>CAJOBZ010000002.1:2777500-3377500 GCA_905332375.1 Pieris macdunnoughi
TATAGAGATATAATATTGTATGAACAGGATTTGATGATTTTAAAACTCACTTTTATTGACAGAGAATACAAAGCGGATTGGTTAAAAATGCGTGAAGAGAAGCTTGCAGCAGAGAAACGAACAGAAGAAGAAAGAAAGAATAACTCTGACAGTAAGTATAAGAATTGGGATAACATTGTTTTAAGTTTTTTAAATGAATATTAGAAAAATGGGTTGATATTCATTTCAATACCGAACAACCTAGTGTACCAGAAGACATATTCAGCCCCATCAGGGGTAAATAGGGCATTGATTTAGTTTTGGTGGCAAAATGTTTCATCTTGAATCATCCAGAAGTTAACAAGTCCAGAACTTTGGTTATATAGAAATCAAGCTTTGGAGTATTTTATTCTGATAAAATATTCTTTTCCAGCTAATGATGCGGTGTTAGAAAAGAGCAAACTTATTGAAGAAGTGATGGGTGGGAGGGAGATAAGTGATATGTATTTGAAGCATCCGGGAAATGAGAGTTCCAGTGATGAAGAGGGTGAAGAACACAAACCAGATATTGGTGAGTTTGAATACTTGACCATCACTTGTTTCTCATAAAGATCTCATAGCAAACACTGTATTCACATGAAAAAAGAAAAATATATTGACCGTTTAAAATAGTGTAATTATTTTTACATTAAGAGATCACATAACCAGTATTATACTATATACTTGTATAATTAGTTAAATATTTATATTTTATCTTATTTTAGAAGCTCGTAGTAAATAGATCTATTTTATTTCAGATGACAAACCAGAAGATGTCCTAGCATTTCAAGAGTTTATTAATAAACATGTAAAACCCAATCATAGTGAGAGCAAAACTTGAAATTATTTGTGAAATAAAATATGATAAAAGGTAATCTATTTTTTATTAAACAAATACAGAATATTTAAATATGTAATTATAAAATAAATAACTTAAGATAACATTAAAATTGAATGTTAAACTGAATAAAAATAAGCAATTTAGTAAATTCAAATTCTAAAACAGTGTAAATGAGCGTCACTTACCATGTCAAATTAGCATTCTTTATTTAAATTCTAGGTTTTTCATTTCCACCTTTCGGCCAGTCTTATTCTTATAGACTTATTGCCACAATTTGTAGAATAAAAGTATTGTATTTAGAAAAATGGCTTAAAGGTCTCGTTACCAGGCCATAAAATTAAAAAAATAATAAATTAGAAAATGCTTACGCATGAAAAGGAATTCATTTAGCCCTTTTTAGTATCTGTATATATTCGTAGGAATATTTTAATATAGAATACATTGACATTTCGTATAATCATTTGGCATTCAGAGACAAGTGAGTTTATGGCCATCTGTCAAAACTTGACAGTGGTTATTCGCGCTCAAACTCGCACCTGTTTAATTTACTGTTGTTTTATTGGGTGTAAATTACGACCTCTTAGTAAAAATATAAGAAAGTAAAGAACGTAAATTTATAAAACACACAAAATAATATTATAGAACTAACAACACTAAGATTCGAGTGCAAATAAATGAGTACAAAAATTTGTTTCAGTGTGGTATTATCTATTTATTCAACAGGTCAAATAAATTATACATATATAATTTATTATGTAGATTCTAATATTCTTTGTTCGATTAGGTTAGTAGGAACAATTTTTAAGTCACAGACTATTAATTGTAGAGGTATTCATCTATAAAGTAAAAAATTCTGCTATTTTTAAAAATTATTTTAAATTAATAACTATAATTAATTGGAACAAAAATAAATAAAATAAAATTAATTTTAGTGACTTACATACTAAAACCTGTCATCTCAGCTTATCAAACTTAAATCTCAAGACTTATTGTATTATTTGTATAGGCTCGTATTCCAAACAGTTTTAAGTCTAAATTTCCTTTCTACATACGGTCTCTAAGCCCAATACATCTTGGAGTACGAACAAATAAGCAATTATATTGTGTAACGCAAAAGGCCCGTTATTTAGAAGCGTGTCTCAATCTTGTCTTGAGCACTATTAAATTAAGATAAAGTGCTTTGACACTTCGGACAAGATTAGATTTCAATTCGCCTAAGACGCAGTGCAGCCTGTCTTAATAAATCACTCATATTCAAAACGTGTCTCAAGTCTTGAAACTACAATGATTTAAGTTTGTCGTATACTAATTAATTGACGTAATGATAAAGCAAAACATCTAACCGCGTAACAAAGTATTCCTTATCGGTGTGATAATACACGCCCATATCTAGATTGATAACGCCGTTTAAAGGTCAAACGTAACTTAAGTTTCGACGTTATTATAGAAACTGGGCTTTATTTTCGAAATTTAACGACTCGTTTTTATTATTTTTGTAAGTTTGTCTAATCGAAGCAACTAACTTTGCTGCAAAACTTAATTGGCCTTTATAAGCATGGATCATTCGAACATATACATCGTTACCATGGTAACACAAGACACTGTATCTTTAATCCACGTTTTACAAAAATCTATGACGAGATAAAACCATTGGTAAATATTGAATACACTCAATAAATATTAACAAAAATTTTAGGGATTCAGAGTCAAATTTGAAGTTAAAAGCTACTTCCATTTGTTAAATTTGAGTTTGACATACGGACTCTAAGGCCTGTATGTAAATCAAACCTATATACAGTTTCAAGTGCTGTCAAAAAAAATTTGTATGACATTTGACAGCGCTCAAGGCGAGATTCTTACTTGAGATGCGAATAATGTGGAACTTAATCACAGTATGTAATGGGTTATATATTTATTTATTATATATGTATATTGTATAATAAAATAACAAAAGTACAAAGTCCTTATCATAATGATTTTTCAAAATATAATTCTTTAGATTGTATCAAACATTCAATGTTAGATTAAACCCTGTCAATAAAACAAATCACTGCGATGACGTCATACCCTGAAACGCGCTAACGAAGAAATTCCGACTAAGGATATTTACTTCTCGACCTAGCCACTCGGGACAGTCTGGTTGAGGAACCTGCCTTAAGGTTGGAGACACTTCGCAATCCTTCGTCCACAAGACTATTCCTTCAATTTAAAAAAATATCATAATAAAGATTCGTTTTCTAAGTACTATTATCAATTAGAAGTTCAAAGCAATTTGAAAATCAAAATCAGATTTCAAGGTTCTTTATCAATTGAGGTAAGTATCAATTTAATCGTCCATTAGATATTATTTTACGACTTTTCAAAGACCTAATCGAATTTTCTTTAAATACATAATTTGTCAAAGAGAAATTCTTAAGTCAGGTACTGTGTATTAAAATATCCAATAACTTATCACATCTAGATTTTACTATACTATAAACTAATATAATTTAAGTATTTACGCCGTGTTAAGTGTGTTGCTGATAGAATCAGTTTTATCTGCTTTGTAAGCGTGTCCATTCACAGATTCACTCATGACATCTGTCAATGTGTTTCCTATGCCATCCGTCGAACCCCGGCTGTTGACAGCTGTCATTCTGCCGTCGCGTTCCATTGTTGGGTCGTCAAGTAGCCACGCCGGCTTGTACGCAATGTGCCCGCTAATGGTGTACGCTAAGGACGGGTTCGGGCACGTATTGTGAATGCTACCAATTGATGTGTAACTGAAATAAAAATTGTATGAAAATATTTGAATTATTACACAGGTTACTACTGTCAACTGAACATATAATAAGGCCGCTGTAAAATATGACCATTTATAGCACATAATATTTACTGAGAAAACTTTAATTTATTTCGTTTATATTTATTTATATGGATTTTTTACGATTTAATTATTTTAATTATTTAGGATATTAATTTATTATACTTGATGGCAATTTATTAAATACTTATGCATTTTGATACATATTATTGATGGCTAAACGCGACAAAACAAGATAGCATACCAAGTAGCAAATACAGTATTAAAATAAATAAAAATTTGTTTATTCATTATAACAATGCATTCCAATGCGTTAGATTTGGGAACCCTTTTAAGTAAATTATATCTGTGTCAGGGTTCCCAGATTTTCAGCAACTTAATAGTTATTCCGTAACCATTTTTTGTTTGATTTTTAAATTATGATTTTGATTTTTTTAATTGTTTATAACAACCTCCAATTTTTATTAACAAGAAGCAAAACTTGAGTGTATGAATGATACTTTTATCAAACCCGATCGCTGTAGATTTTTATAGGTATTGATGATAGCTAAATAATAAACCTCACCCAATATCATATAGATTGCAGTAAGGAACGTGACGCTGCAGAATGTAACTCCATATTTGATGATAACTCCAGTTGAGAATTGGAAATACACGTACTACCTGGGGCCAGGATGAATCCGTCTTCTGAAAAAAAAACGCACTTTGAGACCCACATCTCGTATCTTGATATCAGTTTGATGTTTCTAGGATATCGTATATTTTGCATAAATATCTGAGTATGTACTTGAGTATAGATCAGAATACGACTACGCAGTTTGTTAATAGGCTACCGACATTCATGAGATAAGAACTGTTCGCGCATTAACCGCCATAGAATAAAAAATAATATAGGTAGCACAATAAGTGAACTACAGTGCCACGGTAAGAGCGTTGCTGTCATAGTATTGCCAGTAAATAAAAATTAACCATTAAAGGGCAATAATTTGAAGCCATGCAGGCTAACTTAATAATTTATTGAAACGTCTTAATATTCAATAAAACAATGTATCTAGGAAATACAGATCTAGGCTTAAATAAATTTGACGCAAACTTAGAAACAAATGATATGATAGGTTTTGTTACCTGTACTATTATTGCATATAATATCTAGCAATCAGAACCGGTCGATTATTAAAACTTTGAAATTGTAATTAATCATACAAGGAATGAATCAATACATTTTAATAGGATTTTTATTAGATGTTGGTAGATAGTAAAATTATTTATTGTACGCACCAAGAAATTACAGAAAATAAACAATGTCAGTCTGACATTTCAAAATGGCGACGGTAGTACCAATTTCAGCCGCCAGCCAAAAAAATTTGGGGCACTATACGTTGAGTTAAAGCCCGCATTCTAGAACGTCAATCAAACCTAAATATAAACTAGAGCTGTCAAACCGAAACCGCTGCGTGAAGATTGACATTTGACAGCACTGAGACGAGACTGTTACTTGAGATACACATAAGGACTTAGAATTCGTTTCCAGGACTTGAAAGTAGAGAAAATTAAACAGGCGCAAAAGAATCAATAAACTTCTCACCTGCATAAACTTCAAGTTCTGACTATAAGGATCAGTCCGTCTAGTTCCCATAAGGCAAGCTTTCAATCTCCTGTCGCCTTCCAATATATTTTCTAACGCAGTCTTCATTTCACCCTCAGTCACAACCAATTTAACTTTATAATGCGCCTCAACTTCTTCTATAAAAGACTCGATTTCTCTAAAAGGTCCCTTAGTACGCATGTATACGACTTTCAGATCTTTCGCGATATCATCTTTTTGATGAATATCCTTTAATACGTTTATTGTAAGGTCTAGTAAGACCGTGCAGTCTTTCCCGCCATTGAAAGACAAGAAGACCTCGTCCAGTCTGAATTGTGAGAAACATTGTCTTATAACCTGTGAAGCATAAATAAATTAAACGTTACGTCGCATTACATGGGGGGAGGGTGCGGTGACAATAATTTCCAAAAATTGCGTGACGTAATACTTGAACACTCCCTTAGCCACGTTGCCTTATTTGCAAAGCGATACGAGTTATTGGATACGTTATTCAATTACTAATTAAGCAGTCAAAAGTTGAAATCATCAGAATTTTTCAAATTCCGTCTGCATAAACCAACCTAGGAGTTCAGGCTCCTCATTCGAATTCTTCACGATTATAACGGATTAAACAGTAGTTATCCGGATATTAAACAGTACTTAGCTGGATATATTTGGTAGAGGGCTGATCAATTTTAAAGAAAGCATTGTTAAGTGCCTTTCTCATACGTAATGCGCTTGTTTGCTGGTAATTTTTTTATTTTTGTTTAACAATAAACAAAATAAAAATACTAGTTTACTATAGGTCTACTGTATATATATTACAGGCTAGCTTATCTAAAAAATATGACAATTTTGGTAAATGTTACAAGAAATAAATATATATATTACAGTAGATATAGTATTATGTATGATGGAACTTCAATAAATTAAATGTATGTCATTGAAAGATTTTTTCCACAAAAACGGTTTACCTGCTCAGATTCTTTAGTGACCTCGGCGATATCTTCAAAATTCATAATAAACTCGTTAGGTTGCGGCATGTCTCGCTGTAAATTGAAATATATTTTTACAACAAAAAACCCGAAGACAATTTGTTATAATTAAAGATCAATTAAAAATTAATTGATGCTTTAACTGAAATGATAGTGTTATACTCGTGTAGATATCCATCTAAAACTACGAACAATATTATATAATTAATATATTGTGTCTATCGACGTTCCTAACCATTTGCAACATTGCACGGTGAATTAATTCTCATTAGATCATGATAATACAAAACAACCTTTATATAGCATAAGTATAGTAGGAAGTAATTTCAACTCATTATAAATTAACAAGTACCAATTTAAAAAAAAAGTAATTAATGTTTTGCGTCTTACTTTTTAGATAATATAACAATAATCGTGTATAGCTAGAGTGTAGCCACGTAACCTTAGGTAGAGGTTTTTTGAGTTGATTTCCTGTAGCCAAGGCCGAATTGGTTGTCTTATGCATTTTCTATTAGTTAATAATAATAATCTAGTGGCGCTGCAACCCTAAACCGGTCTTGCATACGTTTCTTTGATCTCTTTTATTTCATATAAGTAGATGATCGGCTTTCTACCTGACACATGTCGCGGATTTTTGGATTTGAGATATGTCGATCTCGTGACTAATGTTATAAGCACAGTGTTAATGCACAGCCGGGGCTCGAACCTACGACCTCAGGGATAAGTCATACGCTGAAGCCACTAGGCCAACACTGCTAACATCAGAATTGGAGTAGTTTACTTTTATTATTTCAATAATAATAATAATTTAAATGTCAACATGGACGAAAGCAACAATTTATAAAGTTTTTTTTATAGAACCGGGGACAAACGGGCAGGAGGTTCACCTGATGTTAAGTGATACCGCCGCCGATGGACACACTCAATGCCAGAGGGCTCGCGAGTGCGTTGCCGGACTTTTAAGAATCGACACGTTCTTTTAACAAATTAGTAACATATAAGTTTTGTATTGATTTTTATTGCTATGTTTATATATTTATTAAAGGTTAGACGTTATCTAAATGTGTATCATAATTATACGATCACAATTCTAGTTCGTTGATAATATTGTGCCCCTAATAATGGAATTTACTGAGATGACTTATTTCGGTAATTTTTTTTAATATTATAAATTAGGACAATTATGACTATGAGTTCTTATATTCTTGCCCGCTCTACGCCCTTGATTTGCGAAATGGTAGTAAATGTAAATTTAGAATCAATTTACAATCTTTTCTGTTCATAAGTGTAATGTTACCTATATGAATAAAGTCATTTTGAGTTTGAGTTTGACACAGCAGTCCATCACATCATGTAGCACAGCATCCAGCAGTAACGTAACTCCATATTAAATGCCATTTAAGATAATAATAAAATATCTGTTTTATTGTAGTATAGATTTACTTTCTGTTAATAAGCAGCTAGATGGCCACTTAGAACCATAAGAAGAAATTTTATGCTTTTTCAAAAGTACTAAACATTGGACTTCCAGTACAGTTCAGTCCCCCATTTATAAAATTTGGTAAATATAGTTTTAATTATCATAATTATGAATAATAAAGTTGTGACTATTACCTAATCTTGCTCAATTTAATTCTCTTACTAATCAGTGATATTGCATAATTTTAATTTACTTAATTATTAGTTTCCTCATTGGTTCTTCATATTCAAAGTTTAAGAATTAAATACACTTAAGTAAGTATATAAAATTATGTATATTTATACTTATTATTCATACACAGAGTTTCTTAATAGGTGGCTCATCATTTTGCACTAATTTTTTACTAAACAACACTTCTTTGCTTAGCTTGAATGTCACTCTCATCATTTCCTTTTTAGGTGAAACAGTGCGCACATTAAAAACATCAATGATATCTTTTGAGATATCATATCCAATATTTTCAATTACTTTTTCCTTTGATATTTTTACAGGGTCTTCACCTACAGCGAAACAGTACACATAAACAATGATGTCACACTTAATGTTACTAGATAAATCTTCAATACTTAGTAATGCATTGAAACTATTAAGAAATTCAACTGCCAATGCCGGTAGATTCATAGTTATGTGGATTTTTGCTTCATTTTTTAATATCTTCTTGCCATTGAAAATATCTGTGACATAATCTTTAAATATGGTACAGATAAAATCTTTTCCATCTTGATTATACAATTTTAGTCTAGTCATATCAATTTTATTACTTTTAGCATTGTGTTCAAGCCATTTGAAGGAATCTGGGTTAAGATCATTAGCAAAAACTTGACATTTTCTTTTTGCAGCTGGAATTGAAAATGGACCTACACCACAGAAAACATCAAAGAGTACATCTTCTGGTTTTAAGAACTCTAAAATTCTTTCATGTTCCTTGCATAAACGAGGATTCCAGTAAACTTTAGAGAAATCTAATTGAAAGTTACAGCGGTTTTCCTTAACTGTCACTAGAAAGTCTTCTTCACCTGCAATTACTTCCATTTTGAAGTTTCTGTAGGTGTTGTCTATGATATTGCTTTTATTTACCACTGTTCTGCAAGTTTTAATTTTGTCCAAAAGGACTTGACCTATCAAATAGCGATATTCAAACAAATGTTCTCTCAAGTTTAAGTGAATAATATGACCAATTTGAGAAAAACTACTTACAATTTCCTCATTCTCTGGCAGAACAGCTTTAAATATGATATCAAATTTGAAGTTATCATAAGTTAACTTAAGTGTGACAAATGTAAAGTTGGACTCATCAACATCATAGTTTTTAAGTGTTAATCTGTGATTTTCTGCTATATCAGACCAACATTTGATTTTTTCCGGGTTGAAAAAAATTCTTTTTCTCCTTAAGTTGTCTTCCGTCACATAGTTTTGAACTGGCTTGAAATTTTCCAACTTCAGAAAATACGGCTTCACTATTGGAGTAGTTTTTGCCAGTTTATCTTCAGTCACCTCAAGCACTGGAACACTCACGTTTCGTAAGAATTTCTCGCGGTCTAAGACTTTCATACCACGGACACCAATTGGGGCTAACGAAACTGACACAGACATCCTTGTAAATAATTTTTGAAAAATATTTTGTATTTGGGTAACGGTCATAACTTACACCAAAATATTGAAATACTAACCTAATCCCAGGTCAGAGAGTAAACATGTGTTTTTCCTTCCATAGAAATGCACTACAAATTACAATAATTTGGGAATTGGTGGTGTATCAAAAGCTATAATTTATACATTTTAAAAACTAAAATTAAAGCCATTAGCCAACCATATCCAATAATATTGTCACGCGTGACACTTGACACTAGCACTTCATTGCATCATTCAATATTTCAGTTCAAATTGTCAAATGGATGGAACGGATATGATACATGACATAAAAGTGTCAGTCAACTGCATGTGGAATTCCTTTTTTAATTTTTATAACATAATCATATTTATTTGAATTTGAACCACTGGTGAAATTCAAAATAGTATGGTGTATAAAAAAATTGTGTTGGTCAAAAATCATTAAGTTATGTACATATTCTGACAATCAGATGGCGTGGAAAATGTTCATTTTTTTTTTTTTTTTTCAATCTCAAAATATCTTTATTCAAGTAGGTAACCAAGTACACTTTTGAATCGTCAAGTTAAATTAATCGTAAATTTACATTTACTACCAGTTCGCAAGTCAAGGGCGTAGAGCGGGTAAGAAGAACTGGCAAGAAACTTTCCGCCACTCTTTTTAATCGCCAAGTATTGTCATACAAATTGTTTGAACTGGAGCAATTCAATCCCAAGGATTAGGATCATTTAAGTAGTCCTCAAATTTATAAAAAGCTTTGTTGATTAATTTTCGTTTAACGAGGGCTTTGAATTTATTTAGTGATAATTCTCTAATTTCGCTTGGGAGCTTGTTGTAAAAACGAATACAATTTCCATATAAGGAGTGGTTTATCTTTTGGAGCCTGGTTGGTCGTACACTCAAATTAGTTCTATTTCGCGTATTATACTGGTGAAAGTCACCATTTGTTTTAAAATCGTTTATATTTTTTTGGACATACAACAAGGCTTCAAGAATATATTGACCAGATAGTGTCATAATATTTAATTCCTTAAACTTATTCCGTACCGACTCCCTCGGAGAAACACAACAAATACCCCGAACAGCCCGCTTCTGCAGCACAAATATGGATTGAACCTCTGCAGCAGCACCCCACAGTAAAATGCCGTACGACATAACGCTATGAAAGTAGCTATGGTACACAATTTTAGCCGTGTCCTCATCAGTAAACTGTCGGATTTTCTTTACTGCATATGCTGCAGAGCTCAGCCTATTCGAAAGAGTCTCTATGTGTGGGCCCCATTGGAGTTTACTATCTATTGTTATGCCTAGAAAAACAGTTTTGTCAACAAAGTTTAGTTCACTGTCCTTAATTTTCAGGTTACCAATATCTCGCTTTACGCTAGTAGTTGTAAATCTAATACATTTTGTTTTATTCTCATTAAGCAATAAGTTATTTACATTAAACCAGTTAACTATACGAGAGATAGAATTGTTTACATCGTCCAATAATACGTTATTCCTATTCACTTTAAATAGAAGTGAAGTGTCATCAGCAAACAATACCATCTCATGAACTTCGTTGACAAAGAATGGGAGGTCATTTATGTAAATCAGAAATAAGAAAGGCCCGAGAATCGATCCTTGGGGGACGCCCATTGATACCTGCGAACCCGGAGAGGTGACTCCATTGACATGAACTCTTTGGATCCTTCCCTTTAAATATGAATTCATCAGGCTGGAAGCTTTGCCATCAACGCCATAGTGTTGAAGCTTTCCAACGAGTATATCAGGATGAACACAGTCAAAGGCCTTTGACAGGTCACAAAAGACGCCGACTCCATCATATGATTCTTCCCAGGCGTTAAATATGTCCGAAATCAACTTCACACCGGCATCGATTGTGGAGCGACTCTTAGTGAAACCATACTGTTTATTATAACATTAAATATATACATTGATAAATAATGGGAATTAATTCATATGTTTATAATTTAATAGGAGAAACAAGCATGAGTCACAATTTTAGATTGAAAGTAAAATTACCGTGGAGATGTGCAAACCATTGATATACAAAAAACCCAAGATGCACAGTCTCGAATAAAAGTAACGCTCGAAAGTGTCCCGAAACACTATTTCTGTCTCTTTCTATAAGTTACAAGCATATATTATTGCAAAATCAACCTTACGCGAATTATTTAAAGTTGTTATTACAACGCAGTGTACTTACAGCAATAAAATTTTACGACCGACCGTGGTCGGTAGGACAAGGTATTGAGTGGAGTCGAACATGACTTTTTTATTTACAACTATTTAACATAATTTTAAATTTATCCGACGCTTAGCGTGCTTTACAGCGTGCGTGGTCACGGTGACTGAAGACAAAAGGTGTTGGATGTTAAATAGTTGTAAATTTATAATAATACATAACTTTAATCCGGTTAAAAAGTTTTTTCTTTAAATTAAAAAAAATATTAAATTGGCTACCTCCTGACCTACACTTTATATAGCGTAAATATATTTGTCAAAAACTACACACAAAATAGTTCAAAAGTACATAAATTTATTTATAAAAAAAACACAAATAAATAACATCGACTCCACTTATTAGAACAGGGTCATTCTTATAATGCGACTAAAATAAAAAGAAGACTGTAATGCGTTGTTCTAACATTGAACAAGCAGCCATTGAAGTTGGCCGTATAGAAGTTTGTGCGTTGAATGAAGTTTTTAGAAAAAATAAATAAAAATCACACATTGCTTGTTATAATCAGTCATAAAAACAACAAAAACTAATCAATAAAGTTTTTTAATTACCGAAAATACGATATCCCATCCTTTTCTAGCCTTCTTGACGTTATATTTTTACAATTTCTCACAGAACACTTTGGCATTTTTAACAACTGCTCCCAGACGCGAGCGACGCGAGACTATTTGAAATGAGCGCACAATTTAGAATGTTGCGCTCATTTTTTGAGGACGTTTTTTAGACGTTGAGTGTGCATCTTGGGTTTTTTGTATATCAATGGTGCAAACTAAACAAAAGGTTAACTTTTAATAAAATTGAAAGTTGAAAGATATTTTGTCTTAGTAGTAGAAATTAAGCTACAACTTTGATTGTTCTGTTCGCTGACTAACTCTAATGTTATATTACTACAAAGTGGTTTCCAATGTAATATTGTATAATTATTGTGTATTTTGTAAAAGAAATAATATTATTAAAATAAAAGTATTTTTGAGTATAAATTGTAAAATTACCTTACCTACAAATTTTTATAATGTCAAACTTACTATACCATGCTGAAAGTAATCAGATTTATTCACATTCACGTTTATTACTTATTTATGCCGTCTGTGCCAAATTCCCGCGACAATTTGGCGGGAATTTATGTAATTTATTCTGCATCGAAAAGTCAGTGTTTGTTTATGTGTGAGGATTATTTATTTTTAAAATTATTTTTGCTCTTCGCTCGCCAGTTAACGAATGTTTTATTGACGATGTGTAAATTGTGTGATGCTACATTTTCTGTTGGTTTGATGTATTAATTAAAATGGCTATGTAAATGTATAGATAAGTGTGTAGGTACACCATGTCATAAACATATTTACCTACAGTAAAATTAAAGATCCTTAATTGTCTTTTAAAGTGTGTGTTTAATTAATAAAATACATTTTTTGTGTCTGTTGTCGCTCTTTTACTTATCAAATAACATAACTACTAAAATCAATGAGTGATTTGGCTGTACATTACAATTAACCCTAACTCAACACTAAGGTTGAATTATTAATGAATAAAACATTATCTATATTAAGTGTACGAAAATTACTAAGCAACATCAAATGAGTGACGTATAAGCTTGGACCTTGGTGTTCTTGGGTTCTATCGCTGGAAATCTCTGCCTATTGCCATTGTAGACAGATCACCGAATTACCCTAAAAATTCTCAAGAAAATGTATGTATCTTGCTCCATACGGGGCTTCATACGTCGACGCATGCAAGCCAAAAATATTTTGATTTTCCAATTGCCAATTTTGGCATACCAATTGCCCGCCGTTTTCGTTCAGAAACGGAAACATACCAATAATGTTACTATAGTCTATGTCACTCAGGTATAATTAAGATTTTTACTGTAAAAAAAATATCTAAATCTGCAGTTCCATACAAACAAATTTAAAAATACTTATTTATATTAAAGATCGTGTGTTACGGCCTTAAACAGTGTTTGGTACTAACTCACAACCTTAAAACAGCAACGTACCCAATTTCCTTATAAAAATCTTTATTGCATCAGTAAACCGTAGAATGTAAACGCGGGATCGAACGTAAAAAAGTTTATAAAAGCATTATTGTGGCTTCAAAACGGATACTTTCGGTAATCCAGGTAAAATGAGTTTCAAGATCTGGTTGCTGTTTACCAATTTTGTTCGTTAACTAGCTTTGAGAACTTCAAGGTTCAATCACAAGATAAACTAAAGCAAGAATTGCTAGAACCCATTTGGTAGATTGCTTCTGTGTCGTCGTAATACTTATATCCGCTCATTCAAAACTAATTTATTGTAATTGCACAATTTTAACGAAAGTATTCATCTCTCTCTTATCATCACAGCGTAAACACAATTGACATGAATAAGAGGGTTGAATGAATTCTGTCGCAAAAATTTAAAATTATTGCCATAAAAAAAATGTATTCTGTCGATTACAACTATACATGACAAAAAAGTATAGTCAATCCAAGTGCCTGTATTACCGATATTTGAACTCAAGAACGCATTTTAATGCCCTTAAAGTTAATAATTAAAAAAAAGCTTTAATTAAACAAAACATTCGTAAAACTTTTAGTAAATTGTCAAAGTTGACATGACAAGTACAAAGATCTAATACAAAATTCTACCGCCCTTCTGACCTTATCCTTTGTGCGTTTCTTACACAATATCATCCAAAACGTATGCCCTTAGAGAGTTTACCCCTTCCTAGTGATTAAATAGTATTTTGTCACCCCTGGAGGCCAAAAGTGTTCATAACTTATCTCCTTTACCCAGAGCTGTGCTGTTTAATTCCGCTTCAATGAATTGAATAATTGGTTGCTATTTCTTACATCATAAACCAAATAAGTTGGTATTAAAATAAAATAATTAATATTTTGAAACCTCTTTAAACTAGAATATTTAATTTAGTATTTAATATAGTATATAGAGGAGAAACTGTGCTTGTGGAACGTCTTGAGGTCCATAAACATTTAAGTAGTATGGATTCCCGGGCACTGCCTCACCCACTGCTTCGGTAAAAAAGCTGTTTCGGAGGCAGCGCCCGCCTAAAAAAAAAAAAAAAAAAAAAAAAAAAAAAAGTTTGTACTCTAACCCCACTAAACAGGACGTGTGGAGTCGAATGCACTCACTCCTGAAGTGATAGCTCTAACCGTTCCAGAGATAGCTTTCCCAAAACCTTGCTAATTACTTACTAATCACCACCTTATCAGTTACTATTTCCTGCACGAAATCCCCACTCATTATCTAATTACTTAATGACTCAGTACGAATGCATCGTTATCTACTTTCTTACATTCACTAACCCGATCTATGGCTCTAAAATAAAAATAGAATAAACTATATCTAACCTAACCTAACCTACGGGTCTAAGCAAACAACAATAAATATACCTACATTAACACCATTATCTATAATAAAATTAGATGTAAGGGTTACATATTTAAATAAAACATTTTTATTCCAGGTATTATTCTTTTATTTATATGTCCATTATATTTCTATACAAATTTACTAGCACCGTATCATTGTTCTCTGAGTCACACGTAAAATTTCTAAGGAAGTCTTCTAATCTCATCCCCCTGAACTTGTAATATATGTATACCAAACAGTACTCTCCGCACACCGCCGATAGGTAATCCTGAACCGTAAGGCTATTGTATCTCCACATGCAACAATTCCTCCTTAAAAATCCTTCTATTGCTTCAATAGGTTTACGTCCAAACGAATCAAAGTATTCCCCAACTCTTTCGACGTTTATATGAATAGCCACCCAATGAGACCCCGGCTGTGAATCAGGGTCAAGATTGCATATGATAAGTGCTGGCACCTGAGCATACATCGGCAATCGATTTGAAGGATATACGTTGCTCTGGAGGCTGGGATGTATTCTACGAAGACTCATTTGCACTTCTAGTGTGTTCATACTTTAATACGCGTTTACTCCCTACTCTTTTCACTCTCTTACTGACTACATTTATTACTATCAATTCATATTTGTACCAATGTATTTAAACACACATAATATGATCTCAACATAAGTAATGAGTCTCTTTGTAAAAAAAGTAATAAAGGTAAATAAAAACCATGTCATATTCGATTACATTATATTTTATTATTCTTAATATCATAATAATTACATAAGTGATTGCTTAACTACTATAATCCACACATACATTTCTGTTCTTATCTATTTCTATAATATTTGAAAACTCTGCGTAAACTACACAGTTAATTGTTTCAGTCAATGCGCTCTCGAATCTTACTTCCATTCTTACACTACCATGGCGTACAAGATTCCAATGCACATTAGAGTTAGCCGACAAGTCAGGTGTTAAATCAAAAGCTAGTAAACAGTATCCATTTGAATATTGTTCCCTCGATATTCCATTACCTTCGTTAAGAAAATGTATACCGGTGCCTGAGTACAGGGTGTGGTATGCGCTAGTAAATACATCGTTTGGAAATGATGGTTGTAACGATTTTGAAGGTATCTGTTGACCATCTATATATAGGCTAAATGAGCAAATACCAAAATTTTCAAAGTTGAAAGGATTTTTAACATAACTACCGTTGAATGCTGTATTATTCACAAAACCTATAATACATCTCTTAGGAACCTGTCCTAAATATACTTCAAAAGTAATGAAGGTTAATAAAAACCTGATAAGGTTATTCGTTTATATTTTCATATTCGTAAATATATTTTATTGTTCTTAATATTAAAATAATTATACGTATATGTGGTTGCTAAACTACTAGATACACACATTTCTGTTCTTATCTATTTCAAAAATATTTTAAAAATGCAATGACTATTAAGATTGCAAAGGGTATTTAGAGTGCCCTTTGTATTTATTATCCACATTTTACTGATAGGTATGGATACTTGTTCAAACATGCAGTCGAGTTGACTATCGTAACTAGATAATGATATCCATTACCAGTCTATATAACCCGATACTTGTAAAAAGATTTAGTATTGTCCTCTAAGTTCGACAAAAGTGAAGTGGTTGAAAGTTTGAAATAATAAACAACAATGGAGGTAAGTTATTTATATTTTATAAATTTGGTTTCAGTAAATTCTTTAATAATTCCTATTTAGTTTTTGAAACGCATTTTGATTTGTTTATGTTATATTTCAGTCTTCATACAACCTGAAAGATGTGGAAAAATGTTTCAGACCATATAATTATTATAATTTATCTGATGATGAAGAAGAGGTTTTAAACATAACAGAAAATAAAAATAAGAAGACCAATCGTTTAGATGACTTTTTTCTTCAAGAACCTGACCGGAAGAAGAAAAAAACTAAACTTTCTTCAAGTGTTGGCCGTGCAGTGAAGGAGGGAAGCATTTCATATATATCGACTGATAAAGGTGATGGAATGGACGCTGACATACTTGTGAAAATGGAATTATATAGTTTAAAAAAGTTGAAAGAAATCCCAGTGGCACAACATTGGAAAAATGCAGATATTCGTGTTAAATATTACATGAAAAACGATTCCAATATTGATGTTCAGATAAAGGATATTGTATACAACATAACAAAGGGGATATCCGAGGAAGATAGTGTAAAACGTTACAGTTTTAAAAATTAGTTTCATTTAGTTTCTTCATGCTTCAGATTTTAATACCATAAGTTTATATAATTAAGTAATGTTTCAGTTTTCCACTAGTATAAATACTATGTTGCATTGTACAAAGTCAATCATTGTGCTTTTTGTTGAAGACCTTTGCGCATTAAGGTTAAAAGTGTGAGACAAAAAACAGTTGTGAAACGAATACATATATACAATGTCTCAAGAATACAGTGTTAGTGTTTTTTTTGATAAAATGGATCATGAATTTGAAAGCTTATCCATTGATACAATTGAACTTTTCAACGTTTGTGATGAAATAGAGAGAAATGATTTAAATCACCCATTTTATGATCAAAGAATGATGGTGCTATGTGATGAATTCGATGGGAAACTGTGAGTATATTTAATAATCATATTTTATATATATATTTAATTTTTTTTATTTCTCTATTCGCATTTCTAACAGTTAAATATAATAAAATTTTATTCGACAGGGTTGATCAAATGGGTCGTGGAACCAAAAGGAAAGCAGCTGTTGATATTAACTCTGCTGACATCAAAAGAATAAAATCTGGATCGAACATGGATCTTTCACGGTCTTCACAAGAGCAATCAACATCGAATGAAGGTAATAATTTTATCATGAAATTTTGCTGTATTTGTAATAGAAATGTTTCCAAAAAATATTTCGCTAATCATCTAAGGAGCAATGCACATAAAAATAATGTAAATAAAAAACAACATTCAATAAAACCCAATGTTAAGATAATTGAGACTGCGTTCGGTAATAGAATAATAACCTATAGAGTAACTTCAGAAAATCAAAATGATTTACAGTTTGAGACACCAGAGTTATTTCTTGCATCTGTCAAAGATACAATATTTACAATAATAAATAAATCTATAGAAGATCATACAATTTTAAAAATAAATTTCATTTTATATGGTGACTTTGTTCAGGAGACAAAAAACATTAACAACACTTTTGATTTCCAATCAATGAATTTTATTGTTTGTATTGGTGATGATTTAAATATATTTTATACAACTCTCACGAAATCTCTAATAAACTATATAAATTCATTCGAGAGAAAGGATAGTGGGTGGAGTCTGAAAAAAATTTTACATTTGGATATGAATTTAAATCAATTTAACCCTTTAAGAGGAAAATCCTTTATTGAGTTACCACATGATATAAAAATAAAAAAAGCTGTGATAAATGTTAAAAACACTGATGACGCCTGTTTTAAGTGGGCACTGTTATCTGCTTTATTTCCAATTCATAAAAATTCGGATAGAGTATCATCATACACCAAATACAGTCATAAATTAAAGTTCGGTAATATTAAATTTCCAGTCAAATTAAAGGATATACACAAAATTGAAAGTCTTAATAATATAAGCATTAATGTTTTTGGGTTAGAATATAATGAACAAAGAAAAAGCATTGTATTGTTGGGCCATTGTATTTTACAAAGAATAAAATGCAGACTCATATAAATTTACTATATTTGACACAGGGTAAAATCGGTCATTATTGTTATATAAAAAATATGTCACGATTAATAAGTAGTCAAGTTTCGAAATCTAAGGAAGCTATATATCTATGTGACTTTTGTTTACAATATTTTTCAACATCTGAACGTTTAAATAACCATCAAAAAAATGATTGCAGACATATTTGTACACAAATACCAAGCGTAGATAAAAATAAAAAAAAATTGGTGGGGCGATATTGTATCTGAAAATAAATTAAGTTTTGATAAATTTCAACGTAAATTGATGTTACCTTTTGTTATATATGCGGATTGTGAGGCTTTTTTAAGTCCCTTAGCATCATGTTCAAACGATCCTTCAAAATCACATACAATAAATGTACAAAAACATAATGTGTATAGTTTTGGATACTACATTAAATGCTCATACGATGATAAATTGTCTAAATATGTAACATATACTGGTGAAAACTGTGCTTTAAAATTTATGGAAACCCTAAAAGATAATTTGACAACAATTGTTAAAAAAATTGGTTTCCAAAAAGTTGCTAATAAAATATCACCAATTCAGCAAGATATAGTTAGCAAATCTATTCATTGTTATATTTGTGATAAAATTTTGTGTGGGAATTCAATGATTTACCACGATTGGTTTACTGGGGAATTTGTTGGGGTCATACATAAAGTTTGTTCAGAAAAATTTAGAGTACCTTACACTATACCAGTCTTCTTGCACAATTTAAGCCATTATGATGCACATTTTATCGTACATGCCTTAAACTTTGATGAAGGTCAGGTAGAAGTTCTCCCACAAAACAAAGAAAAATACATATCATTTTCAAAGGTTCTTAAAATCAATAACAGTAATGTAACTTTACGTTTTGTGGATTCCCTAAAATTTTTACCCAGTAGCTTAGATACTTTAGCAAAAAATTTAACAAAAAATAATTTTAATGAATTATCAAAATGCTTTCCCAATTCAGAAGACTTTAAACGGCTGACTAAAAAAAGGTGTATTTCCATATGAATTTATTAAAGATTTTGATACATTAAACTACAATCAACTTCCAGATCTTCCACACTTTTACAGTAGTCTCACAGATTCCATTATTTCTAATGAAGATTACAACCATGCCAAAGATGTTTGGAATCATTTCAATTGTAAAAATATGTTGGATTATTCAAATCTTTATTTAAAAACTGATGTTTTATTGTTAGCAGATATTTTTGAAAATTTTAGGCGTGTTTGCATTAAAACGTACGATTTAGACCCGGCTCATTACTATACAGCACCTGGATTAAGTTGGGATGCTATGTTAAAACATACTAAAACAGAGATTGAATTACTTTCTGATATAGATATGATTGCTTTTATTAAATCAGGAATTCGTGGTGGTGTTTCGCAATGTAGCACTCGCTATGCAAAAGCAAATAATGTTTACATGTCTGACTATAATGCGAAAGATAAAGAGTCATTCTTAATGTATTTCGATGCCAATAATCTATATGGTTGGGCAATGTCACAATATCTACCTACAGGTGGTTTTGAGTGGGTTAGTGCTGATACAGATTTTAATGTTAGTTGTTCATCAGATATAGGTTTTATCTTAGAAGTAGATCTGGAGTATCCGGTGGATTTACATGATAAACATTCAGATTTACCTCTTTGTCCAGAAAATATACCAGTTGGGGACGCTAAGGAAATTAGATTGATTCCAAACTTAAAAAATAAATCCAAATATATTATTCATTATCGAAATTTAATTCAATGTTTGAAAATGAGTTTAAAATTATTAAAAGTTTATAGAATATTAAAATTTAAGCAGAGTCCATGGTTAAAGAACTATATAGACCTTAATACACAATTAAGAACTCGAGCTAATTCTGATTTTGAGAAAGATTTCTATAAACTCATGAACAACGCAGTTTTTGGTAAGACTATGGAAAATATTGAGAAACGAGTTAACGTTAAACTGTTAACCCACTGGGAAAATAGGGGCAAAGTATTGGGGGCTGGGGATCTAATTGCTCAACCACATTTTCACAGTGTTTCAATATTTTCTGATAGTCTTGTTGCAATTCAATTAAACAAAATGAAATTAATTTATAATAAACCTATTTATCTCGGATTTTGTATATTAGATATATCTAAAACGCTGATGTATGATTTCCACTATAATTACATGAAAGAGAAATTTACTTCAAATCTGAAACTACTGTATACAGATACTGACAGTCTCATTTATCAAATATTTACTAGTAACTTTTATAATGATATAAAGCCAGACATTTGTACACATTTCGATACATCAGATTATAATCCGAACAATGTTTTTAATTTTCCTCAAGTAAATAAGAAAAAATTAGGTTATTTCAAAGATGAAAATTGTGGTAAAATCTTTACAAAATTTGTGGGTTTGCGATCAAAAATGTATGCATTACAGGTAGATGATAAAATTATTACTAAGGCGAAGGGTGTTAACAAATGTGTCACTAAAAAATTAACGTTGGATAATTATAAGTCATGTTTGTTTAATGAAAACGTACAGCATTGTAAAATGTATCGGTTTAGATCATTAAAACATACAATTTTTACACAGGAAATAAATAAGGTGTGTTTATCTTTTAATGACACAAAGCGGTACATTTTACCAAACAAAATCGATACGTTACCTATAGGTCATTACCAAATCAATAGTATGTAATTAAGTATTGTAAATATAACAAATTGTAAATTTTTATGTAAAATAAATTTGTTTTGTACATGTATAATGTATAAACGTGTACTGTACATTAATATTGTGATATAACACTTACATTTTTTATATATTTCATATAAATAAATTGTTTTTAAAATATCAACTTAGTTTTATTCCTTTCCCTGAAGAAGACAGAAGTCAAAAAATAATGATTCATTTTATTCATCCCTTTGCTGCCATCGTAGCAGGACCTAGTGGGTGTGGAAAATCTAACTTTGTTGCAAATTTCATTAAGCATAAAAAGTAGTATATGTAATGAGATTTTTTTAGAAATAACATGGTGTTATGATGAAATGCAGCCGCTATATAATATACCTGGAGTAAATTACCACCAAGGACTACCGGAATTGCATATGTTTGATGGTAAAAATCCACATTTGATTATAATAGATGACTTAATGAGGGAATCTGATGGTCGAGTTGTTGATATATTTACAAAAGGTAGTCACCATAGAAATTTGAGTGTTTTTTACATAACCCAAAACTTATTTCATCAAGGAAGAGGACAGCGCGACATTTCACTTAATTCAAGTTATATTATTTATTTTAAAAATCCCCGTGACAAAACTCAAATACGATTTCTAGCTAGACAAGTTTCACCGGAAGACACGAAGTTTATTGAAGATTCATATACCGATGCTACTAAAGAAGCTCATGGTTATTTAATGATTGATTTGAAACAAAACACTGATGATGCTCGCCGCATAAAATCTAAAATATTTGAATCTAGTAATTTTTGTACAATATATGTTCCTATGAAAAGGTATAAGTATCTTTGTAATCAGCCACTCTAAGTCAGTAATGAACCATGTATCAACGAATAACAACGCATAAGGAATTGTTATCAGCTTTACATAAATTAAAACCCAAACATCGTAGGATATTACTGAAGTCTTGTAATAATCAAGAAATTAACTGTATATGTGAATGTATTCACAATGTTTTACAAGGAAAAGTACCTTTAAAAGAGAATACAAAAACAAAATTAAAAAAAAATTAAAAATCTCTTACGTAATCTGATCAGTAAAGGAAAAAGTTTTGAATACAGGAAAAATATATTAATACAAAAAGGAGGGTCCTTTCTTCCCATAATTTTGGGTACAATTCTAAGTACCCTTGTAAGTTGTTTTAATAAATCACAATGAACACAAAAAAAAATGCTTCTTGTTGAGCAAGACTTTATTGATAAACTTAAACATCAGAATGAAAATAAAGCAACACCGCAAAGTAGATTGGATTTAGAAATGGAAAAAATTATATCAAGTAAATTGGATGATCGCGAAAAATGGGCGCTTTATCTACAAATTTTACAAAGATACTTACATTACTCCATGGAAGAACGTCAACCTCAAGAAATAACAATAACTGAAAAGGTAATAAATGATAATACTAATGAAAACCGGAACATCAATAATATAACTACTAGTGAAAATGAAAAAATGCTAAATGTTAAACAACTCCCAACGGGTGAAGACATCGCATATGGGTTACAACCAAAAGAAATATTAAAATTAATTCCTAAAACTTATATGAGGAGGGGTGAATTATTGATGGATACAATAGTAAATAAAACAGATCAATTGCAATGGAATAAAAAATGGAACAGTTTTCATTAGTGGACAAGAGATACCAGGGAGTAATATTATAGATTTAGTGAATGACATCTTACGACCCTCGAAGAGATCTGATCCAATCGGTTGGGAAATATTCGCCAAGTTTTTAAATGATATAAATACACCGCTAACATACATTGGTAATCTGAAAAGAATCAAATATATATCTGACCTTAATAGTAAAGATAAAACATTGATTCAAGAATCACAAACTGAGGTTTCCTCAACTCCAACACAATCTAAACACATCAATAAATTGAGAAACAAAAGTGATTGGGAGAAATGGACCCCGTATTAGAGTTACATCGCATCTATTATGATATTTCACATCCAGCTGGTTACAGCAGTGTCAATAAGTTAACAAAGGCAATGAATGGAAAAATCTCAAAAAGTGACGTTTCAAAATGGTTGCAGTCTCAAGAAACATATACATTACATAAACCGGTTATAAAAAAATTCCCACGTAATAAATATATTTTATCAAATATTAATGAATTGTGGCAAGCTGATTTAAGTGATTTAAGAACTTACATAGAATATAATGATGGATATAAATATATTTTGTGTGTTATTGACGCCTTTAGTAAGTATGCTTATGTTAGAGCAATGAAAAAGAAGGATTCATGCACAATAAAAACGTGTTTTACTAGCATCTTTGATGAAGCTAAAACTGTTCCTAGACATATTCAATCAGATAAGGGTACGGAATTTGTATCTAAGGATGTCCAAACTTATTTAAAACGTAAAAATATAAATTATTACACTACAAATAATCCAGATATAAAGGCAAGTATAGTAGAACGATTTCAGAGAACATTGAAAATGAAAATGTGGCGTTATTTTACACATAAGAATACTTATCGCTATATAGATATTTTACAAGATTTGGTTAGTTCTTATAATCACAGTGTGCACTCTAGTATCAAGATGAGACCATGTGATGTTAAAATGGAAAACATTATGGAAGTTTGGCGGAATTTATATTATGATGAAAAGACTTATATTTCAAGTTTAAACAAAGTACCTAAGTTTAACGTTGGTGACTATGTAAGAATTACAAAATACAAACATGTTTTTCAAAAAGGTTATGAAAGTAATTGGAGTAATGAAATTTTTATCATTACTTCGATTATAGATCGTTCCCCGTGGGTTGTATACACTTTAAACGACTTAGAAAATGAATCAATAACAGGAACTTTTTATGAAAAAGAATTACAAAAAATAACTTTTCCCCCACTTCCGAATATAAAATTGATAAAATCATCAGATCACGTAAAAGCGGTATTAGAAAGGAAGTATTAGTTAAATGGAAAGGATATCCTAACAAATTTAATTCTTGGGTCTTACTGTCGAATATTAAAAATCTACAATGAAGGAAAGTTTCTATTTAACTTTACTCAGCAATAGTTCCACACAATATTTCCCGGGAAATATGACATCAAATTTTTCTACAAAACTACCTAAAGCCATTACATTAGAAGGAGAATGGATGGTAGGTATAGTTGAGTTTCAATATCCCTCTACTATGTTCTCCGTGCAAGAACATGAAAATATCATATACATAAGTAAAAAAACTACCATCAATAACGAAGAGACCACACTAATGTATAAGAACCATATACCAGCCACCAACTATGATAATATACAAAATATTCTTATTGCTTTAAATTCGAAAGAGAAAGTTAGTTTTCGTCAGGACACCGTGTCAAAGTTTGTCTCTGTTGCAGTAAAGGATCCATCAATAATTTCACTATCTCTATCACCTAATTTGAGCTTTCAACTTGGATTTGAGCCAGATACCAATTTAGTAAATCATAATATCGGTAAACGCCCTGCTAATCTACATTTGGGGTTACCATCACAATTATTTGTGTATTGCGATATTATAGAACCACAAATTGTTGGTGATGTCATGACACCCCTATTGAGAATTATACCCTTAGATCCTGCTAAATATATATATGGTTCAAATAAAATGCATATATTTTCACCACCACATTATTTACCGGTAATGAGAAGAGAATTTGATGTTATTGAGATAGATATAAGAACAACCACGGGAAATGCGGTACCATTTCAATACGGTACATCGTGTGTGAAACTTCATTTTAAAAAAATATAATCTATATTTCCTTTTTAAAATGTATACACCTCAAGAAACTTTTATATGTCCTTATGAACATTATTATTCGCAACAAGCTGGGTCTGGTATAAATGTAATCTACAAAGGAGCCTTACATCAACGTGGTCATGGTATCGGCAGTTTTCTTGGGGGGTTATTTCGAAGTGTGCTACCTTTACTCACTAGTGGTGCTAAGGTGATTGGAAAAGAAGCACTTAACAGCGGTATTGGGCTTTTGTCAGATGTTGTAGCTAGTCGTCCTATTAAAGAATCCATTAAAAATCGATTGAAAGAGGCTAGTTCTAACCTTAAACGCAAAGTTGATACAAAAATTGATAAACTTATGACTGGATCGGGTGTTAATAAGAGACGAAAATTTTGTAATGAGCTCATTCGAGTTTCACCCCTCAAAGTGAAAGGCGCTTCAAAGAAAACAAGGAACAAAAATATTAATATTTCCAAGGATATATTTTCAAACTAATCATAATGTCATTTATTCATAATCATTCATGTGAGTGCGTTAAATCTGAATTGGATCTGTTTGCTCTTCCTTCCACACAAACAAGTATCGAATATGGACACTGGATACATTACAAACCAATTTCTTCATTAAGTGATGATGGACCTATCGAATTCCAAGTACCTGGTACAGGAGATGACTACATAGACCTTTCGCATACACTACTCCATCTCAAGGCTCAAATTAAAAATCAAGACGGTTCTGCAGTTAATGCAGCTAATGTAGTGGCACCAGTCAATAATTGGTTACATTCTTTATTTAACCAATTGGATGTTTACCTAAACCAAAAACTTGTGTCACCCCCAAATAATACTTATGCATATCGCGCTTTCATAGAAACTCTATTAAATTATTCATCATCCGCCAAACAATCACATTTGACATGTGGTTTGTGGTACGAGGATACAGCTGGTAAAATGAATGAAACTAATGAGGCAAACAAGGGCTTTTACAAAAGACAACAACTTTCAAAGGATGGAAAGGATGTTGAAATGATTGGGCATTTACATGGGGATATATTCAATCAAGATAAATTCCTCATGAACGGGGTCGAATTATCTATAAAATTAGTTAGATCGAGAGAAACATTTAACCTCATGTCACAGAATGCAGATAATAAGTACAAAGTCTGTATAACAGATGCAACTTTAATAATACGCAGAGCAAAAATTAATCCATCAATACTAATAGCTCATCAAAAGGTTCTTGCCACTACTACGGCTAAATATCCTATTACAAGAGGTGAAGTGAAAGTCCTGACCATACCAGCTGGTGTGCAGGGTAAAACACTGGACAATATATTTTTAGGACAGGTTCCTAAGAGATGTATTATAGGTTTTGTGAATAATACAGCATTCAACGGTAGTTATGTTAAAAATCCTTTCAACTTTGAAAATTTTGGTATTTGCTCATTTAGCCTATATATAGATGGTCAACAGATACCTTCAAAATCGTTACAACCATCATTTCCAAACGATGTATTTACTAGCGCATACCACACCCTGTACTCAGGCACCGGTATACATTTTCTTAACGAAGGTAATGGAATATCGAGGGAGCAATATTCAAATGGATACTGTTTACTAGCTTTTGATTTAACACCTGACTTGTCGGCTAACTCTAATGTGCATTGGAATCTTGTACGCCATGGTAGTGTAAGAATGGAAGTAAGATTCGAGAGCGCATTGACTGAAACAATTAACTGTGTAGTTTACGCAGAGTTTTCAAATATTATAGAAATAGATAAGAACAGAAATGTATGTGTGGATTATAGTAGTTAAGCAATCACTTATGTAATTATTATGATATTAAGAATAATAAAATATAATGTAATCGAATATGACATGGTTTTTATTTACCTTTATTACTTTTTTTACAAAGAGACTCATTACTTATGTTGAGATCATATTATGTGTGTTTAAATACATTGGTACAAATATGAATTGATAGTAATAAATGTAGTCAGTAAGAGAGTGAAAGAGTAGGGGAGTAAACGCGTATTAAAGTATGAACACACTAGAAGTGCAAATGAGTCTTCGTAGAATACATCCCAGCCTCCAGAGCAACGTATATCCTTCAAATCGATTGCCGATGTATGCTCAGGTGCCAGCACTTATCATATGCAATCTTGACCCTGATTCACAGCCGGGGTCTCATTGGGTGGCTATTCATATAAACGTCGAAAGAGTTGGGGAATACTTTGATTCGTTTGGACGTAAACCTATTGAAGCAATAGAAGGATTTTTAAGGAGGAATTGTTGCATGTGGAGATACAATAGCCTTACGGTTCAGGATTACCTATCGGCGGTGTGCGGAGAGTACTGTTTGGTATACATATATTACAAGTTCAGGGGGATGAGATTAGAAGACTTCCTTAGAAATTTTACGTGTGACTCAGAGAACAATGATACGGTGCTAGTAAATTTGTATAGAAATATAATGGACATATAAATAAAAGAATAATACCTGGAATAAAAATGTTTTATTTAAATATGTAACCCTTACATCTAATTTTATTATAGATAATGGTGTTAATGTAGGTATATTTATTGTTGTTTGCTTAGACCCGTAGGTTAGGTTAGGTTAGATATAGTTTATTCTATTTTTATTTTAGAGCCATAGATCGGGTTAGTGAATGTAAGAAAGTAGATAACGATGCATTCGTACTGAGTCATTAAGTAATTAGATAATGAGTGGGGATTTCGTGCAGGAAATAGTAACTGATAAGGTGGTGATTAGTAAGTAATTAGCAAGGTTTTGGGAAAGCTATCTCTGGAACGGTTAGAGCTATCACTCACTCACAGGAGTGAGTGCATTCGACTCCACACGTCCTGTTTAGTGGGGTTAGAGTACAAACTTTTTTTTTTTTTTTTTTTTTTTTTAGGCGGGCGCTGCCTCCGAAACAGCTTTTTTTACCGAAGCAGTGGGTGAGGCAGTGCCCGGGAATCCATACTACTCATTTATAAATAAGCGATTAATTGGAGAAAATGTATTCCGTCTATAATAAAATAAATACCACCCTTGGTCTCAGATGTCTTTATCAGTTTCGTAATAATTTTTCTAAACTAGATGATCAGTCCACAGTGCCTAACAGACGCCATGGACTTTTGGGTGAAAGGCTGCAGGGTTTTACGTCGTACGATGTTTAGTATGCCGTATCTGCGAGCGATAAATGCACAAATAGTAGGATAACTCCATTGAATACCCGCCGTCGAACCCACGACCGCTGGGTTAAGGGTTACATGCTCAAGCCTTTCCGGCGCGACTGCCTTGTGGTTGACGATTATGTGAAACTCGCTACGGTGCATACCCATTAAAACCCCACGGCCCCACCAGCAATCGCCCGAGGTAGGACATGGTAACAACGTAGCCTTGTCCGCATCCCGTCGCACTCAAGCCACTAGGCCAACACTATTCCATCCTTTCGTAATATTTGAGATAAGAAATAAAATAAATCCGTGGGCGCTTAAACCTTTTTAGGTCTGGGCCTCAGGCTTCTGTATCTGTTTTATAATCATTTATCAATCTAATAGACAAGTAGGTGATCAACCTGTAACTGACACACGCCGTCGACTTTTTGGGTTTAAAGTAAGTCGGTTTCCTAACGATGTTTTCCTTTACAGTTCGAGCCAATGTTAAATGCGCACATAGAAAGAAAGTCCATCGGTGCACAGCCGGAGATCGAACGTACGACCTCAGGTATGAGAGGCGCACGCTGAAGCCAATACTGCTGCTAAATATTTGAGATAACCTTATTAATACGTATTCTCAATCTCGATTTAATGATACGAAAAGTCGACAAATTGTGTACTTTCATCTATATGTAAGCTGTCAATGGAAAGGCTTTTTCGATTACTTTTTCACACGCCACAGAGCTTCTACTAAAAACGTTGATTCATTTCAATAAACGCCGGCAAACAGTACAAAAAGCGGCGAGCAATATTGCCCCGTGTCAACATTTGCGGAACCCGCTGCACTGCTATGAGTTTCCTCTAAATAAACAATATGTGGTTCGACTCTTACAAAGTAATGAATTACGTGATTTTGTTACATTAGGTTTGTTTTAGATTACACCGCTAACCGTTCTGAGCTTTACCATCTCCTATACAGAATACTATAGAGTCTATTCAGGTTTAAAACGAATTAAAGAGGTTTTGGACTCAACAATTGACGATGTGTGAACACACTTAGGTATAAAGAAAAAAAAGTCGTTTCAGAATTGGCAATACTTATTTCTGTATTGCTTTAGTATTATTACATTCTTTTTCTTTTTTTGCGACTGAAGCGCAAACTAGCTGCTGTGGTCTCTGGCAGAATGACCAGCGCTGTAGAATGAACAGTCTGCTCCTTAGCATAGTACTTAGGCAGGGCCAATTACAACCACAGAACTCACGCATTACACACTTAAAACTTACCTTGTTTTTTAAAAGAAAAAAAGTGCGTGCGTACAAAGTACACATGTCAGAAGTGAAACTTCTTTGGCAAACTAATTTTTAACTCTTGTTCATATTTATACAAATCTAAAACTTTAGATTTCCGAGACTTAGAGGGAGGGAAATATGTTAGGAATTTAATCGTCATTACAATATTAAGTTTCGAAAATTAATACAAATAATGTATTTAATTTTGTAAATTTATTTCTTTGATAATAAAAACACGTGGCATTTTAATTTACTCGTCATTTGAGATTTCAATAAATTATTTTGCATAAAATATAAACTATTAATATTTCATAAATTCTCTTTCCGAAATTTTAATTTTAAAAATAGAATTTCTATAAGGTAATTCGCCCTTTTCACTCCCTCTCAATCGGTCTTAATCGTTCTCTCCCTTTTCTTCGACAAAAACGCTGCACATCTTCGTGACGCTAATATTATTATTGCGTTTCATCCGTAAAAATTTTACCCTCATTAGCCTAAAGAAGTTTCCCTTCAAAAATAGTTATCTCTCATTCTTTTGTATTTTTTTATTATTGTTATTTTGTGTGTTTGAGTTTTATTACTACTAAATGCTATGTAGGTATATGTCTAAATGTCGTGTTTATAACTTGTTGTGGTTAAATATAGTAAATTGCCTTTAAATTATGTTACAAGTCTCGATCAGACTAGGACTAGGACAGATTAGGAGGCAGAACACGAAATTCCACCCGTATCACCTCGACGCCCGTCGTTCTACAACTGAGCGTTTTTCAAAGCAGTTTTTGCCTCCCACCACCACTGTGTAGAACCAACTGCCCATTGAAGTATTTCCTAACCAATTCGAGTTAGGGTCCTTCAAGAAAAGAGTGTACCAATTCTTAAAACGGCAACGCACTTGCGAACCTTCTGTTAATGGGACTATTAGCGGCGGTATGACTTAACATCAGATGAGCCTCCTACCCATTTGCCACCTGTTATATAAAAAAAAGACTAGCAAAACTGCGATAGCAGTAATTGAATTTGGAAAGACAAGAAGTTTATTGCAGGCCAGATCATATTAAGAGTCGTTTTAGCAACCTTGCATTCTTAATTATTTACTTTTTCATTCATTTTTTATTTAATTGCTATTAATGAATTTACATTGTTTGCATATTCGCGGACGCTCGGCGGCCATGAAACTTCTTTGATACAAAAGTCCCCTCGGGATTTGTGTGCCGCAATAACGCGGGCTACTCGATTGCGAGGAACAACTTCCTTGCAACCATGGATCTGGGTAGCGCTGCGTCTGATTAGTAAGTTTTTATGTCATTTTCACACGTGTTCTTATATCTTACATATTTTATACTTGTTTAAGGACAATCCTTGTATATGTGTGATATTTTAGAGCATAATTAAAATAAACTACTTGCTAGCTATTATAATTAACGTAATTATTTGTCAGTTGACGTCAGTAATTAATTAATGTTATCTATTGCTTAATGCTTATTTACACAAAGACATTTTGCAACTAGTATTATAAAGTATGATAAGATTTTTTATTATCGATTACACCAATTGTACAAATAAATTTAATACGTACGATACTGTAAAATAATATTATAAAAATTGCTGTCAGGCTGTGAAAATCATCTCACCAAAAGTTTATAAGCAGCCTGTAATGCAGCACCGAGGCCCGAACCAGGTGACCCAAGTCCGGAGTGTCTCCTGGGGATTTGAGTGAGCAGCTCCCGCACCATATCCAGCTGTTCGCCTACGTTCAACAACAACGAATCGTGATGGAGGAACACCTCTGTAAAGCACATTCATTTTAAGTGAAATCGTTAAACATGGAATTTCCTAGTTTAATACGATGTGCGAGGTAAACTGCAGCTACGTACAAAGTTACTCTTATAAACTTGAGATTGTCTCTTCAACTTCGTTCGGTACAAACTACATATATATTTACTTCATCTTCTTCTCGTCTTCGATATATTTGGTAAATATATATGTACTATTCGAAATATATTCTGTACAAAACTCTGCTGCGACCACAGCTCACTTATGGTTCTGAAACCTGGACCCCTAGCAAGAATGACGAGTTTACTCTCCTTATTTTCCAGTGGAAGATTATTCGAAGAGTTTTTGGCTCTGTATGCGATGACTGAGTTTGGTGTAATAACGAAGAACTTTATAACATCCTTGGCGACGCTAACATCGTCCAATTCATAAAACGCAATAGGCTCAAGTGATTGGCACATGTGCACCGAATGGTGGACGACAGAATCCCAAGGTCTTTACTCACAACCTAGTGGCATGAGTAAACCCAGTAGACCGAGGCGGCGTTGATGGGATGGAGTTGTCAAAGACGCAAGAAGCATTGCGATGGCGAAATATACTTGAGGAGGCTAAGGCCCACAAGGGTACAGCATCAAATGCTGTATGGTATGGTACAACCAGTATGGTACAACCAGTATGGTACAACCAGTATGGTACAGCCAGTATGGTACAACCAGTATGGTACAGCCATTGATGATGATGATGATTTGAAAAATGTGAGTCCTTTTTTGCGTACTACGGAGATAAAGTACCTACATAAAATCAGTTATTATTTTGGAAAATCGTCCAAGATAAATTTGATTTTGCATTTTTCAGAGCAAAATGAATTCACATTCACAAAAGCCACATTCCGGGACATATTTCCCTTTTTTTAAACCGATATAATAATATGCACTAGCCCATAACATTTCCAATGAATCCATTTCAACCGGAGACTGATTGGCCACATAAATTCAACGGCAATTACACGTGCTTCCGATTCATTTAATCGGAAAGGGTTCGTTAGGTCTTGAGATTGTGGTTGTTTCAATGTGGTCTGTGATGGGCAGTAATATCGTGATTATGCGGTTTCACCCACTGCACTACATTGACGTATTATTCTTGATTTTTATGCTGTATGCGGTAGTATGAGTCCAATAAGAAACCAGTTAAGGCCCTTTAAAAAGATTTTAAGACGGGCATAGATTTAATTAAAAGCTAAGAAAGGTACTGTAAAAATAACAATTTTACTAGATACAGTAGAGTATACAAAGTTTTCCATTAAAGTCTGAGTGATCTGGTCAATATATTCTTGAAGCCTTGTTGTATGTAACAATATAAACGATTTTAAAACAAATGAATTCACCAGCATAATACTCGAAACAGAACTAATTTAAGCATACGACCAACCAGACTCCAGAAGATAAACCACTTATATGGAAATTGTATTCAATTTTTAATAAGTCCACTTGAACCCCACGGCCCAAGATACCCCACTCCAAAGGGAACAAAATCAAAGTTGCAGGTTTGAGGTTACATATATTTTGGCAGTTTATTAGTATTATAAATAAGAATTCTTAGGGTATTACCAATGTTACGTAAAACAATAAACCAGAAACATCTTAAAGTGTAGCTCAAGGGTACTTTATGCTGGACCGTCATTAGACAACTAGTCCGAATCGTAGGCTCGGACATTTCAATTTGTGAGCTCATAAACATAGTTTACGAGGTCCCTGACAAACGGTATATCATGTGAACGGGAAACTGCTAACAACGTGTAATACATTCAGAGTTCCTAATATACGCATGTAAATTGTTAATCTGTTTACGCGGGTCGGACCCCTTTTATAGCCCCTAAGATATTTGAAGGCTCAGTTTGCGAACGTCTTGTAATTATTTCTGTATAGGTTTTGGGTAGAGATTTATGTATTTATAGATATAAAGTAAGCACCGGCAAGATGACGCATGCATTTAAACAAAAATGCTAAATTAAATCTAGCATAAATCAGTGGCTCTACAACCTTTTTTGGGTCTGGGTCTCAGATTTCTGTATCTTTTTCTTATCAATCTAATAGGTAAGTAGGTGATCAGCCTGAAACCTGAAACACGCTGTCGATGTTTTGGGTCTAAGGCAAGCCGGTTTCCTCACATGTTTTCGAACGATTCTTAAATGTGCACATAAAAAGAAAGTCCATTGGTGTACAGCCTGGGATCGAACCTATGACCGTAGGGATGAGTGTCGCGCTAAAGCCACTAGACCATCACTGCTCTCAACACGCACACTTTATATAAACGGCACATCTTCTAAATTTATAGTTACTGCCAGTTCTTAAAGTGCATAGAACTGACAAAACTCCTTTTTACGTGACAGGAAGCAAATGAGCAGACAGGTCACTTTGAATCATTATTCTATAGCACTTTTACAAACAGCCGCCTATACACTTGCAACGCCTGGTGGCTTGTGTGTTGCCACCCTTTGAGGAAATGGAGCTCTATCTTGAAGGCCCCTAATCTCCTTGCTAGCACTACCCAAGTAAGCAAGTTAACAAACTCTATTAAATTTCATGCATCAGATTTTATTTAAATATCAACATTATATACATAAATATAGATAAAACAATGGAAGCAATAGACGTGTCACTCGTCCATTGAGTCAGCATTTCGTTCATATTATTTTTGTCCAACAAGGTTGTTGAATTTGTTTGATAGCAAAAACAGATGGTATGTTTGAAAGGTTTTAGCCGCAAGGGGAATTAGAATAATTGGACCGTTTCAAAATTTCCAAGCCTATTCAGAATAATATAACTACATTTTTCAGGTAAACCCACCATGATATTCATTGTATTTATTCACTTCGGTTCTGGGCTTTTAATAGTATTCAAGTTTCATATTAATTGTAACTTGTTATACATTGCATTACGTCAATAAATTTGAAACCAGACGGGACTTGCAGTTGGCCTACTATATACTGAAAGTCTTGGTGGTGTGCACCCCAAGTGTACTCCAAGAAGGTTTTTTACTTATGGGATATGCGACGGAAGGGCCAGAACCAGTTTGTTGCACAGATCCTCATAAACAAAGACCTTGCGCCAGCTGAATGCTGTCTACGACACTATCGACATATTTATATGTTCGGAGAGTGAATTCACAGTAGCGATATTGTGTATGTTTAATATAAAACTTTATTATATTTTATTTTATTTTTAAAGTTATACTTTTTTTGGCGCGTTAGGGAAAAATGATGAGAGTAAATTATTTTCTATTGTTAGTGTCGTTTTTTCTACAAACGTATAGCGAAAGATAAATTTTTTAAAAAGATTTATATCTTGTTACGCCAAAGAAGTATAACTTCTAACGCGTGTACATGAGTACACACACGTTTTTTTCTCGATATTATCGAATTGGCAAAGTCTGTAAGGATAATGTATGTATTTCTGTAATAAATAAATAGAAAAATCATAGAAACCACGTCAAGTCAGCTACTACTACGTGACGAAGAAAGAAGTTACCATTATCGTTATTATTACTGGATAAGTATTTTTAAATTTATCTACTCATGTTACAAATGTTTTACGAAAATTTTAAGCTTTCAGTTTTTAAACAACATTCATTTTAATAAAGAAGTCTTCATTTTTGTAAATGTAAAGCCAGCCATGTGAACAGCGCTTAGTAAAGTTAAGAAATCCAAGCTCAAAGGAAATAGCTTGCATTTTAATATAACAACCGCAGTGAATCTTCAAAGCATCACCTCATGCAAACTGCATTTTATATTTACGTTCGTTGTTACTGGCACGCGATTCTACGATGTTCAATCATCAGCCGTGTACCAATTATTTCTATGTGCATGTATCAGATAAATTTGGCAATATGAACCTAAACGATATGGACGGACGAGGAAGTGTTAATTTCGTCCATAATGTACTTTAAACATCAAACTCAAAATGACTTTATTCATATAGGTAACCAAGTACACTTATGAACTTCAACAGAAAACATGTTAAATTGATTCTAAATTTACATTAACTACCAGTTCGCAAATCAAGAGCGTAGAGCGGGCAAGAAGAACTGGCAAGAAACTCTCCGCCATTATTTTTAATCGCAAAGTTTTGAGTCATACAAATGTTTGAACTGGAACAAGATCAAGAATATTTTGACCAGATAGTGGCGAAATATTTAATTCCTTAAACTATTCCGTACCGACTCCCATGGGGAAACACAACAAATCCCGCGAACAGCCCGCTTCTGCAGCACAAATATAGATTGAACCTCTGCAACAGCACCCCACAGTAATACCGTAGGACATTCAAATCTTTATTTAAAACAAAATATCGTTGTAAGTATTATTCAGATCCAAGCGTTCGATCCGTAGAAGAACTACAGACAATAACATAGCAATAAGCTCGTGCAACCTTAAATGCCAATGGGCGGGTCACATTGCCCGTAGAACCCATGGCCGAGGACCAGTCGGTGAAGCGACGGCCTCCCACTACGTGGACAGATGATCTGGCGAGGGTGGACGGTCGGCGTTGGATACTAAGCGCGGGGAACCGGTCGTACTGGAAATTTGGGGAGACAGTCTGGACCTGCATCCAGGCTGAAATTATGAGTTCAGATGCGAGTCTCTAAGCTAGGAAACCCCAATGTTGTTAGTCTAACTTGGTACGAGGTAGGTATGTTTAAAGCAAAAACAATGTAGAAATATTCAAAAGTTATGTTTTTTGACAAAGTTATCTACAAGTTAATTCTAATTAAAGAACAAATCGAATAAGACCTTGAGTATACGTGAGTACATGAGTTTGTGAACGCGTGTGCGTGCATGAGAATGTGTGTGTGAAGGTTAGTTTTTTTGGAACCTCTTCGTTGTACTGTCTCTTAAAAAAGACATTAGAGAACACGGATGCTTGGAAACAAAAAATATAGGAATCACCCTTTTCCTGCTATAAACGATAATGATGACTTGTTTGCGGTTGACCGCTTAGATTTTATTAAATTCAAAATAATAATATTAATAAATAAAATAAAAATGTGTTTATTAATTATAAGTACATTATGCATTATAATGTGTAAGATTTGGGAACCCTTTTAAGTAAAAAAATACCTGTGTGTGTACCATAACAAACTTAATTATAAATTACTTAAAATAAATGTAATATTTATTTTATAGTGACAAAACTATCCCGAAGTTTAGAGTGTATTGCAATACGCATGGTCACGGCTTGGGTAAATTGTGTAGTCACGTACTTAAAAGACATCATTCACAGACTTTCTTAGCTGTGAAATGTTTTAAAGTTTTTTTTATATAGGGAAGAAAACAAGCCTACGGACGCCCATAAAGCCCAGTCATCGCAGCCCATGGAAACACCCATTTTTGTGGATGCATTGCCGGCCTTTGAGGTTGCAGTATGCCCCTAACGCGGTCCAGCCTGAGCGAGTACACATAGGGATGGATACTCCAGCACCAGAAGTGCAGGTACCCTTTTTTCATGGGGGAAGCTGTTCTATTTAACGCTGCCATGATTCGGAGAGGAAGGAGCTGAATTATAAATGAGCATGTTATTTATTTTATTGGATTGCAAATGTGTCTGTGAAACTCACTGAAAGACATCTATTCTATGCTTGGCTGTTACGAGACTTCGCTTAAATTATCTTAAATATAATAAACAATAACACAAAAGCCGTTATAACCGTACCCTCAGCCCACAAGTTGCCGATAGAGAACACTTAGAGTGGGCCAATTCCCCAATTAATTACAGACCGCAATGAAATTATTACGTACGGCCTGGGCCGTGGGACGTGGGATCGTCTGTTGAAAGAATTAATAGAATATTATTTGTATTAAGCACTTAAGGTGTACAATGGTTCCATTCGTAATTATTACCTTTATTCTATACAATAGATTTAAACAATTTATTTAACGTTTATAAAAAAATAGTGGCGCTACAACCTCTGTAGGTCTGGGCCTCAGATTTCTGAATCGTTTTCATGATCATTTTTAAATCTAATAGGCGGTTCTGGCCCTTCCGTCGCATATCCCATAAGTACAAAAACCTTCTTGGAGTACGCTTGGGGTGCACACCACCAAGACTTTTAGTATATAGTAGGCCAACTGCAAGTCCCGTCTGGTTTCAAATTTATTGACGTAATGCAATGTATAACAAGTTACAATTAATATGAAACTTGAATACTATTAAAAGCCAGAACCGAAGTGAATAAATACAATGAATATCATGGTGGGTTTACCTGAAAAATGTAGTTGTATTATTCTGAATAGATTTAAAATCATCAGCATCCTGTGCCTGACATACGCCGTTGACTTTTTGGGTCTAAGACATATCGGTTTCCTCACGATGTTTTCCTTCACCGTACGAGCAAGTGTTAAATGCGCACATAGAAAGAAAGTCCATTAGTGCACAACCAGGGATCGAACCTACGACCTCAGTTACAATATATAAAGGCGAATTTATTACATTAAGTACATAACCACTGGTAGCTTTACAACAGTCGTTGTAAGGGACCATGACTTCTTTAATGCACTCGGTACTTTGTAAATATAGTTACAACTTCGAGATCTTAGTGGAAATGGTTTTAGTGGATAAAACCACAATATATAAAGAAGCAATACAGTAACTTAGTTACAATCTTCGCTGTATTATATTCCCAAAGGATCCTGAGCTTCTTTGGTCGTTTTAGCACGCAGATATACTTGGAGAAACCTTTGGTGACTGATTGAGTGAAAGGCACGAGACCCCGAGGCCGAGCCTATACTCGCTAGACCAACTTAGGATCCTTATAGTATTACACGGGCGCTTAGACTTGCCGCAGACAGGAGGCCCCCCCCTGGATGGAGGCTATACAATACTATAACGACCTTCAGTAATAAAGAACACAGCTACGAATATACAGTATGCAGGCGACAAAACAGCCCAAGATTCCTTCGTATCTCTAAAACGTGAAACTTAAGACCGGACCTAAATACCTTACAAAATATGATACCTTTTTATAACACTAAATAACATACTTGATGTTACCGTACTGAACCCATATAGAAGCATCTGATACCAACTTTTATCGCTGTGATTTATACAACCATTAACATCGAATAAAAATCATAGACGCCGCCTTTGTTTTAATGTAAATGGTCCGTTTTTATTGCGATACATTGCGCATGAATAAATATTTTCATATGGCTTGATTTTCATATTTAGCATTTTGGAGATTTATGGTGCTGATTTAGGTTAGATATTTAGGACTACTTTAGTGTACAAATTATGTCTTGGTTTTCAGTGTAACAAATCTTGAATTCCGACGAAGGACTCATCAACTGCGTCAAATCGAATAAAATATTTTACGGTTTAAGATATTTATCTTTCGTTAACATTACAACATTCACTTACATGAGAAAATAGGTTAATACATTACGCCTATTATTTATTGTATTTTACAATATAAAATATTTAAAAAAAAGGGTGCGTGTACTTATGTACGCGCGTAAGAAGTTATAGTTCTTTGGCATTATTTAAAAATAGTTTTTGATTGCATACAAATAATTAATTACAATTAAATAATCAAAGACTGGAAAAGAAGTCATTATAGTCAATAAAGTTCAGTTTACATTTGAAAAATTAAATAAATAAATATTTATAATTATTCTCTTACATTGTGTTACATAAATTCTATTATTATTTGAATGTTGTTTTTAAATTATGTCCAATGCCGTAGCATCTTCCGTGGGCAACTTCATTCTGTTAATTTTATGTCACGGTGCGAGCGCATCGTAAAATTTCACTCTCATCAATTTTTCATAACGCGCCTAAAGAAGTATAACTAGTATATAGTCGTAATGGGTTGTATAAGTAATCAGTGGTCTAATGACTTTTAAATGACTTTCTTTTTAGTTAGTATTTTAATTTTTTTTTCATAATCTGTGTAAATCCAAATAATAGTGTGCTACGAATCGTAGCAACAAGCTACGCTATCAAAGATCTACGATTTTCTCATTACAAAATACATACGTAATCAAATAACATGACATGAAAAAAATCAATTGAAAGTTACGTGACAACGTGACAGGATTCGTGAGCAGAAGAAGTTGTTAATCTAGGTGACACGACTGCGACTTGTATCGTTAATAGATAATGATAAAGTAGTTAGATCACGCACGGACAATTATTTAGCCCGGAACGAACAAGTTTCCAGACAGTTGGACGTATAGAATTGTACCATGTTTAAATGCTACTACGTGATACTAATTATTACTAACGCGGTGGAACTAGTTATTAAGAGGATTAAATTGCATTTAAATGGTATACCGCGGTAAATAACAAAGCGTTATAATTTAATTTTGAACAACTTGAATGTTCATAACGTTTTTTTGGCTTGTTTTTCTTTTTTTTTAAATTTAATAAAATCAAAACATAATTTATTCAGGTGACTTAATATACTTATGAACGCAGTATAAAAATTTGTGCGTCATAATTAACATGCTATTTCAAATCAAGTCAAAGAAGAGAAGAACTGGCAATTGTCCGTCACTCTTATAAATCGCCGAGGTCTTTTTACAAAATATTTGTAGGCAATGTTTGTAATTAAATAATGAATATAAATAAATAAGAAAACTGAATATTTCTCGTATATCAGCGAGGAATGTAGTATTAGGAGCATGCACATACATTACCGTGGGAACAACACGCAAACATCATTACCAGTAACAAGGTGAATCAGGGCAGAAAATAATTATATACACAATAAAAATACACATATATTTTTTTTATTAAATCAGTATATAGGTAGTATGGGGTTCAGTGTGTGATTGTCATACCTGGAGTCTTAGGTTCGTGTACCATGCACCAATAGACTTAATGTGTGTGAACATTTAATTTAATTTAAATTTACAGTGAAGGAAAACATGAGAAAACCGTTATGCCTTAGATCCAAAAAGTCCACGGTGTGTGTCAGGCCCAGAAGGTTGATAACCTGCTTGACTATAATATGAAAAGATCATGGAACAGATACATAAATCTGTGGCCTGCAGTTGTAGAGCCATTGGTATATATAAAATATCATAAAACCAAAAAGTTTTGTGTCATTTCAAATATTGGTTAATTATGTTGTATCTACAGTAATATGAGTAATAGATGGTGATTTCGACTATGTATTTACGTGTTGTTCCCACGAGAATGTAAGTGCGTGCTCCTATTTCACCATTCCTGCTGATAGAGGACAAATCTTTGTTTTTTATTATTTTTGTATTATTAATAAACTATTAATCACTTAAGATGTTATGTGGAACATGGTGTAGTGGTTTATTGCCAGTTCTTCTCTTCCCTTCTATGCCCTTGATTTGAGAAATTAGATCAGTAAATGTAAAATTAGAACCATTTAGCATTTATTATGTATTTCTTTTGACGTTCATAAGTGTACATTGTGTTACCTAAATGAATAAAATGATTTTGATTTGATTTGGTGCAGGTTGAACTAAAAAATACTCTCTGTAAACGTTATTTCAAATTTTATTCAAAAATTGTTGTTATTTTCATATCAATATTTAAAATATTAGTTCCAATATCGAAATGGAATGGCTAAACGTTTCGGTGGTTACCAAATATTTTTCCGAACACAGACCATATTGATATCACTTGCAAAACTTTTCCAATATCCATTAATATTAACTAATATCAGAAACCGTACATTTTAAATTTCCTGAAGTTTGATATAGTTCTGATTTGATTATAGTTTATAGATAAACGAATGGGTGGGGTTTAGATAAAATATACAGGATAGCCTGACGAAAAAACTATTTTAAACAATAATAATATTTATTTTACAGTGGTGGCTGAGGCCCACTTTGGGGATATATAATGAACATTTTATTACATTTAAAGCTTTTTTAAAAATAAAAAATTAAATTAATAAATAATTCAAACTGCTTTACTTTTTTTGCACGCTTTTAACAATATAACAGTCTCTTTCTGTGTTCGCTGTGGGAAAGGAAAATTGAGTACTTAGAGGTTTAATGATTTACTTTTCTTTAGGAATTTCTACAGATTTCCTTTTTTCTTTTTTTAAATGTTTAGGTTAAGATTTAAATATCAGCAATTATTAGCTGTTTAGTAATACTATTAAATGGTAAAACTAAATTGGCCCCTGTGGTAGCATTTCACCTATTACGATACTTATTCATTGAGCGAGGAAACCAGCTTTAGGGTCTCAGGTACTGTGTACCAGGCGTCAACTTTAATCTTTAAGTAGCGTCTGTGCACTCGAACCCCACGTCCTAAGAATCTAAACTTATTTTTTTAACTTAACAAAACTATGCTGTCTTACATAACATATTAAACGTTAATCATTACTTATTTTCACTGAAACACATTTTCACATGAGACGGAGTACTTATGTAAAAGTTAAAACAGTGCGTGATTTAGTATTTGTTGTTATATAAAAATAACTGTATATATTTTAAACTGGTTAAATTTTGTTCGTCTTTCTATAAGCTTTATATAGGAATATTTGGCACGTGGGCAACGTGACGTCCCGTGGGTGCACGTGTTTAAACAATTTTGTATTCTGCGTTAACCTCCGCTTTATATCTTAATATTCTATTTAACTAAACCATATAGGTTAAATATTTTAAATACTTGTAAGGTTTTACATTTCAGTTTTAGTGAGTAGTTATGGTTTTTTAAGCGCTTTAAAAACTTTGCGATTGTGTTCGAACTGATCATCTACAAGCCCATAAAGATGTTTAAGGTATAGACACCAAAGTTTCAGGGTCATTAGTTTATTTTTTATTTTTCGGTTCGTAGAAGGGGTATTCTGTAACTCCCAATATCATTATGTTGAGTTTTGCAATCGCAAGGTTGCGATTTTAGCTTTTTATTAGAAGTTACAGAGTTCCTTTGCAGAGACAAAATCTAGGTTACGACAATTACAGGCACTGTCTCAATAAACATTTCTTTGTCCGCGACAGACAGTCCCTTGTGCAGAGGCTATTTCAGCGCAGAGGAAACAGTCACCCACGTAATACAGGAATGTGTGGCTGTGGCTTCTCAACGATCAGACGGATCCACGGAGCAGTGAGGTCGCTGAAGCCTGTGAAGAGCCCAGGATACTTCTGAGCTTCTCAAAGGATCTTTTTCCGATCCGGTACACTCTTGACAGAGCGGTCGTGATCGCTATGAAGTAGTGGTATTAGAAGAGGCAGATGTGATGCGCTTCACGAAGTTTCGCCATCGTTGCCTATTAGAGGTCATCCTGCTACACTGATTGAGTGAATCTCATACGGCAGACTTGATTTGATCAGTCCAACGCGTAAGTGACCTTCCGCACAGTCTAGTGCCCTCCACCTTCCCCTGGACGACAAGGCGTTCTATGGACTGATCACCACGCCGAGATACGTGTCCGAAGAATGTAAGGATGCGAGATTGTACTATTGAAAACAGACGCTGTTTAGTACCGCATTCTTGAAGTATCGAGACGTTTGTACGAAACTCGGTCCACGAAACCCCAAGCATTCTCCTCCAGCACCACATTTCCAGAGCGTCTATTTTCTTTTTTCCACATCTCGCAAGGTCCACGTTACAGCTGAATACAGAAATATGGGAAATATAAGTGTCTTCACGAGCCTGGTCTTTGTGGCTTTTGTTATATTCCTGTTTCTTCATATTTTTAGCATCTTGTCCATTGCCGTTATTGTGATGCCCATACGTCGTTTGACCTCGATTGCTTGAAATCTGATGTGCCCAGGATACTTCTGAGCTTCTCAAATGAGCCAAATGAGCGTCTAAGTACGGAAATTGAGTCCACATTACACACATGGTTTAAATGTTAGATAACATTACTAGTGAACAGAAAATATTAAATATAGTTTCAATATTTGCAAGTTTCTGCTTTTGGAAGTTAAACGCAACAAGTATGAGTAGGTATATTATTGTACCTAAATCCCGGATCGCATAGGATTTCCCAGGATTTGTCCCCTTATGACGAGAGCGGGATGGGATTTACCTAAATAGGGACGGCCATCCTTCAACATAATCCTGATGTATGAACGTCCTATGTAATTGTATAAACTGTTTATTCTATTTGACAAAAATACGATTTTTACAAGGCAAGGCATATGCTGGATATGATTTAAGACAATTTCCGAGTGTTCGTTGGGATAACGTTTAACGTTATCCCAACAATTTACTCACATGTATGTAAGTTTTGTGTAATAAGAAAAAATTAAAAACAGAATCATTTTGAACAAAGCAAATTATTTTCCCGTTTAATAATAAAGCGAGAAAGAAGAGAAAAGAGACAAAGAATGAGAATGATAGCAATAACGAGAAATCACAACATGAACCAAAAACATTATTTAATTTAAGTCTTGTGACATATTTACAATGGCAGCTTTCAGTAGTGTTGTTCAAGGGATCCGGACATGGTTTAATTCACTCATCACCGGCAGATGGACTGCAGTCGGTACTTTCACTAACTTAATATCCTAATCGATTTAAATATAATGTAGGACAACGTCTGACTAGTTTAATAAGTCTGATTTTTATTTTATTTATTTTTGCTCCGATATATAAAAGGGGTTTTATGCAAAAAATGAGCAGTGTTGGCCTAGTGGCTTCAGCGTGTGACTCTCATACCTGAGGTCGTAGGTTCGATCCCCGCCTGTGCACCAATGGACTTTCTCTCTATGTGCGCACTTAACATTTGCTCGAACGGTGAAGGAAAACATCGTGAGGAAACCGACATGTATTAGACCCAAACAGTCGACGGCGTGTGATGATTTAAAAATGATCATGACACAGATTCAGAAATCTGAGGCCAAGACTTAAAGAGGTTGTAGCGCCACTGATTTTTATGCAAAAAATCTGTGTCAAAAATAAAATTTGCGACTGAAGTAATAAAGCTTTGTCTGTATTACACTCGTTGGATCTAATACCAAAGCGTTGTTGTGATTACTCACACGAACCAATTAAAATGCTTCAACTTTTTCAATTTCCCAACAGCTTTCCAACTAACGCTTACAGTTTCGTGTACATCTAGTGTACGGTACACTCTAATCGAATGCTATTAAAGTTTGTTATATTATGAAATATTAACAGCCAATGTTTATATAGATAGAAGAAATTTCTAAGAAACTAAAGGATTAATATCATTTTATAAAAAAGAAAACCCGGATTAAAAAAATAGATACAGATTTGTCTTGGTCTCAGATTTCTGTAACTGATTCTTGATTATATTCTTTCTTAATAGGCAAGTAGATCCCACGCCGTCGTTTTTTGGGTGAAAGACATGTCTTCTCACAACAGAGAAATAGAGAAAAGAGTCCATTGATGCATTAATTGAAAGCACTACCACAGGCTTAGGAGCACGTTCAAGCCACTAGCTCATAACTACTATGTATCTCTATATATAAAATTCTCGTGTCACAATGTTCGTTCCCATCCTCCGAAACGGCTTGACCGGCCGGCTACTATCTATATTTCAAACCCCTAAGTGATGACCCCAAAAAAATATTTAGTATTTTTTAGACATTTTTTTTGTTTTTATTTTTTTATGACACAACGTACAAAAATACATACAACCCTTAATTTTCATCTACCCTCTACGATCAACCCCTATTTTTTATTATACTACATAGTTATTTTTATTTAACTAAAAAAATGTTTCCTAGGAATAATATACTTGGCAAATCGACTTTTGCCGGGTCAGCTAGTAGTAATTATTTATTCAACTTTTTGTGTCAATTGATTTATCTAACACTCACTCAAAAACAAAAATCATGTGTCAGGCAGAAGGCTGATCAGCTTGTCTATAAAATAAAAATGATCAAAATGATCAGTCTGGGGCAAAGGCCTATATATGGTTGTAGCACAACTGAATTATTACTGTTATTAACTGCACACGTCCAGTGCCAAAATAATTCAGAATTTTGGCTCAAATTTCTATGTTATGAGACAAATTTCATTGATTTTTATGTATAGGTGCCTTTTATGCCTGACAGATGTCGATTTTGGATGTCAGACATGCCGATTTCGCGTTCCTTTTCTTTATCGTACGAGCAAGTGTTAATTACCCACATTCATCAGTGCGGAGTCGGAACTCGAACGCAGAACAGGGTAACGAATAACGCTTTGTAATTTTCCATAAGTAGACAGGTATTATGTAATGAATTGTTCTTTTATCTATTGAAATATTTTAGGATTTTCAGTCAAATTTAAAATTATAATAACTTGATAATAAAGTTTTATTTCATTTCCTAAAAATACATACGAGTCAATAAATAAATAAAAATGTGTTTATTCATTAAAACAATGCATTAATGTGTAAGATGCGGGAACCCTTTAAGTAAAAATACCAGTTGCAGTGTTTCCAGCTCTTCCAAAACAGTTTTTTTATTCAATTACATTTTTTTAACAAAAAGCATTACGTGACGCGTCACACGCGTGAGTCCATGAGTGTGTGGGTGCATATGAGTCAACTACATGTCTTGCTCAGGAGCAACTCAGTGTAAGGTGTGTTCATAAGCCAGTCTTTTAAGTTTGTGGACGGAGCTGGTAGATATTAAGCAGCCTATTTATATTATAGATGTAGTCTGTCCGTATATTGCGTCATGCTTTCATTAACAGTAAGTTATATTGTATTTATATTTTTAGGAACTCCCCCACGCGTAAAAGCATCTCCAAAGGCATTCCAAAATTTTCATACTGTCTCCAGCTATCTTTCTCCGACGTCACCGCAATTTCGTATATCCATCTGGCACAAGGCCGGCTTCTTGATGTGCCTCGTGGCTTTCACCAGTCTTTGTATCCACCTGCCATCGTTCTACCTGGCTATGTGTCAAGCTCATTAACATTTTCTTTGACGAAGAAGGAGAAGGTGCATCTGTGATCTTTATCTTTTTCGGATATCCTAAGGTCCATTTTCTCGATGCACAGGTATAATAACTTAGTATGTAGTAGTAGTGTAGTGGAGTGCAGTGTGGACTTGTAGTTTCAACTTCATTCAACCAGCTTAGCTTCTTCCAGAAGCTCAGAAGTTTCCTGGGTACTTCGCAGACTTCACGGAGCGATCTGACCAGCCTTGCGATTCTGTAACTCACTTTTCGAACTCTCACAGCGGTTTTCGCAGCGGCGGTCGCGCTCAAATCAGTCGTGAAGCAGTCATTTTACGATTTGGCATTCTGATAAGCAATAAACTACAAGCTCCCTCCGCTTGTAAAGACGTAATGTGAAATTGCTTAACAGAATACCTTGAAATTCCAAAAATGACGTGAGTGACGAAGGGTTGTTAGTGCGAGGTGAACTCACGGATTAACAGAATCGCACGGCTGACCTTATTTAACCATAACTCCTTTAAAGCTATATTTCAATACAATATAATAACGAAAAGTTACGCCGATAATATTTCTTCTAAGTTAAAATTAATAACTTTTGAGCTGCACGCTACGAAAGTTATCAGCTATTACTGAGATTTAGTGCAAAAATATAGTAGTTTGATAGAATAGTTTGAACAACAGCACTTCAACAAGTACCAGAAACTTAGATGGGAATTCCTTTATACTTCGATTGAAAAGTTCAACGCTTCGACGAATTTAAATCATTGATAAGGTAGACTGGGTCCATAGGCAAATGATTTTCTATTGTACCGTAAAGTCTAAGACTCGTTTAAGTTTTTTATATTGAATTATTTTTGTTTCTCGTCAACGTGATTAATAAATAAATGATTGGAAAATTCAAGAATGCATTTTTTTTTATAGAACTGGGGCAGGAGGCTCATCTGATGTTAAGTCATACCTGTCACGTCCAACTCGTTACAACTCAGTGCAAGATTCAATCAGAGGCAAAAAAAAAAAAATCTGTTATTTTTACCTTTGTAGTTAAAGCCGGCCAAGACTTTAAGAATTTTGAGGATGCTTTTTTGCTGAAGGACTCACTGTTAAAAATGCAATCAATGGTAATTTGCTTGTTCTTGAGACCAAAATTCCAGAGTTCTGCGTTACAAAAATTTCGTTAAACTTAAACGCTCATTTATTATGTGGAACGATGTTCATAATTCTGCAATTTGACAAGTAATAAAATAAAATATAAAAAAAATTCCTGTACACTTATTTTGTTACCTTTTTTAGTATTAGTATTACAAGTTGAATTTTAACAATTTTTGCGGGGGGGGGGGGGGGGGGGGAGGGGGGGGGGGGGGGGGCCGCCCAGGGCCCCCCCTTGGGGGGGGGGGGGGGAGAAAGGGGGGAATAAAAATTTAAGTTTGAGGGGGGATGACAATGGGAGGCGAAATATATAAAATAAAACTTGAATATTTTAATATACATAAGTGGGTATAAAACTAAAGAGTATCTACGTTGTAAATGTTGGATGTTGGGAATTAGCAATTAATTAAATAAAAAGAATATGTATTGTTTTAGTGAAAAGTTGAGTCTTACTTAATCAATTTTAATAAGACATAATTTTATCTTGTTTGAAATTCAATAACCAAAAATAAAATGACTGCTGGCTTAATCTGTTCAAATAAACCTTTTTGAAATAAATTTATCGTTCGTACGTACATTATCATAGACATAATATAAAGATATTAAAGGGTATAATGGGGTTGTTTTTATTCCCCCCAGGTAACATCAATTAGGAGCAGATGGCTATAGGTGTGAGGCTAATCTACACAACTTATATGGAAACCACGTTGGGGACAACCTCGATTTTATTTCTCTAGAATAGACAATTTTATACTTGTGGGACAAATTTGAAATTGGAATCTTAAATTATGTCCTATTATACTCATTATTTATTTAGGAATATACATTTTTATTTAAAAATAAACTGAACAAATATGATCTGTTTTTATAGAACAAATGGACAGGAGGCTCATCCTGATGTTAAGTGATTCATAATCACTCTGCCAGCTCGCCAGTGTGATGCCGACTCATAACTGGCATTTATATTATGCACATTATAAATAAAATATCAAATAAATCCTTGTTCTGGAATGTTCTGTCAGTCTTAATCGCTAAACCTATATACATATTATTTTTCTAAATGATAAGATATATTTTATTATTTTAATGCTTATGTATACGAATAAGAAATATGAGTTATAAGTTAACAAAATAAAATTAAACATAACTTTTAACCTAACAAGTGCATAAGAAAACGACTATGGCCCAAAATTAATAATGTATCCTCAATCTAAGATTATAACCAACCCAAATCATACGAATTTCACCGATAGCAATCCGAGATTGATTTGTCCAATCGAAGCAACTGTCAAAATGGACAGATAGGTTATTGGCATGTGTAAACATTCATTTTCATACAGAGGGCAATCTTCAATTTTTTATCCGTCCCTGAACGATTGGTTAAATAATTAGATTGGCATCGCAGTCCATGGATTGAATTGTCGATCTATAACAGCTAAAATTGGATTGAGATAGGTTATTGAGGCGTATATCTTATCGATATAACTTTCGTGATTGTTATAAATTATTTATCCATGGTTCTTTATTTTTGTCTTATTTGACCATCTGTCCAGTTACACTATATAGAGTAGTTAAATATTTAAAAAAAAATGTTAATAATTAACTCACCTATATCCGGAATTTCCGCAACAAAATCCCTTCACGTAAATCTATATCTAAAAGTCACAGGTTCGGGGCGACTTATTAAAACGGTCGCTTTAAAATATGTCACGCTAGGGCGCCTCTAGGGCATAAATAATGCCTGCTGCCGCTGGGGTACTCCGCTATCTGCTATTATGTAGGAAATAATAGAGTGGAACAGCCCTAATTTTTAATCTATATGTAAAAACTAGCCGACCCGGCAAACGTTCTTTTGCCATGTGTATTATTTCTAGAAAAATAATTTTAGTTCAATATAAATAACTTTATACTATAATAAAAATGGGGTTGATCGTAGAGGGGTGAAAATTAGGGGTTATATGTATTTTTGTACCATAAAAAAATAAAACCAAAAAAAAAATGTCTAATAAATAAAAAAAATAACTTAGGGGTTTGAAAGATAGATAGTAGCCGATTCTTAGACTTACTGAATATGCATTAAAAAATTGATAAGAATTGGTCGAGCCGTTTCGGAGGAGTAAGGTAACGAACATTTGTATCACGAGAAATTAATATATTAGATAAATAATATAAGGATTTATACATCAAAACGTTGCTCAGAAATCTGACAATCTATTAGTGAAATACAAATTTTGCAGCCCATTGCCAAACTAAATCTTACAGTATGGGAACGAACATTGTGACACGAGAATTTTATATATTAGATGAATTGCTGTTCGTTAGTTCGTCTCGTTAAACTCGAGAACGGCTGGACCGATTTGGTTAATTTTGGTCTTTATAAACTTTATTATAAAATAAAGTCTCCTTGCCACACACTACTTTACTTTTCTGTCGCCCTTCATCACAGCGTGACCACAATTTGACAAAAAGAAACCAAAGAGTGAGAGAAATTGTAAACTAATATATTGTTAGGATAAATGTGGTGCTGCTGACTAAATAATATAAAAATGTATGACTTAGTATAATCCTGCAGGTCCATAATAACATCGCCGAGTGACCCAAGTAGGATGACCGTTCACACCGCATTAGAATTTACAACTTGCCCCGTGATATACCTAATTCAATTTGACGCCCAAATTATGGCGATCGACGCTTCGGACCAGCAGCGTTGTAATATTAATCCATCCTTCTTGGAATATATTTTTACTTCGCGCTAGAGTGTTCTGGAATGTCTTGCTAAAGTTTCTAAATTAAGACGAAGAGAATAGAAACAAGTTTTACCATTGGACGTCGAGGCCGAATACGAAATTCCACCATATATCTTGGACGTTCGACACTGTCCGTCGTTCTGTAACTCACTTTTCGAACTCACCACGGTTTTCGCATCGGCGGTCGCTCTCAAATCAGTCGTGGAAGCAGTGATTTTATGAGTAGGCATCTTTTGGTCTAATAATCAATAAACTACAAGCTCACCACCTTTTCAGAATACCAAATCATAAAATGACTGCTTCACGACTGATTTGAGAGCGACCGTCGATGCCAAATCCGCTGTGTGAGTTCGAAAAGTGAGTTACAGAATCGCAGGGCTGAGCGTTTTTTAACGCAGTTTTTGCCGCACTATGTGGAACCACTGAAGTATTTCCGAACCAATTCGACTTAGGGTCTTTCAAGATAAGAGCGTACCAATTCTTAAAAGGCTGACAACGCACTCGTGAGACCTCTGGCATTGAGTGTCCATGGGCGGTATCACTTAATATCAGGTGAGACTCCTGTCAGTTTGCCCCCTGTTCCCCCCGAATTTTGAGAGAACTACATCGAAATTTCATACAAAATATTAATCTATGCAAAGCGTATTAAATAACTACGCAAATGGTCTAAATGAGAACGCTTAACGAATGCTTTGTCACAAACATATGGGTATTTTATTTAAAAAATGGGTCAAAAATCATCTTCGTTATGGAATTGTCATAATGAAATGCGAGTATGGACACAATCGTCTCTCTTTATTATTTTTAATGAGCGCATTTCGAGAACAATAAGTCCATTTACCTCTTAATGTGCTTGGCAACATTTCATATGGAGACGCGAAAATTGTTAATTTTTATTAAGCCATTATTGAAATATGTTAACGTGAAATACGAATATATTGCGTTAAAAATAGCTTTTAAATATTTCATTAATTTATTGTGAAGTCCAGAGCTCCTGTATTCACTAATCATTTCTATAAATAAATGTAGATGACATTACCAACAACAAGACAATATTGTTTAATTCTATAAAGCATAAAAGAGGCTTTATTATCTGTCACATTTTATAATGGACTAGCGGACCCGACAGATGTTGTCTGGCATGATATTTCAGCGATTAGGATATTAAACAAACTATGAAAGTACCAAAGCAGCGCCATCTGCCGGGCTGATTTGTGAATCTAAACTCGCCACCCAAACGCAAACAAAAAAATTTAATCAAATCAGTCCAGCTGCCTAAGAGGAGTTCAGTGACATACACACGTACAGTAGAATTATATATATAAATAGATGTATTGAAAACCATACTATGCTGAAAAAAAGTCACTTCCCTGAACACGATCTCTTGCTAATTGAAGGCCGTAGATTAAGTTTTTGCCTCCCAGCATAATAATTACTTTGAGTGGCTTAGCTCAACTTGCCGAGCTGGCTTTATGGGTCGTTAAAATTCTATAGAGATCTTGTTTTAGTTTCACAATTATTTGAAAAGTTACATGTATTTTTACAAGTATTAGGGAGAAGCTTCAAAAGAACTCAGTGATGTGACATTACAAAGTAAACTTTACAGATAAAAAACGCATTTAGTTTTGACTAATTGACTTTATTTTTTTTAATTTCTAAAATAAACAACAACCTAAATCAACTTATTAAACTTAAATAAAATTGCACCTAAGTTATTCTGCATATCTTAGTAAGTCATTAATTAATAATATGTAGGTAATTAAAACTTAGGAGTAGGAAACCCTGTCCAGAATACATAATAGTAAGACGGATATAAAATGGCTCGGAGTCTCTTTTATTTGAACTTCTTTTGGCCTTTCTTGCCTTTTTTAACTACCGCCGTCGGTGCTTGCTCTGGCGGTGCTTGCTCTGGCGGTGGCGTAGGAGGAAGTTTCTTGTCTGGCCATAGTCTCCTTATCATTTCTATGATACCTAAAAATATATAAATTTCAAATAATATAAAATAAAAATGTCACACATTTTTTGTCTTTGACGTTGATTTGTCAGTTGTCAAATGTCAATTGGGAGTTGGGCGGGAGAAAATAAAATTAAAATTGTGGATTGCGTTGGTTTTTCAAATAATAATTGAGAGTGGCTTTTGAACATTAGCGTTTTGTTAATATTACTTTTATTCCACTAAATTATGGATTATACTAGATAGCGAAGAAAACGTAAAATGTTCCGGAAGGCTTCAGATAAATATTGGCGGGAATGAGCGTCCATCGATTTACCGTTGTTTAAACCATCTCTCTCTCCCTTTTATAATTAATGAAGTAATGGAGACTAGAATTAAGAATGGTTATGTATCAAATATCGCTGTATTGGAAAGGTGACTCTCAATGGACTCTTGGAGTTTTGTTTGCCATGTGTATAAAAATTATTAGTTTATCATACATAATAGGAAATGGGTATGCAGACAATTATAAAATAAAAGTAAATCCAATTACACCAAAACACGTATACGTATATAATTTCTATAAAGAATATAACTGGTTTGTGAGGGAAATAATGACAATGACATTTCAAATCGCACCATAGACATTTGTGTGGACATAGACAAAAATTAAATGTTAAGGGGTTTCAAGTCCGTAAAAATCGGTGTTTATAGGAGTTGAAAATACCAGTTTTAATGAAATCGTATATCACACGTAAACTGCAAATTAAAAAAGCGGTGCCAAAATCATAATAAAAAAATTCACATGCCACGTTATTATTCATGAAAATGAATATGCGATAAAGTGGAAATTGTTAAAATAATGACCCCACGTAGTCCGGTCCGCCATTTTTATTGCCCTAAATTGTTTTAAATTTTTTCCTTATGAATTATCTCAATTTCTCTTCAAATACAATTTAATGAGTGAAATGATTGTTCAAATTAGATAACAAATTCATTTCCGTAATGTTTTGTTTTCAAAATTAATGAGGAAAACATTGTTTTCGACTTAACATAAGTGAGGTATATTTAAGCCTATTTGTATCTGAGAGTTATTTAAAAAAATATAATAAATTATATTTATAAGAAATATATTTAAAAAAAATACTTATAAATATATTATGTTGTATACGACGCGACGTTTGAAATAGATAAACTTTAGCCGACCTAAAGAGACTGATTAACCTGAAGGCCACAGAGACAATTTTTTTAAAGACAGCTTGGTCTGTTCTGGCGAGTTTAGCTCATGCATATGCTTTTTTCCACGACTAGCGCAAGGGCGCAATCTCCTGTGAGACTCGGACCTCTTGGGCCGTAGCGGGGTGGTGGTAACAGAGTTTGTAGATTATGGGTGTCGCTACAGACTTATAATAATAATTTATTTGCAAGAATATGGTACAAAAATGTAATGTACAATCTAAAGTTCGTATATTATAGAATTATACTATATGTATGTATTATAGAAGTTACAGTATAATAATAAATATCATTGTAGTCAATTCTTATATTATTTTATCACTAAATCATCACGTTATTAAAATATATTATTTCATTTTCAAATTAATATTAATTATAATATTTGCGTAAAAATAATCATTAATAAAATAATACATATTTTCTTAAAGTAGATTTTTAAAAACTCAAGTAGGAAGCTCTTTGAATGTTTTTGGTAAATTATTAAGATATATATCTATAGTCTATATTATAGTACAGTATATTAATTGCTGTAAAATACTTACCTCCGTCATCCTGAAAAATCCTAAATACGAGATTTTTACTGACCGTCGAGTTTAACAGTCTTCGTTCCCTTATCTATGACTGGTCCGGGAAATGTTTCCGTGAGCTGGTTGACGAGGTCTTCGTCGACAGGAGTCCCAGCGAGCTTTAGGTCTCGAAGGATATCACGCGGTTGTACTATATCAACTGATTTTCGGAGTTGTAAGAAGTACAGCCTATAAACACAGTCTTGGCACCATTATTATGATCTGGACCGGCCGAAGAACCGCTAGCAACGAGAACAATATCAGAGTATTAAGTGACGGGACATTTGCCAAGGAGATGGACTGATCAAGTCAAAGATTCGTAGTCCTCAAACTAATACACTGATATAAAAGAGATGCTCAGTATCAAAGTTGATGGAGATCACGATACATTACAACGAGTTACCGACACAGAGAAAACTAACGGGTAATGGCGCAATACACAAGACGCTGTGGTGGAGAATTTTCTACTTTCGGAGGGCAAGATTTTTTTTATAAAGTAAAATATGCTTTTTTATATATTACAAGCGTAATTCAGTATTATTGTTCACTTCAGGAGTCCTTCCATTTTATATTTTTTCGATTTGATTATACATTTTCAAAAATGAAGACGTACTTGTAAAATTAGTCCGCGTCGCCTATCAAAGCCTCATTCCGTGTGTGATGAATGGCGTATTTAAATAATCATTAAAAAACTGATTTCTGAACGATACCAGCCTTGCGATTCTGTAACTCACTAAGTCGTAAAGCAGTCATTTTACGATTTGGCATTCTCATAAACAATAAACTACAAGCTCCCTCCTTATTAGAATGCCAAATCATAAAATGACTGCTTCACGACTTATTTGAGTGCGACCGCCGCTGTGAAAACCGCTGTATGAGTTCGAAAAGTGAGTGACCGAATCGCTAGGCAGTACGGTCTTATAGATAAAAGCGTACCAATTCTTAAAAATCTGTGGGTGTCCATGGGTTTATTATTTAGTATCGGGTGAGCCACAGGCCCATTGCCCCCTGTTATAGAACTGGCGGACTGTTTTATATAGATAAAAAAAATGGTGCGTGTACTTATGTACGCGCGTAAGTTATACTTCTTTGGCTTTCTTTAGTTTTTTAAAATATTAAATAATTAAAAAGAAGACAATTTATTTACTGTCATAGAAATTTCACTTGACCGAATTTAAATGCGTTGCCGCACAATTGTTTTTAATTAAGAAATATTAGAGATCACAAAAAGTATGGCTACGCTTTAATTATTTATAATAAAATCATCAGTATTTTGCCTGTGTGATTTGGACGCATCAAGCAAGATTGCCGATTGTCCTCTGTTGTATAAAAAAATACAACGTTACTAGCGAGACGGTATTTCAGTTCAGCGAAAACCACTTCATCTGCCCGGAATTTAAGTGTTAACAAAGTATGACTAAGCACTCTTTAAACGAGACTTAGCCAGTGTACCCAAGTATAGAAAATTATATGCGTACGTCTCTATTCTGAACTTCACCTAAGTAAACTAGACGGAAGTAACATATTGTCTTGTTAAACGAAAAGGATTATTTTTGAGCGAATATCTGAAATTAATCGTATTTTGGATAAATTTAAAGGCATCAATCAATTAGGTTTTACTAAGTCCAACCACAACGTAATAAATATAAAGATTGTAGTACTTAAAAGATTCTAAATCAGAATATAACTCAGTGAAGTGTGGAAACATTTTTTTGCAATTAAATATATGGCAGTATAATGACATAAATTTCGGTCTTACGCGATATCCAGCTTAGTTTTCTTCCCCTTTTGTGTGAGATAGTCCATTCTTTTCATTATAAGGGGTCGTATATCTGGTAATGAAAGCGTGTAATTGTGTAGCACTTCGCCGTGTGAAACTTTTGTATTTTTCCTATAAGGTAGTTGTAATATTTCTTCTTTTTCCTGTAATAATTTAATTTTGGTACATCGTGAGGAACTGCCATTTAGAGCAGAACATTTACATGTATAGCTAGTGGGCCATTTGTTAACCTGTGAACTCAAATTAAGTCACTCCTTTTAATCCGATTTTCATGCCTTTTTTGTGGCGCCGTTCATTAGATACATATATAGTTTTTTAACTAATAGACGAAATATTTGTGTTTTTGTCTATTTATAAAAACTACTCTACCGTATTCAAAAATTCTTTCACAATAAGAATGCTATAGTATCCTTGAGTAATATAGAATTTACTTCCAGAATATTAAAAAAACGTAAAGCCTACGAAGGGACAGGCCCCTAGTAATTAATCTAGTAATGGAAATAATAAAGGAGATGGAACTCTGAGAATCAACAAAATTATAGCTTTTAACGGAAAAAGGAGATAAATTTCTATTTGGTTATTTTTGGTTGTCAGGTCCAAAAATCAACGATCAACCTTTCAAACCAATCACGAGAATGTAAGTGCGTGCTCCTATTTCACCATGCCTCCTGCTTATAGAGGATAAATCTTGGTTTTTAATTTATTTTATTATTATTTACACTTAAGATGTCATGTGGAACATGGTGTAATAGTTGCAGCTCCTTACAAACGTTGTGTAAAACAAAAAACTTTGCGATTAAAAAGATTAGATTAGATCTTCCGTTCTACGTCCTTGATTTGAGAACTGGCAGTAAATGTAAAACTAGAAGCATTTAATGTATGTTTCTTTTTTGAATTAATGATTTTTGACTTTGACTTTGATTACAATGATAAACCTAAATTAACTTGCCTTGATAACCATTCAGAAGAACAAGGATCATTATTTTGCACCAACTTCCAAAAATACCCTAATTTTCATGTAACTAATTAACATTATAATTAGTAAAACAGTTCGATCAATAAAAGGATATTGTTGTTTAAAAGGTCGGGAACGCAGTTGCGAGCCATCTGGCAATGTGAGTTTCCATGGGCCCTGCGTCTTTATATAAACAAAATAAAACTTAATCCATTTTGAAGTTGAAAAGAATTTTTTCTAATACATAGGTAAGTTACGCCATTCTTAAGAATGAATAATTAGTACTACGATAAATGAAATTTCGTTTAAGTAACCTGAACAAAATTCAAATCCACGATAATATTTTGCATATGCAAATTAAGTAATTTTACAGTTGGCTTTCTCAAGGTGTTTAGAATCTTCAACGCATCACTGGGACTGAGTGGGTTGCACGATAGATCAAGTGTTTGAAGACGCCTCGCCTTTAATAGTGAAGTTGATATAACCTTTGCAGCTGTGTTTGATAAGCTGAAATTAAATTTATAGTGCATTGTGACTAGTTTGAATAATTGTTAAATATAATGATATTACCGACGCCAGAAATGTGTTAAATAAAAATATAGCTAGGTACCTTAATGACATTTTGAAATTGTTAGACTTTTAAATGAATATATTTCATAACAAAAATAGCCTATTAGGTTAGGCTTCAAGCAAGTAGGTGATCAGCCTTCTGTGCCTGATACACACGTTTTGGGTGTAAAGAATACTGGTTTTCTCACTTCACTCACCGTACGAGCGAATGTCCATTTGTGCCAGGTACCAATTTGATTGATTTGATTTGATGATGGCGACCTTGATGTAATCTAATATTATATATAAAATTCTCGTGTCACAATATTCGTTCCCATACTCCTCCGAAACGGCTCGACCGATTCTTATGAATTTTTTTATGAATATTCAGTAAGTCTGAGAATCGGACATCTATTTTTCATCCCCTTAAATGTTAAGTGTGGTCCACCCCTAAATTTTTATTTTTTAGACAACATTTTTTTGTTTTTATTTTTTCATGCATACAAAAATATATACAACCCTTACTCAAACTCAAACTCAAACTCAAAATATCTTTATTCAAGTAGGTAACCAAGTACACTTTTGAATCGTCAAGTTAAATTAATCGTAAATTTACATTTACTACCAGTTCGCAAGTCAAGGGCGTAGAGCGGGTAAGAAGAACTGGCAAGAAACTTTCCGCCACTCTTTTTAATCGCCAAGTCATACAAATTGTTTGAACTGGAGCAATTCAATCCCAAGGATTAGGATATTTAGTAGTCCTCAAATTTATAAAAAGCTTTGTTGATTAATTTTCGTTTAACGAGGGCTTTGAATTTATTTAGTGATAATTCTCTAATTTCGCTTGGGAGCTTGTTGTAAAAACGAATACAATTTCCATATAAGGGGGTGGTTTATCTTTTGGAGCCTGGTTGGTCGTACACTCAAATTAGTTCTATTTCGGTATTATACTGGTGAAAGTCACCATTTGTTTTAAAATCGTTTATATTTTTTTGGGACATACAACAAGGCTTCAAGAATATATTGACCAGATAGTGTCATAATATTTAATTCCTTAAACTTATTCCGTACCGACTCCCTCGGAGAAACACAACAAATACCCCGAACAGCCCGCTTCTGCAGCACAAATATGGATTGAACCTCTGCAGCAGCACCCCACAGTAAAATGCCGTACGACATAACGCTATGAAAGTAGCTATGGTACACAATTTTAGCCGTGTCCTCATCAGTAAACTGTCGGATTTTCTTTACTGCATATGCTGCAGAGCTCAGCCTATTCGAAAGAGTCTCTATGTGTGGGCCCCATTGGAGTTTACTATCTATTGTTATGCCTAGAAAAACAGTTTTGTCAACAAAGTTTAGTTCACTGTCCTTAATTTTCAGGTTACCAATATCTCGCTTTACGCTAGTAGTTGTAAATCTAATACATTTTGTTTTATTCTCATTAAGCAATAAGTTATTTACATTAAACCAGTTAACTATACGAGAGATAGAATTGTTTACATCGTCCAATAATACGTTATTCCTATTCACTTTAAATAGAAGTGAAGTGTCATCAGCAAACAATACCATCTCATGGAACTTCGTTGACAAAGAATGGGAGGTCATTTATGTAAATCAGAAATAAGAAAGGCCCGAGAATCGATCCTTGGGGACGCCCATTGATACCTGCGAACCCGGAGAGGTGACTCCATTGACATGAACTCTTTGGATCCTTCCCTTTAAAATGAATTCATCAGGTGGAAGCTTTGCCATCAACGCCATAGTGTTGAAGCTTTCCAACGAGTATATCAGGATGAACACAGTCAAAGGCCTTTGACAGGTCACAAAAGACGCCGACTCCATCATATGATTCTTCCCAGGCGTTAAATATGTCCGAAATCAACTTCACACCGGCATCGATTGTGGAGCGACCCTTAGTGAAACCATACTGTTTATTATGTAAGAGTTTATTTTTATTAAAATGTAAAGAAAGCTGGTCTAGCATTATCTTTTCAAAAACTTTGCTCAACGCAGGGAGCACGGAAACAGGTCTGAAGTTTGACGGATCAGACTCACTACCGGCCTTGAACAACGGTGTAATCTTACTTAATTTCATTTCGTCCGGAAAGACTCCACAATCGATACATCTGTTAAAAATTATAGACAATTCAGAGCTTATTACATTAATAACGGAATTTAAAATGACTGTTGACATACCCCATATATCTTTACTTTTTTTTAAATTAATAAGCTTAAAAGTTTTAACGATATCATTACAAGTTATATGTTTAAACTGAAATTTAATATTACATTCAGGTACACATTTTTCTAGCAATGAGATCGCAGCAGCAGGTGAAGAATCTAGGGACTTGGTCGTATTTAGTGGTACATTTGTAAAGAACTCTTCAAAAGAAGAAGCTACCTCTGGGTCAGATTTTATTAACTTCCCTTTAATTTTTAACATATAATCAGTTCGTTTGTCAGACGTTTTACCTGATTCTTCATTTATTATTTTCCAGGTAGCTTTTACTTTATCCATGTATTTTTTATTTTTGAACTTAAATATTGAGACTTTGCAGTTTTGCAATCTTTTTTGAAATTATTTGAATACAACCTAACATATTCCCTAAATTCCACACTAGTGTTATATTGCATTTCGTCATAGATTTCATATAATTTTAACCTTTTCCTGTGTAACTCCTCATTTGCCCAGTCACAGAAACTTGTTTTCTCAGAGACCAATAAAGTCTTTTGAGTAAATACTTTCTTGAATTCATCAATAAATGATCCAAAAAAAGTATTGTATAAATTATTAGGGGATGAGTTGCCACACAGAAATGGCATTCTATAGACCAATGCTTCTCTAAATCTGTCCAAACGGTCATTTGTAATAGGAGTTATCACAATTTTCTTCTTTTTACATGTTTTTTGTTTCCTTAATTGAATTCAAACCATTGACCAGTGTGATCAGATTTAAATCTATTGAAAATACAAACATTCAAAGGGGCTATGTCACTATATATATTATCTATACAAGTTGCGGTGCTAGCTGTTATTCTTGTGGGTGAATGAAATTGATTTATTAAATTGTATGAACGAAAAAGACTAAGTATGCGTACACTTGAATTAGAATGACAAAGTAAATTGACATTAAAGTCCCCACACACAATTAGCCCTTTATTACACTTTACTAATTTACACAATATCTCCTCTAATACATTTTCAACATTATTATAGACAGCTGATGGAGGACAATATAGACATACAACAATGAATTGCTCCAGTTCCACACAGGAGATTTCAATAGTTAGTTCTACAGAGAGGCGTAATATCCTTTCTTTCTTTGCATTTAAGTTTTTTACTTATTAGGATTAATGAGCCACCATGAATTGCATTTTCTCTGCAAAACACACTACCAACCCTGTGGTTACAAAAATTAAACAAAACTTCATATTTTTTTAACCAGGCTCTGTTATGCACAAAAGTCTTTTTTTGACTATTCAAGAATAGTTCAATTTCTAATTCTTTATTTTTCATCCCTGAATTTTGATGAACCACAATAATTTTTGTGGAATGAATTTTATCACATAATATACTTACCTTATTATTGCAAGAGTGGTGCTCTGTTGTCCTATTATCTAATTTAAATAAATATAATTTGGAATTTCTTCCAAGGTCTTATAATCTAATGCTTGCTCAATAGAAGCAAGGGGTCTAGCCAAATTCTTGGCTGTCATCTCTATAAAATATGATAGCGAAACAGCTATCTGTCTTTTTAAGAAAGCAGGTAGGTAATAATATCTACCCTTTGTAATAAAAAACTTTTTCGTATACCTATTGGTATCTATGACACAAAATTTATCATTATACATTGCCAATGTATGCAATGTTTGATTAAGAATATATCTTGTGTCATTTTCTTTCGCTTAGGAAAGCTTTGGCTATAGGGAAATGTAAACATAACAATCCTCTTAGAGTCTAAACAACAAAGTTTTTCATATACTAAGATCATGTTTATTTACATTTCCTGTTCCCTATAAAAATTATTAAATTATTACATTTATCATTGTTTTTGATTATATGATTTTTCACAATGTTTTTAAAAGTGGCATTGGGATAGCAGCTGTTTATAAATGTTTGGCCGTCATTTAATTGTACAATAGTACCCATGTCCTTACCCATTTCATCGGAATACATTAAATTCCTTTCTTTTGCCTTAATTTTTTTCCTTTAACTGAGTGTTTGTTGTGGTGTAGGTGAGGCTGTGAGTGTGTTGTGATGTCTGTGGTAATTGGAGGCTTTTATAATTGCAACCATAAGTTTTATGACCAAGTATGTCCAATTCCCAAATAAAGGACGGAGCGGGCGAGATGAACTGGATAGTTCGCTGCCGTTCTTATTAATCACCAATATTTTGGTTTACAAAGAAATAGTAAGGAACTGCAACCATAACAGCATGCTTGATATTGATATAAAATAATAAAAAACACTTAAATTAAAGCGTAAATTAGATTGAAGTGTCGTTTGAAAGCAACAAACATATTACAGTCTAAATAAACGTTCCCGACATCCAAGTAAATCCATGATCCAGGTGATATAGCGCAATCTATTTTATTCTCCCACATAAATATTTAGCGAGAACGTTCAGACTTTATTCCACACAGCTTGAGAGCTCTGTATACTTTATACCAGTTATTAAATGTTAGTTTAACTCATTCTAGTTGCAGAGGGTTTTTAGTCGAGCACTTTTGTCTTACGGTTCGTTTTAATGTTTATAACTATTTACGAAACACGGGAACCTAGTTCAATGATAAACGGGAAAGAATTTAAATAATTCATTGCCAATTCTTTTGCTATTATAATTAGTATCTAACCATGATGAATGTCAAAGTATCAGGGATTATGTAATAGGAGGCAAACGGGCAGGAGGCTCACCTGATGTTAAGTGATACCGCCGCCCATGGACCCTCACATCGCCAGAAGGCTCGCGATTGCGTTGCCAGTCTTTTAAAACTTAGTACGCTCTTTTCTTAAAGGAAGGGGAAGTCGAATTGGGAAATACTTCAGTGGGGTGGTTCCACGTAGTGGTGGTGCGCGGCAAAAACTGCCTTAAGAAACGCTCAGTTGTGGAACGACGGACGTCGAGGTTATTTAATATTGACCTAATAGTGAGATTAGAATATTAAATTAGAATTACGTTTTACATTACATTATTAATAATTAATTATTATATAGTAATATAGCCTACTCAGGGATATTATTATTATATCCCTGCGTAGGCTATATTTATTTCAGAATTAGTTAAAAAAAATAATGTGCGAAGTCGGGACTCTGTATATTGGAATTATAATTTTTAAAACAAACTGTTTTGTATTTGTTTATAGATGTATAATTCTATTATTATTAGTATCATAAAAATAATTTAACAAGTTTTGAACTATGCCGACATCACAATAAATACGATAATTTATTTAAATTCTTTATTATTTAAAGTCAAGATACCTTTTAATGTTGAAAATTTATTCCATGACAGATCAAGATGAGTAATTTTATTATTGACTTCCAAAACTCCAGCAAATGCCAACGCAGATTCCATGCCCAGATCATTGTAGCTTAAATTTAACCTACGACAAAATTGCATATTATGTTGTGTGAAAATAAATAAAAATGTGTTTATTCATTATAAGTGCATTACAATGTGTAAGATTTGGGAACCTAACTTGTTAATTCCAACTCTTCCATAAACTTAATATACTCGTAAATTAAGAAAAAAAAACAGTGGCGCTAAAACCTTCATGGGGTGGGCCTCAGATTTATGTATCTGTTTCATGATCATTTGTCAATCTAATAGGCAAGTAGGTGATCAGCTTCCTGTGCCTGAAACATGCCATCGACTATTTGGGTCTTAGGCAAGCCGGTTTCCTCACGATGTTTTCCTTCACCATTCGAGCGAGTGTTAAATGTGCACATAGAGATAAAGTCCATTGGTGCACAGCCGGGGATCGAACCTACGACTGCAAGGATGAGAGTCGCACGCTGAAACCACTCGGCCAACACCGCTCGCAAAGTAAGAAAAAAAATAGTTTTTAAAACTGTTTACAACAAATTATGTGTATAAACGTGTAACTACGTGTTAGGTTAGCTAACCTTTACAAAACGGTTAAAGGACTAAGAAGTCCTTTAACCGTTTTGTAAAGGCTTGGAGTTTAGGCTTGTACTTTCACACCCTTCCCCTATATATATAAACAAGTCAAGGCTTAAAAATTGGTTGTTGTAAGTCCGGGCTGCGCGATAAAAAACTGAGTTTTTTGGATAGTTAGTGTTGCTGTGAGCATCATGAAACAATTAATATCTACATAAACGAAAAAGCCATACGATGCTATTAATTTAGCTCTGTTTTTTTAAACAATATCTCTCATATACGACTTTCACCATTCCGTGAAAAGTCGGCAACACACCTGCTAGCCCTCGGCGTTGCAGGTGTCCTTCGGCGGCGGACCTTTATTCAGTCCTGTATGTGTTACATGTTCGTTGAACAATTATATATGTTACCTTTTTACAATCGCTCCTAAAACAAATTGATCGGCTAGATATTTGAAGCCCTCATCTCCAATATTGTTTTTGGATAAGTCCAAAACTAGCATCATCCGTTTATATAGCTTTGACACAAGTCTCTTCATGCCACTAGGATGAATTCTGTAAGCACATACATTTTAAGACAAATAAATGTTTTCCGAAATTCAAAATTGTTTATTTTATACCATACAGTAACAAAATTATATACAATGTGTGTCCCTTATAAGTACAAATTACTTGTGACCCTGTCACCTAGCTCTTCCGTTATTTATAACGTAATAAATAAATACGTGTATTGTACTAATGATAGATTATGTAGGTGAATGTGTAATGTTATGTAAAACATGTTATATAATGTTATATAAACACTCCAGTTCTGTATAACTCAAGTTTTGCTATTGTTATATGTTGCTTTAACCTATGCCTAAAAATAAACCAGTGGCGCTACAACCTTTTTAGGTCTCAGATTTCTGTATCTATCAGCCTTCTATGCCTTTGTCGAGATTTTGGGTCTACGGCAAGCCGGTTTCCTCACGATGTTTTCCTTCACTCTTCGAGTGAATGTTAAATACGCTTAAGACAGAAAGTCCATTGGTGGAGCCGGGAACATACAACTTCAGGGATGAGAGTCGCACGGTGAAGCTACTAGGCCAACACTGCACTGACCTAAGCGGGTAAATTAATGATTCTGTATTACTATGGTATGCCTTTATATTATAATTAAAGTGTGACGCTAGAACACTAATTAAAAAACAAAGATTGTAACAACAAAAAAAATGCACGTCTTACAAAGCATATACCGTATAGAAGGCAAGAGCAGGGCAACAATATAGAGTCAATACAGCGTGAATTTCTATGCAAAATGTAAAGGAAAAAGTATCAACGAAAAAAAAAGGATTCACATTTATAATATCATGATTGTACTAACACTACGTAGTTTAAAATAAATACCAAAAAGCTGCATAATTTAAAAATTACCTGCATCCCGATAATACCAGTTCTTTAATTGTCATATTTTCACCAAGTAATTGACCAAGATGATAACAGCCGTCATCGTCCAAAAAATTTGACGTTAGATCTATGCGTACAACATGGGGATTGACCTCAAGTGCCATACACATTGCCCATATGCTTGGTCGACTTAAACCATAGTACTGTATATAATATATTATTGTAAATAGGCTGACAAATTTGCTTGAAAAATACGCCCTATATATCAATAATACTTTTTTAACGTTTAGAAGTTGTGATAGCTTAAATCTGCTTATTAATAATAATAATACAGTAGCGCTACAACCCTACATGGGTCTTGTTGTGTGAATTTTGGAGTTGAGACATGCTGATTTCCTCTCGATGTTTTCATACATCAAGATGTGCACATAGGTCGTACAATGGTACAGCCGGGGTTCGAATCTACTACCTCAAGGATGGGAGTCGTTCACTGCAACCACTAGGCACTTTCTTATTATTTTTTGCTCATTTAATTAGCTAAGCTACAGGTTAAGCTACCTAGATTATGAAGCAATCATCAATATTTAATAATAAAATATTGGCATGGAGTTCGTAGGCATTGTGTTTTTATATAAGAAGGATAAAGCGTTAAGTTACGTTTAGGGGTTTTAAGCGTACGGTTTTGAATTCGTAAATATTCTGTTTCACCAAACCAAAAACTATAAAAATTAGAAGGAAATTGAGGAGGGACCAAGATTCGATTTTATCTAATAATAATAATCTTTCTATTACTACTAAAGTTGATGTGAGCAGTGTTGGCCTAGTGGCTTCAGCGTGCGACTCTCATCCCTGGCAGTAATGGACTTTCGGCCTATGTGCCTTACTAAATGCTCGCTCGTACGGTGAAGAAAAACGTCGTGAGGAAACCGGCATTGCTTAAACCCAAAAAAGACGGTATGTGTCCGGCACATACGGTTGATCACCAGCTTGCCTACTAGAAATGAGCACGGAACAGATACTGAAATCCAAACCATTATAGGTTGTAGCGCCATTGGCATATACTCATAGTGAAACATAAATAAATCATTGTACATTTTGGGGAAAATGAAAGGCTTATAATTAAATAAAATTATCAATTAAAATTGATAGAAAACTAAAATTAAAAACTCACTTTCAGGTCGATAGTATGCTGCAACAAACCGCGGTGAAAATATCGAACTGGGATTAATTTCATTTCCTCACAAACATTTAAGTACAATTCTTGACCGTCCAGAGGATACGTTTTTCGTTTTTCTGTAAATATCAGTTTCGGTTTATTTAAAACGCGGCAACAGACTTGTATGAGAGATGTGTAACGTCATATTTTTTAGTTGTGGTGACAGTACCTGGTTCCAACAGCGCTTCCAAAATTCCAGGATTGACAACAGATGGATAGGCATAATATGGATGCCTTAAAACAGAACTATCTGACATAGGTATGTACTTTGCGCATATTTCTCCACTTCCAGGTTGGTATTTGCCCTCTTTGAATAGTATCATTTTTGGGCTAAGTTCACTAGATCCGGACTCCAATGATGACCATTCTTCTCTTGGAGGATCTTCAGAAGACAAAGAAAGCTTTGATTTTAGGAATAATTCGTGGATAGATGGTTCGTGGATAGATGGACTTGAGTTCGACATTGTTTTTGTTTTTGTTAAATTATTAACGATAATAATATTTGGAAATTATTTATAATAACTGGAACGTTCTTGGTCTTATTATTGTCATTTCTAATGTCATTCCGCCATTGACAAGTGACCAGAGTGTCTTTGATGTGATACTGACCAAAGAGTTTTTATTTAAGAAAAAGTATTTGTATAAGTAGTATAGAACGTCTTTGGAGCTAAATAATTTTTAAAGCTACGTCATAATATGACGTCTATAAACAATTATATTAGATATAGCTTTTAATATATATTATATACCATATACATCTATGATCTAAGAAACTCTAACAAAAATATAAAGTTTTTTTTTATAGAATGGGGGGCAAACGGGCAGGAGGCTCACCTGATGTTAAATGATACCGCCCATGGACACTCTCAATGCCAGCGGGCTCGCGAGTGCTTGCCGGCCTTTTAATAATTAGTACGCTCTTTTCTTAAGTACAAAGACGATCAGTTTTATCTGTTATGCTTTAATTAATTCACGTTATTACTTCAAGTAATATATATTATTCAAGGTTAATATACAATGAAATAAAGCATTATTGTTATGATCGTTAATTGATCTTTTGGAGGAGCTATCTAGCTGTACATGTTTCAGGAGCTATATTGTATATCTGTAAAACTTTAGTAGAGTCTGCCTGAGCCACGTGCCACGACCGTTACCACCTCCTTCAATTAATTATAATGGGTAAACGGCGTGTTTGTAGAAATCAAACAAGCTTCGTAATGTTAGGGAGTGGACGGGTATTGCGACAGCCGAAGAGTTCCAACAATTAGCAGAGAACGAGACTCGCTTCATGAGACTGTCGGACAACATCCAGTAATGGATAACAAAAGAACTTCAATCTCCACAGCTGATGTTTACTACCACCATTTAAATCGTAATTCTCTCATCTTTTCTAAACATACATAGAACAATAAATAATAGTAATTTGGTTTTTATATGTTCAAGAATTGGTTGCTCTTCTGTCAGTGTTTTTGAAAAATTTAAGTGTCAAATGGGTCAGCCTAGTTGTCCTAGAAGTAAAGTTTGGTAAGTCGATGGATACATTTCGGGAGCAGCTTTGCTTTTGGAGAATGAATTTGGGAGAGAAAATTAAACCGTAATTTTTTGTCCTTTTCTAAAGCTCTGATGCTGAATAAGCTACAAACGCAAAGTCAACAAAAAAATTAAAAACTGCGTTAGTTGTGTGACAGAAATGTTTTGAATTTTTTGTCCTTCATTAACGCCCAGTTTCCGAATCAGTTTAATAGCAAGATTTAATTAGATAACTCTAAATTGTGTTGCTAAAAGTGTGATATAATATGAAATTTGAATGCAATTTTTCGTACATATTTATTACGCCCATTTCAGTGGTTTAAACGGTGTTGCATGCATTGAAGCCCAACTAAAAATAACTAAGATTTATCTAATTAATCACAGAATCAATTTGACTTATTCGTTGTGCCAGTCGATTTTTTTTACAATCATCTTATAAAATATGCTAAGTTTGAAACACAGCATTTTTAAATTAAGATAATTAAAACCATCTGACAAACCATCTCAACCTATTCAGAGAGTAAGCAAGACCCTACACGCTAACACATCAGCCCTTCACACGCCCTTAAGATGGGCCCTCTGGGTCAGCTAAGTTAATATATCAGCATTTATATATTATTTTTATTTCTACTATAAATAAAGTCAGTAATTTTCGAAACTGACCTTTGTATCGCGAACATTTCACATCATGGTTTAAAAATTCTCCGATAATGGTATTGTGTTTGACTAGTATACGTTACTGATTTATTGCCTGCGATTGAAACAGATCACAATGCGGTTTTTATTTTAATACAAACCAATATTTTCATATATAAAACGATTGTTAATTACATTTCGAGCAGAAAGTTGGCATTTTTCATAAATTACGTGTTCGATTTGTGGCTGAAATTTTATTTAAAGAAAACACTTTTTTACCGGATTCAAGTTTTGTCGTCTTTTATTGACATAAATAATAATAATTCTATCATAGAATTTAAAGTTTTCACTTGTTTTAATAATAAAATTTTATAGTTTCGTCTTTTATTGACATAACTTTTACACATTTAAAGAAAACACTTTTTGACGGATTGAAGTTATGTATTATAGCCACCGTGAGCACGTGAAACGTCGGAAAATTTTAAAATTATGCAAAATAATAGTAAATTTATAATATTTGTATATTATAAATTTACTAAAACAAGTGAAGACTTTAAATTCTATGATAGAACTTAGTACTAAACATTCGACAAAACTAAATGGTTTGACGTATGAATTTAAATTCTTCACAGGCATTAAAGACAGGAGTACAATGTCGACGTATAGTGTTCCTTGCAAATACAGCGTACCTTGACCGTGTATAATATCCACCTACTGTTTTACAATAACAGGCATTGGGCTAATGGGATAAGTGGTGGTTCGAGCAAGGTTGCGAGCGCGCTGTCTACACAGTCCCGCGGCCACAGCCGCTCTGCTGACACTGCCTCACACTATATCAACAAATTGGTAAATGGCACCACTCGAACGCGTATCCGTTCAATCAAGTCAAGAAAAGAAGACTCAGTCCTCATCCTGAGATAGAACGATCGCAATATCAAAACTTTAGATAACGTGTGAATCATGGTTGACTAAATCATATCATCGGAATCATGAATGGAATTAGTGTTAACGCCGAAAAACATGGACCGGAAGAAGGAAAGGAGAAGTCTAAAGCGTCGAGTGTTAAGGATAAACTACTGTCTATACGATCCAACATAACAGTAGAACCAATAATAGCATGTTATATAATGTCCAATGTGTTTTCGGGGCTTGCTGTACAAAATTTGAATTTAGAAAAGGCCTGTCGAGTGAATCTGGGTTACAGTGATGAAGTGTGCTCAGCATTAAACAGACGACAGACAGAGAACTATACAACTGAAGAATCGGAGGTGCAGAAGTTGACAGCATCAGTTCAAGCGTGGAAGAACATCGTGCAGACAGCGTTTCCTTGCATTTTAGTACTTTTCGTAGGTTCATGGAGCGATAAGACTGGGAAACGGAAAGCGTGTATTCTTCTACCCATCGTTGGAGAGGTTCTATGCTGCACGTGCTTTATATTGAATACTTACTTCTTCTACGAGCTGCCTTTGGAAATAACGGCTCTTTCAGATCTGTTTCCATCGTTGACTGGTGGTTGGATAACCGTCTGCGTCGGTGTGTTCAGTTACATCGGTGATGTGACCACGAAAGAGATGAGGACCTTTAGAGTAGGAGTGGCAAATTTATGCATGTCCCTTGGAATACCAATTGGCATGTCACTTAGTGGTATTCTATTGCAAAAAATCGGATATTACGGCATATTTATGATATCCAATGTGTTGTATGTGACAAGTTTTATTTATGGATACGTCCGATTAAAGGATCCTGATTTTTCTCACGAACGACAGCGAGTAAGTTTATTTAATATTTACTATTTACTTAAGAATTTACAAAGCCAATGTTAGCACTGAGCAGAGTTGGCCTAGTGGTGGCTCGTGACTCTCATCCCTGGGCTTGGAGGTTCGAACCCCGGCTGTGCACCAATGGACTTTCTGTCTATGTGCGCATTTAACTCTCGCTCGTACGGTGAAGGAAAACATCGTCATACTGGCATACCTTAGACCCAAAACATTTGACGGTGTGCGTCAGGCACAGAAGTTGATCACCTACTTGCCTATTAGAGATGATCACGGAACAAATACAGTAATCGGAGGCCCAGACTTAAAAGATTGTAGCCATTGGTATATATATTGTTATTACTAAATTCATTCATAGTTTAAGTACTATGAAACAATGAATAACATGAGTAAGATTCAAACTAGTATCAAAATGTGTTAAATACATTTTTACTCTGTGATGTTTTATTGAATTTAATTACAATTCTTTGAATACATACGTGTAAAGTAGAGAATTACATATATAAAATTATTAGGATTTAATAAGTTAGGTTTTAGGGGGTTGGATCCAATGAACCGATTTTGAAATTTCTTTTACTAATAGACAGCTACGTTATGGCGTGTAAATGTCTTGGGAGTGCCATAGGCTGTATAAACCCGAGAACATAAACTTTTTTGTAGATATCGGATTTGCAAAGTCGAAGAAAAAATCGTCACTGTCGTAGAATAGTGACGGATCTGACAAATAGTAAACTTTACAGGGCAGCCACTTTGAAATAATATAATCATGTTAGTTTTGTTGTAATAACTTTTTAATTCATATTCTGTAATTATTAAAATTGGCATACAGTCGAAAAGGGTTTGTTTTGAAACAAATTAAAAATAATAACATTAATTTACACAGTTTTCTAGAAAATGCTATTAATCAGTCGGTAAATATATATAATTATATATTTACCGACTGATTAATTTGAAATTAAAAACACATGCATTTTTTTAATGTAGCCGTAATATTTAGTCAATGTAGTAAGCAAATATGATAAAAAGTGGATTTTTTTAAATCCGACATTGTTCTACGATCATGACGAAATGTTCCAACGAAAATAAACAAAAAAAATAAGAGCTAATTCATGAATTACATTACAATAGGTACAATATATAGAGATTGATAGGATATGGTTGTGTTGTGTAGTTTAATTATCAAACGGGAGAGTCAGCGACATGATATATCTTACTTTTATATTATATAAAAACAAGTCCTCCGTCTCGTCTATCGAACGCGAACAGACATCGCGATAAACGCAAAAACTGCTACGCGGAAGTTGTTTCGGTTTTGCGTCAAGGTTTCCGGGTCACCATTGCCCGTGCCGGGGCGCGCTAGTAACATAATTTGTTTTATATAATGGAGGCAAACGGGCAGGAGGCTCGACTGATGTTAAGTGATACCCATGGACACTCACATTGCCAGAAGGCTCGCAAGTGCATTGCCCGCCTTTTAAGAATTGGTACGCTCTTTTCTTGAAGGACTCTAAGTCGAATTGGTTCAGAAATACTTCAGCGGGCAGCTGGTTCTACATAGTGGTGGTACGCGCAATTGTGGAACGACGGACGTCGAGGTAATATGGATGGTATTTTGTATTCTGCCTCGACGTCCGATAGTGAATCTCAGCTGCAGGTATTACCGAACAACTCTTCTGAACTAAAAAAACATTAATACGAATATGATATTAACCGCTTAAAAATATTTTTAATATTAATAAGAATTAGGAACGAATAAAATAGAATTTCATTATTTTGTTTTGAATTAATAACGACCAATAATGTTCTTACCACCTGTGGTTACGCGTCGGTGGGAGAATTTATTAAATTAATATTACTACGCGGGAATTTTGGGATGATACTAGAGCCATCGAATTTATTGGATTCCGAAGTCAAACTTAGGTTTTAATAGGTATACAATTATTTATATTATATATTAAATATACTGGTAAATATAGTGTCGAATTTAATTTTGTACGAAAAAATTGTTTAAAAGGCCGGCAACGCACTTGCGAGTCCTCTGAAAATGAGTGTCCATGGGCGGCGGTATCACTTAACATCAGGTGAGCCTCCTGCCCATTTGCCCCTGGTTCTATTAAAAAAATGAAACATCGCCTAGTACTTTATGTAAGCATTTTGCTCATCAACAATAGAGGATTGCTTATTTATGTGTATATATGAAAATACAATTGAGACTCTTTTAAAATGTAAGAGAGTATCGGTCGGTAGCGTAACATCAACTTCGTGGTGTAACAATCCTGAACGTGTAAGAACTTGGCCTACTATTTCTATTATCCTATCATACACGTTGTTTTATATCTCATTCTTTTCAAATCCCGCCAGTCCTGACTGCACTGTGCCACTCTCTGCTATGTACCACCTGCTGTTTCCTGTTGTCTATCCATCTTCTAAATTGTTTCTCCTCTTCTGCGTTTATTGTACCATGGGCACCACTTACTTGCTCCACGTTTTTGTTCCCCTTGCCATGTCCTTACCCATTTCCACATAAGGAAAGGTTCATTGAAATTTACTAAAATATTTCTGGCATTTTTGCAATAACATAAGTTTGTTGTGACACCTAGTAAATGTAATATATATAATGCTCGTTTCTCAATGTTCGTTCTCATACTCCTCCGAAACGGCTCGACCGATTCTTATGAATTTTTTTACACATATTCAGTAACTCGGAGAATCAGCTACTATCTATCTTTCAAACCCCCAAAAGTTAAGGGTTACCCCAAAATTTTTTTTTTAGATAAAATTTTTGTTTTTACTTTACATATAACATACAAAAATACATATAACCCTTAATTGTCACCCCTCTACGATCAACCCCTACTTTTTATTATTGTAGATAGTTATTTTTATTGAACTAAAAAAATGTTTCCTAGAAATAATATATATGGCAAAACGACATATGCGGGTCAGCTAGATATCTCTAATAATATTGAAATTAATTGAGAGTCTTAAGGAATATTTCGAGTATACGGTTACTAATGGACATATAATGTATAATAAAAGTAATCAAAACGAAGCATTAAGAGGAGGAAATACGACATAATAAGGATAATATGATATAAAAACATTTTTAGTGATATTGAGAAATTAATTTAAATGTCAGAAGCCAAATTAATTGTAGTTAAAAGCTACTTAGAAATAAATAAATATTACCCCAGAAATACATAGAAATTTGAACTTTTCTTTTAGCTATATACTATACTCTATTTAAAGTTAGGATCCTAGAAAAGAGCTTAACAATTCTAAAAAGGTCGACAACGCATTCGCGAGCCTTCGGCAATGTCCATGGGGTATGATTTAACTTCCGGTGAGCACTTACCCAGTTCCCATCTGTTCTATAAAAAAAACTAGTATAGGAAGTATTTGCTATTTTCGATATTGTCGATATTGTATATTGAAATTTTCATAAAAGTTTTTTTTTTCTTTATTTTGTTTCCGTAGAAGCTACTGCAACAAGATTTTGTCTTTGATTTCGTCTAATTTGTCTATAGTTTTTGCGACCTTTAACAAAAATCGTAATATTTCAGTCAATTTACATAACATAATGAATACTTATTCGCAGTAATAATCTCAATTGATACACCAATGTGAAAACTTCGTCCGCAGCGTTCTTATTTGTCTTCATTTATAATATCTAAAGATCTTGATTGCAGTTAATTATCGCAAACAAGCGAAGAGAAAGATATGGTACCGAGAATATAACCTTGATTGAGAACACTGCTATCAAATCTTAAATCCAGGAACGCCTCACAAGTGACACGGAATCAATCGTGAGACAATGTTAATAGGAAGCTTAGGTTTAGTACTCGAATCATTCATCATTCTCGCGTACTCGGTCCTATGTCTAAAGTGATAAATTGCCCGCTACGCAAATTCGAGGGGAGTACGAGGTTCAGAGAGGTGGAAATTACAATGTCTTATCCAGTTTATTGATTTGCCAGTGTTAGTGGAATGTGAAAATGAATTTTCGATTTCTTGATGATTTTAGTATTCGCGTATATCGACAGGAGCGAATTTTATTGTTAAAACTCTCGAGAAAAATTACATTATTGAAATAAAGATAGCTCCTTTTCCTTACACATAATAAATTAAAAACCCTTCCACTCTGCCCCAACATGCTTCTCTTGACCAAACCGTGCCTGAAACCAGTTTTGTTTCATCTTCCCTCTTATACTCTTATTCGTATTATAGAATTTCGGTTTCCTACCTTTCCTTCACAGCCATGATGCGAACGCCTGATTTCAGGGTATGGAGTCAAGCCATTAGGCCAACAAGCTCTAGAGATTAGATACAGATTCGAAAATGCCAAAGGAAACTTATATACTAACTAGCAGACCTGCCAAGCGTTGCTGTGGCTAAGGTTTTAGTAAAAATTACATAGTAGTAACCTATTCAAGGGAAACGATAGGAGAACACCAGTCATGGGGACCACCATGGTTTTTTGATGGTTATGCCATTAAATTGTAGCTTATATGAAACGTTGGTACTTTCAACACAGCGCCATCTGTTAGAATTGTGACTATCAAATAATAAATAAATATTTTGCACTAATATAATATTGCGGGAATAAATTGAGATGTAAGCTATCCTATCTTTTAAGTTGGATTAAACTACACACGGTGTGCAAATTTTATTGATATCGGTTCGGTAGTTTAGGAGTCCATAGCGGACAAACAACGTGACACGTAATTTATATTAAGATGAACTTGTCTTATTTTTAAAACGATTGTGCTTATGTATTTTATAAATTCTTTATAGATAGATGTTCCGTTTTATATAGAAAAGCTTTTAAAATATCGGTAAGTCTGGTTTCTATTGCTTTTGTTATGATTTTTGAGACAACTTACTAAGCTAAGCTGTTTTGGTAGAATTAATTAAGCATAAGTTTGCGTTTTAGCGATATTGCCGACAATTCCGTTTTTTGATTTTTATATTTGCCCTTTTCAAAAGTATAAGTAAGTATAAATAAATATAAAATAAATAGACAAAAACAAAATCCATTACACCTTTAACCATAAAAATGATTACAGCTATAAGTTGTCGCAGACTCCTCACCACAGTTTAATGACAAGATATCTAAAAAAAATAATTAATTAAATATTATATATAACATTTGTTTAATTTATAAAATCTTTCTTGTTTTCATTAAAAAAAATAAGTTAAACAAGGAAAATTAACTCAGATATATTAAAGCTGTATTAGAGTTCTAATATTGCATGCATTAGATTTCTATACTAATACTACGTATAGTGGACCCCACAGACGTTGTCCTGCATGATATTTAAAGCGATTAGGATATTAAGCAAAGTATGAAAGTACCGACTGCAGTGCCATCTGCCGGGCTGATTTGTGAATCTAAACCATTCCCAGATCCCCTTGAACACACACAAAAAATTTCATCAAAATCGGTCCAGTCGTTTGAGAGAAGTTCAGTGACATACACACTCACAGAAGAATTATATATATAAAGATTATAAAGAGGATAAATTTGGAACGATTGCCCTCAAAAACTTGACTTTTACTAAATGGTGTATTATCTACTTAATGTAATCTTATGTAGTACGCGAATAAAGGCATTTTTTTATATCATCTATTTATTAACAAAATATTTAAAAAAATATAAATTGTCGATGTGAAGATCCGCCACAAATAAAATAAATCATTAAAAAACTAAAATTTGAAAAGATTGGTCCTTGTGGCAGAGTACCCTTAATGCTGGCTGCATTTCCTCGCGCAATTGCGGTACTTATATGTAGGGTGAGGAAATCACCAGTTTTGGGTCACCGGTACTGTCTGCCAGGCGCCAACTTATCTTTGATAAGTGGCTATGCAGTTGTACTCTTACGGGCTCTACTCTAAAGGGAGTAAACCCAATATAAAAGATTCTTGTCTATTATCTATTATTATCTAATTCTCGTGTCACAGTTTTCGTTGCCATACTCCTCCGAAACGGCTTGACCGATTCTCATGAAATTTTGTGCGCTTATTGTGTATGTCTGAGAATCGGACAACATCTATTTTTCATCCCCCTAAATGTTAAGGGTAGTCCACCCCTAAATATTTTTTTTTTTATTTCTAGATATTTTTTTCTGTTTTTATTTTTTTATGATACAACATTAAAAAATACATACAAACCCCTAACTTTCACCCCTCTACGATCAGCCCCTATTTTTTTATTATAAATGATATATATGGCAAAACGACGTTTGCCCGGTCAGCTAGTATACTATATTTTAGAGAATAAATCTCTGGAACGATTGATCTGATTTTGTATTTTTTTAAATAATAGAAACATTTACAAAATAAATATTTTCCGAAATGGTCAAACAATTGTAAGATCCCGTGTATAATCGTAACGTAATCTACATTCCAGAGATATCATGTTTCCAACACTAGAATTATTTACAATAAATCGTTTTCGATTTTGAGCATGATTCTATTACCACAGTAAAATTTTATTTGCTTAAGTCTATTATCTTATTATATATTAAAGTATCTATCCACGACCGAACCGTCTTAAGAAAGTAATAGACACGTTCGATCATATAAGAAATGCATCGCTCTGTTCCAGATACAGCCTGTGGGTTGTCGGGGATGGATATGTTCATTCTTCGATGTTGGTCACGTACGGGAGACCCTCACAGTTGCCTTCAGAAGTGGACCTGGTCGCAGAAGGCTTCGTGTATCCTTGCTCATCGTTGTGGTGTGCGTTATATTCGGACCTCTCCATGGTAAGCGTGTAAATTAACTTATTGCGGAGGAAATAAATTTCATCATCAACATCACTACATTAGACTTCATTTCAATGAAATAAGAATAGCTATATTTACTTTTATTTAATAATTGTTAGGTTCTTTCATCAATTATAACGAATATACGAAAAAGTAAAGAAATGAGCAGTGTTCTCTTAGTGGCTTCAGCGTGCTTTCATTCCTAAGGCCGTAGGTTCGATCCTCGGCTGTGTACCAATAGACTTTTTTCTTTGTGCGCATTTAACATTCGCTCCAACGGCGAAGGAAAACATCGCGAGGAAACCGGCTTGCCTTAGACCCAAAAAGGAAACTGGAAGCTGATTACTTATTTGCCTATTAGATTGACAAATGATTATGAAACAGATACAGAAATCTGAGGGCCAGACCTAAAAAGGTTGTAGCGCCACTAATTTATTTTTAATCGAAAAAGAAATTCATATAATAAGAAATAAATTACATGTACAAAAATATAGTCCGCAAGGCAAAATACATATAAAATTTCCTCGAATACTTGTCCGACTTCGATACTTTTTAATCGACATCAAAATCAACACTATGGCGTTGATGGCCCCCTGATAATTCATATTAAAAAAAAAAAAAAAAAGAGGGGGGGAATGAACATTCTCATACAATAAGAAATAAATTAAATGTACAAAAAAATTATAGTAAACTAAATTAATAGCAAAATACATAGTAAACTAATGGGGCCCAACATAAACTTTCGATAGGCTGAGCTGCTGCATCGCGTTGTGAATATGCCGTACGGCTTTTGGTTCTTGGTGCTGCTTGCAGAGGTTCAATCCATATTTGTGCTGCAGAAGCGGGCTGTTGGGTGGGTTTGGGGTCGGTACGGAATCAGTTTAAGAAAAAAAAAAAAAAAAAAAAAAAAAAAAAAAAAAAAAAAAAAAAAAAAAAAAAAAAAAACAAAAAAAAACAAAGCTTGTTTAATCGACATCAAAAGTTAATAAGCATTAATCCTATGCATAATTTTCTTTTATTTATTACATATTTGTACAAACATAAAATTTCGCAAAGTTAACATATTACACATAAATTTATGTTGTAATTTTTTAAATAAAAAAATCAAACTAGTGAATTAATGTGATTGCACGTTAGTCATAAGTGTACACACTAAGTGTAAATAGTACACAAGAACAGAGTGTCTTCCTTTTAATAGACGATAAGTAGTGTGGGACACTTTCTTATTTTAAACATCCTTTTTAGTAAATTAAGTTTGTTTACATTACTTAATAGTCTGAACTCTTTGTGCAGAGTGAATTTATAAAATAACATTAATTTCTTAACATCTACCCGCTCACCGTCTGCAATGTAAAGATACGACTAAAGGACTGGCTTCTGAGCATACTTTGCGCAGTGTTAGAGATGCTTTTGAGACCTAGTATGTAGTTACACACTTTTTTCATTCACTCACACAATTGCACCCACACACTCATGCACTCAGGCGTATTGATAACAGTTGAAAAGTAAATAAAATAAAAGATGTAATTAAATTATATATAAATATATTCTAAGGAATTCATACTTAAGTTTGTTATGGAAGAGCTGGGAACCTTGACACAGGTATTTCTTACTTAAAAGGGTTCCCAAATCTTACACATTGTTCAGGCCGAGCTATGCTCGCCAAAACAGCCCGAGCTGAGCTGTAAAGGCCCTTAAGGCCAACAGCGAGATTCCTTACAAAACATGGTACTTTTTTAAGTATAATGGTCAATCGGGCCTAGCCCATATCCAAATCAAATCAAACAAGAACATCTTTGCAGAATTTAACTCCTGACGTAATGTCAATGATCTAATTTTCGGATTTTCGTCTGTCTTCTTTAAAATCGAAATTTCAGTACTATTATTATAGTTATAAGAACCTCACAAACATCAAATATTGAAGTGGAAAATTAGAGGATGCTTTAATCTTTGAAACAATTTTGTTGAATCATGTGTTTACCGGGATATAGTACTTATGTACGTGATTAGTAATTTAATACTATGAGGTATTTTTTTAATATTTCTGTAGGCGTTAAAGTAGATTGAGCAATGCATAACTATGCCCTGGGATGTTTGTATATATGGCGTTCCTAGTATGCTTTACTAAAATACTCTTTCTATTTTGACCTGTACTGTACCGGGAATCATCGCGAGGACACCGTATGTCTGAACTGACATGTATCAGGCACAGAAGGCTTGTAAAATTATTAAATGATATACCTAAATCTGTGGGTAGCACTTAAAAATTGTAGGACCAGCTGTCCACTAACGAATTTCCGAACCAATTCTACTTAAAGTCCTTCAAGAAAAGAGCGTACCAATTCTTAAAATGACGGCAATGTGATTATCTATGGGCGGCGGTACCACTTAACAACAAGTGAGCCAGGAGGCTCGGGCAGGCCCGTCTGTCCCATGTTATTTAAAAACTTGTTATTTTTTAAAGTAATAAATATGTAATACAAAAATCTTGATAATTACTCAAAACATAATTTTCTGCATTCATACAAAGCGCGTAGCAATTACGACAGGTTTTTGAATTAAGAACTTTGGGATTAAGACCATAAATAAGACGAATCGTATTATAGTATTGTCTTTTATTGACATAACTTTTAGACATAGAAAAACACTATAATAATATAATAAAACATAACTTCAAATCCGTTAAAAAAGTGTTTTTCTACGAATCGTATTTCTGTGATTGGTCAAGAGCATCTCTAGTCCAACAAACATTCATCTCGAAGTGTTTTTTCGATTGACTAGACGAAATGCGAGTCTTTGAAATTGTTTCACCTAAGGGTTAAGGTCTTCGAAGGTAGAAGAGTCTTTGAGTCGAAACTTAGGGCTTAGTAAGACTGTATTTGTGTTTAGGGGCATTAGTAATAATGTTATTCTTTTGTAGGTGAAATGAACGTGCTTTATCTGTTCATGAGATACAGATTCAACTGGGACGAGGTGCAATTCAGCATGTTCTGCACGTATAGTATCATTACTAATTTAGTTGGTAAGTCATATTATAAATCTTAGTAAATTACATATAGACACGTTTTAAACAAATTTCTTGAAACTTACATACTTGCACCAACGAAATTTTAGAAATTAATTTCTAAAATGATGATATGATGACGTTCAAAATTTTTTCATACAAATATCTGTAGGCATTTTGTTCCTTAGGATATATTACTTTGTCAAACTGTATCACGCTAGAGTTACTGGTGTATAACCCTCTATTAAATCTTTCACATTAATAAGCAGACATCTGATGTCCTGTACACATATCTAAAACACATTTCAAAATTAAAAAACTATTCTCGAATTCACTTTTAAACACTCATAAAAGTCGGTCTACCCATTTACTGCATTACGACTTTGTCGGGAAAGATTCGAGTAGTGGCACTGTTAATGATAATATCGGAACGATTAGCTTATAGAAACTCTAAATAAACATATCAACAACCATGTGAACATGTTTATATAATACTTTTTGATTGTCACGGATAAGCTAAGATAATCAACAAAGTTAAAAGGATGTTTTTGGTTTCCGTTGGGACATAAATCTTATTTGTACATATTCCCGATAATTAAAAATATTTATAATGGTGTTTAAACAAATTGTATTGTCTGTATTGTAAAATTACAATAAATCATCAAATGATGAACAAGTTCAAGATATTCTCTCCCAATACTGTCGGCAGTCATTCTCTGAAATCTTGTACATTGCCAATTTAAACAATTGTTCCACTGACTTGAATCCCATCCACTGTCAGATATTCTTTAGCCATTTCGTGCTTATCAGGATTACATTTAGAATTTTGCACATCATTTTGGTCTGCAAAAGTCTGTACTGTGAGACTTTTCTCTGCTTTATGGTACGGTTCTACCGTTGAAGTTACTAATATAATTAATTAATTACAAAATGTTCTAATTTCAGGAACTCTATTCTCTATCAGCATCTTCAGCGATTTCATGAAGTTGGATGACTCTGTGGTGGGCATCATTTCTTGTACCAGCAAAATCCTCGCATCTTTTATCTTCGCTTTTGCAACCACTACCACCGAAATTTATATTGGTAATAATCATTGATAAGTACTTTTGTTTTCCGCCAGAGTGAGTCAGCATGGGTTCGATTCCCGTAATAAAAATGCCTAATCAATGAAATAGATGCAAAATTGTGTGATGATGATGATGTGTGAGAGGTTGCGATTCATAAAATACATATTATATTAATGACGTAAGTATATTTTTAAAAACACAAATAAGTAATCAAAATTAATCTTAATAATTAATCTGTGTTAAATTTGAACATTTTTGATAGCATTGTAGTTAAATAATAAATTTTAATTTAAGTAATATTTTTAGATATTTACACAGGTAAATTTTTTTGACAGGTATTAAAGGTTTAATTATTATAAATTACTTTTATATAATTAAACCTAAATATTAATTATTTCTACTTTTAGCGCCGTTAGTGGAAATATTCAACGGTACATCGTTTATAGCTATGAGATCCATTGCATCAAAACTTGTGACAAGCGAAGAGTTGGGTAAGTTACTTTTAGTATACTTTCGTTATTAAGCATTTTTAAGACGGAATTCCACCCGTATCACCTAGACTCCAGAACTGAGAGTTCCATAAGGCAATTTTACTACTATGTGGAACCAGCTGTCCCCTGAAGATGAGACATCAGATGAGCCTGCTTGCCCGTTTTGCCCTGTTCTATATAAAATGAACTGAATATAATGAACAAAAATACTGAACATTCTCTTAATATGAGGTCATAATGACACAGATTTTTAGTTTACTTTCTACAAATCCAATTATAAAAGTTCTAATAAAATTAAGCGTAGGCTGGGGCAATATGGCTATTTATTGCGATTAAATAAATATATCTACATCTATATACTAACAGAGTGAATGACTGTGACTGTGACTGACTGTGGCTGTGACTGACTGTAATTTTTTTATTTATATTAAAAAAAACGTAAAGCGAATGACGCTACAACCGTTGGGGTATTGGGCTCAGATTTCTTGATCATTTCCTTTTTCTAATAGGCAAGTAGCAAACACGCCGTCGACTTTTTGGGTCCAGTTCCAGTTTCGTCACGATGTGCTTTATTCAATGTAATATCGAGTGTTAAATGCGCATATAGAAAGAGAATAGGTACCAACACTATTCCGTTTCTATTATTAATGAATTGCTTTAAAATGTCATAGAGCATGGTATAATGGATGCACCGTGCAAATATTTTGTAAAAAGCCGATATAAAAAGAGTGGACAAGAGTTTGTTGCCAGTTCTTCTTGTTTATTTTTACACTATAAACTTAGGATGTTAGTAAGATGTGTTGGCCTAGTAGGCTTCAGCGTGCGACTCTCATCCCTGAGGTCGTAGATTCGATGCTCTGCTATGCACTGCTTTTTTTCTATGTGCGCATTTAACATTCGCTCGAACGGTGAAGGTAAACAGCGTGAGGAATCCAGCTTGCCTTAGGGGTCTAACGGCTGATCACCTACTTACCCTTTAGATTGACAAATGGTGACAGATACAGAAGTCTGTTGTTCAGACCTTTAAAGATTGTTGCACCGATTTATTTATTTTATTTATAAACAAAGATTTTGTTTTATTGAGCGCCCTTGCTAACATTTTCTATATCTAACAAAAATAATACTTTATACGTAATAGAATGCCTTGAAAGACAACGGTCTCTCGCCCTTGTCATGCACAAAGCACATCAATAAGGCATTGAACAATAGTAGATACAATTGTTTGTAAATTTTATAACGTGAATCTAAAATATTAATAAGCAAAAACAATTCTTGAATTGAATTAAATAGATTTATAATAATATTTGTAGCGATTAATTATATCACCTTGGAACTTAAAGATACTTAATAAAAAAATATATTTTATTTAATTTAATATAATATCACTAAGTATTTACAATATTATTAACATAGTAATAATAAAAATCAAAAATTAAATTGAAAATAAAAAAGTTTGGTCCCTGTGGCAGTGTACCTTTAACGCTGGCAGCATTTCCTCGCTGTATTCGTTGAGCGATGAAAGCACCAGCTCTGGGGTCACCGGTACTATCTGCCAGGCGCTAATTTAAATCTTATATCATCTGGCACTTGAACGCCACGGCACGTCGTAGGAAAGACTCTTATAATTGAGCCGTTTTTTATTTTCAGCAATATTTGACTGTTAAATCTCTATACTTTACTGGGATATACCACTTTACCCGTTAATTTGGTCATTGCATAATGTTATGTAAAGTTCGACCAGTATAGTAAATAAAAAACCTGCTCTGCAGGCACATTGGTACATGACCATACTTTGTGTTAAAAAATAAAAATAGTCTGTAGTCGAGTAAAAAGATTACGATAAATTTATGTTATAATGTATTTAATACTAGTACATGTCTCTCATCTCAGCTTCTATTTTCCAATTCCCCACTATCTCTTTTATTTAATCTTCCCAGATTTATAGTGGGCGTCCTCTCTTTTTTCATCGCACTGGGCTATTCCAAACCATCTTTTAAACCCATCTGTCATCACAAACGCGGGCAATGTGACCGGCCTATTTCCACTTTATCTTTCTTGAGTGTGTTACGATGTCTGTTTTTGTATTACACTTTTTTTACATTTTTCTTAATTTTCTTCTTGAAATAGACAAATAGAAGAAGAATAGAACGCTCCATAGCCCTTGGGCATACTCCAATTTTCTTTAATAGCGCATTATTAATTAAGTGTTACAATAAGAATACTAAATTTAGAGGCTTCATTCATTAAAATTGGCATGACATTGGACACATTATTCAATATTCATTGAACTTTCTCAGACTTTCCGACAAATACTTGTTATATTGTTAATAACTTTTCTTAACTGGCTTTTAATCGTTTTCGGCACTCTAACGCACTTATAAATAACTAGCTGTTCCCTGAAAAAACAACAAAAAATTATAAAACCAATCCTATATATCATGCTAAAACTTCAGCTCGATCGGTGCAGAACTTTTTGAGTTTTTGAAGCGTACACAAATCAATATATATATGCAAGAAATAGACCACGCACAATCGAATTGACATCACACTTTGACAGATACAATGACATCTGAAACCTTATTGTCATTTGAAGAAATTAGAAAATTTCTGCAATATGGCAAGGTATTTTATTAGTCAGGCTTTTTTCATTAAATGGACTATCCAACAAAAAAGGAGTGTTTCATAGTTCCTGAGATTACCGTCTTTAGACAAAGTTCAGTTTTTTAATCTAAGTATAGATATAGCGCAAATATTGTCTTATTTCAGGTAAGGTGAATTCTTTATTCGGGCTCGCAGAAGCCATGATGCCTCTGGTGTATGGTCCACTGTACTCCCGAGTCTATATGGCAACGCTGACCGTTCTTCCGGGGGCTGTGTTTCTCCTTGGAGCTGCTATGACTGTGCCCGCTGTCGCTATATTTGGGTAATATACTATTTTGTCTTTAACAAAAATACTATTTTGTCTTTTTCTATCAAATTGTGTTTACACTAAGATGAAAAGAGACAAATGAGTTCTTTAGTTTTAACATTGCAATCGAACTAATTTAATTTGCTGTAAATGGACAAACAATTTCTTACACAATATTTATCATTTTAAACGGAATTAAGATATAGACTCATTTTCATCAAGTGGAATTTCTTTATCGTGTATGATAGTTTTGAAAGTGACATACAAATTATTGTTTGACATATTCGCTTAATAAATTTGTCTTTTATTTGTCAATGTTAATTTGGGTGGTATTTGTTTTGTGTAATGGGGTCATCAGGACATTGACACTCGCCAGTTTATGATAATGATAATGATAACAATATTTTCGTTGTTCTATTCCAATACGACACTAGTGACGTGGCTTTTGAACCCTCCCAGTGAAAGACTTTTATGTGCTGTAGGTGAACATCGCTAGAAAACCGGCATACCTTAGACTTCAAAAATCGTCGGCGTGTGCCAGGCACAGAAGGCTGATCACATTTCTGAAGGACCACGAAACAGATACAGAAATTCTCTTCTTAAAAAATTGAATTTGGAATATACGAGTACATATATAACAATGATAATAATATTTATGTTAAACCAGTATAAATTGCTTATGAGCATGCTCGCGTATATAAAAAGCCTCGGGAGGGTATGTGTCGCTTCTTTAGGACCTCGGACCGTGTCTCTCTTGGTAGTGGGGTATTAATTTATATAGACATAGACATAACATTTATTACAAACGAAAACACACACACATAAACACACAAAATAACAATACTTAAAGAAAAAATAAAATAAAATAAGACATCAAAAACAATAAAAATTAAAATAAAAAAAAAAGATACAAACAATATGTTTTACTTATAAAAACACACATACACACCAATTATATAGGGCTCGCAAACTTCACCAAATTTTCAGCCGAGAAAGTGCACCTAATGTGTCAACCATTCGAAGAGTGGTCAAAAAATTTGAAGAAACTGGGTCAATTAGGTATGTATGGATAATAAGAATCCTTTGCGTCAACGTACCGGTCGGTCCCTTGAAAACATTGCTGCTGTAAACGAGTGTCGCCGAATACTCGAAAACATCAATTCGACTAAGCAAATTTTGACTAAAGACCTTCATGCGTACAAGATTCAGTTAACTCAGGAGCTCAAACCAGCAGACCAAGGAAGACAGCAATTTGCGTAATGAGTAATGGAGCAAAGGGAAGTCGATGCCAATTTTTCGAAAAAAGTCATTTTCTCCGATGAACAGAACACATTATCTCACGAAATCCTGATGTCAACTGGCCACCAAGATCGTGCAATTTAACGCCGTACGATTTTTTCTTTGGGGTTTTGTGAAATCTTGAGTTTATGCGAATAAACCCGACCATACCTGAGCTCAAATCGAAAATCCAACGCGTGAGATACAGCCACATCTTTGTGAAAAAGTCATGGGAAATTTCATGAAGAGTGTAATGGCCTATCATCGGAGGCGTGGAGGTCATTTGCCGGATATTGTATTCCATACTTAATCGGAACATGTCTTCTTTACAATACAATAAAAATATCAGAACTCTATCATAAAATACTTGTCTTTATTTAAAAATGAAAAAGTGCACTCTTACTGAGACACCCCTTATTACAACATAAAAATTTCAAACTAGCAAGGAAAAAATTAAACACAAGCAAACAGTAAAAAAAAATAGAAAGTTAAACCTCATTAGGAGCGTGATATACAAAATAGAATATATCAATATTTTTATTGGTTTTAGTAATTAAGTTGTAAAAGCGAGAAGCCGTTGAAATATTAAAAGTAGATGATCATTAACACTGATTTTCATTGGTATTTTTTTTAACAAATAACGTATCAATTAATTTTATAACAAGTGGGGAAGGTGGGGAGGCCCTTCGTACGGTTTTCACATTTATTTTTTATTTTTTATTTTTCCATGAATCAATCACCTGATAGCTTAAATTTATAGTCTAACTATCTGAGATTCAAATAAAAAAATGACAAATGATTTCATCCGATGTTTCAACCATAATTATGATTTAAACTAAATCACGGGGCACCTTCGTACAGTGTTTGGGGTACTTTTTGGTGTGGGGTAGTTCAAAATTCATTTATTAGCAATGAAATTAAACACAAAAAATAAAGATTTAATTTCTATTAAACAAAAATAATACTTTTCTTATGTAAAACAAAATTTAATTAGTTAGGTATCTTAAATTTAGAATTAATTTTTTACTCTTTGGTGTGGATTACAACTTCTTATTTTCGGGGGGGGGGGAAAAAAATTTGGGGTTTTCCTGGCCGTCATCGTCATGTTTGCTTGTTTTATTACTTCTTACAGAATGCGAATAGGGTCGAAATGCCTCTGGTGTCAAAACTGACTTCGAAGGAACTACTATTTGATGGATTGGTAAATTATTCACAGCATCTGGTCCACAAGCATCAAAATCAACCTTAGTCAAGATGCCTTAACAGTAGTGTAATATGTAGAAAGTCGAAAACTTAATTTGAATGAAAAAGACAGTTCGCGTCGACAAATTATTATACAAATTTAGTTGTACAATTCGTACAATTGTGCCCCATCTAGTGCTGTCCGAATGTACCCCACTAACTGAATAACAACAAAATATAACTTATTTTAATATTAATAGGAAAACGTCATAAATTAAGTATTGGAGACGTATCTTAAGTATATTTTGCTAGTTACTGATAGAATACTCTACACGAAAACTTATTTTATCTACGGTAACAAGAGATAAAAAAAAACATAGATCAAAAAATTACTTACCGAGCGCGAAAACACGTCTATGCCTGTAACTTCACTCTCATCGGTGCGAATTTCACGAAACTTCGTTGATGTATAGTTGGTACCTCGACTCATACACACATACAAAAGCAAGACTGTACTTATTTCTTCAAGTTTTATTTTGACTGTATGAATGTGCCGGTAGAAGGGTAACGTCTTCCCCTATACAGTTTACATTGATGCTAGAATGTCTTTATTATTATTATTAAAGGTTTATATTGATAATTTTTATAACTGTTATTTTAATGATTCTAGAAAATAATCAGAAATTCAATGCCACGTATTTCCTTTCACTAATGGTTGTATTCACGAAACCAGTTGCAAATAGTGTTTATTGGAGAAAGCTTGACTTACCGTTTAGATGTCACAATACATACTAATATAGATAATATAGACTCGCTGCCGTGTGAAACCAAGATCTTGTTAAAAATAACTGGCAATGCGCTGCAACGAAGAATAACATGATTATGAGTAAAAACTCCATAAAAAATTAAATAAAAAATACAAATAGCCTTTATGAAGGACTAAATTTACATTATACTTTACCTTAAGTCTCTGTCATTATTTTTAACTACTAAGTAATCAACCTCCGACGGAGTGAAGGTCTCCTCCAATTTCTTCCCCTTGTCTCTTCCTCGCGACAATGTTCCAATTCTGTCCCGCTATCCCTTTTATTCCATCTTCCCAAGTATCTGGTGGGCGTCTTCTCTTTTTTCTTCCCACTGGGCTATACCAAGTAAATATGACTTGTTGTGTACATTTGAGATGTAATTCACGCTCAAGATTTGACTTTACTAACAAACCAAATATCTACCTAATAGTCGAAATCTAATATAAACAAGAGTACACTTGCGAATATGGCATATATGTATGATTTGTTTAGTGAACAACACATGTAATATTGAATAACGCAGATATATGAACTACTAGCTTTGGCTATGTTTATAGTTAATATACGCTTTTAAGAATTTAAGAAAAATTACATACAGATGTTGGTTATTCCTTATTCGCAATTGATCAGTCTTTACACATGTTCATATTTGGGTTTGAGATACGTCGATTAATGAATTGATTTGCACACAGACTTATATTTGCGCAACACCACGCGGCTTCTACTAATCTAATATATAAAATTCTCGTGTCACAGTTTTCGTTGCCATACTCCTCCAAAACGGCTCCACCGATTCTCATGAAATTTTGTGTGCATATTGGGTATGTCTGAGAATCGGACAACATCTATTTTTCATCCCCCTAAATGTTAAGGGTAGTCCACCCCTAAATATTTTTTTTTATTTTTAGATATTTTTTTCTGTTTTTATTTTTTATGATACAGCATTAAAAAATACATACAAACCCCTAACTTTCACCCCTCTACGATCAACCCCTATTTTTTTAATATAAATGATATATATGGCAAAACGACGTTTGCCCGGTCAGCTAGTTATATGTATATAAACATTCTTTTTTATGTTTTACAGATGGATGTACTTCGAACAACGCAAGGACGGCAAACAGGTTGAAGAGGTCGAAAATGTTAGCAAAGATGCTTAAGTACGAATATTAATGGCTCACTTTTTATCTTATAATTTGATTTAAAAAATAATTTTTCATTTATGTAAATGTTTTTAAAGTATTGTTTTCATTTCATCATGACGTTTTTATTGTAATAGTATATTTTATTATCCCGTTTAAATGTGAAGGTATGAATAAAGATTCGGTATTTAAATTAACGTAATACGCTCAGGGTATCTCACAAAGTTTTTAGGAATTGTTTTTGTTAACATTTAAACACTAATAGGAAAATGAAGCGCACCAATACAACCTGACCCAACTCCGCATACGGACTCGCCTGTCTACCATATGCCGACAGCGAATAAATACTTCGGCCATACAATACGCAGAGGCGATGAGAACTTGGAGAAACTGATCGTGGTTGGTAACTCAGTAGGTAGATCACGTGGCCTTTCACTAAGCAGATGGACCGATCAAGTGAAAGACTCAAATCTATACAGTGTTATAAGAGGCGATGGACAGAAACCGATGGAAACAGATAGTCCGCTCCAGACGCTTTAGTGCTGACCAACACGCTCAGACTTGAGCTGCCGATTGAAGAAAGAGTAGAAAATTTATAAATTTAATCAGTTTTTTTGATTTTGATGAATTACAAAACCAATTTATATTTGTACGTAATGTTACGCTCTGACTTGTTTTGTCCTTTAAATTTGGCATTTAGAAGTCGAGGTTAAGTTAAGGTAAATTTAACTTTTAAGACGCTCAAGTGCGAAATCGTTTTTGTTATTAAAATCATTGAAGTTCCGAATTTAAATTGATTTAGCACTCGAGTACAATTGTATTTAAAATAAAGATATGAAATATACATTTTCATTACCTTAATAATAATAATAACCCTTTATTCGCTGCCTTACCGTAGTAGTAAACAGTAGTATCCTTTAATCTAATTTACATAGAAAATAATAATTTATTTGCAACCACTTTGGTCAGGTTGTCTGTCCACATAGGCCTCCCCCAATTGTTTCCACGTCTCTCTATCCTTGGCAGACCTTCTCCATCATTTTGGTAGATCGTCCTCCCATCTTTTAATTTGACATTCTCGTTTTCTTCCTCGGATACCATTTTCATTACCTTAAAAACAACCAAATATTTACTGTAGAATTTAAAATTAGAATTGATAAAATGATTTCGTCTCACTTTCTAAAATCCAAATTGAATTACCGGTTTCGAGTTACGATAGCTCACACACACAACTATACAAAACAAAGGATTGAACCTTCAAAAGTTTGAAGACAAATTCACTTATTCAATAAGAATCATGATGTTCTATGAATGTGACTAGACCATTTCTACGGGGCAGCTGAAACGAGGCGGTGGGTCACTTTCAGGTAAGTGCTAAGAAATGGGCACCTGTAACAACAGGAGATTTTATTTATTTGTTAGTAATCTTACAGTTAATAAATAAAACAAAACACTTAGACGATATAGAAAGCCAAAACAGATTACTTAGATAAACAATGTTTATGAAACAGAAAACAAGTAAGTACAATAATAGACAAAAATTTATAAAACAAATAATAAAAAAAGCTGAAATTTAACATTAAATTGTACTTAATATTACAAAGACAAAAAGTGCGTGCGTACAAAGTAAAGGTTAGATGTCAGAAGTGAAACTTCTTTGTAAATTAATTATTACTAAGGTAAAAGCCCCAATAGATGATCATGTACCAGTATATGATCATTATTTATATGTCTATATTCACACTCTTTACACACTGTATATTTGCCAATGATAATATGTTCGCTGTTCATGTATTTGTAAGATTAGTTTTTAAGTTTTTAGTTTGTTATTAATTTTTTTTTGTATTGCTTTAGATTAAGGATTCTGCACTTCTCGCACGCATCATGTGTCTTTTTTTTTTAGTTTTTCTCTTAACTAGGGTTGCCTGGAAGAGATCGCTTATTAGCGATAAGGCCGCCCGTTGCATCCCTTATAATTTTTATGTATTGTGTTTCTTATATTATTAGCAACGAAGTGTAAATAAATAAATAAAAAAATAATATAAATAAATAAAAAATCTGCGTTTACTGCACAGACGCCATCTAAAGTTCTAATATATAACTACTAAATGAATACATCAACCAATAGCGTGTATTTCGCTCTTTCTCACTCTCTCCCTCAATCGCTCTCTCCCTTTTCTTCGACAAAAACGCTGCACATCTTCGTGACACTTATATTATGATTACTGCGTTTCATCCGTAAAAATTTTACCCTCATGCGCCTAAAGAAGTTTTACTTCAAAAACTAGTGATAAAAAAAAAATGTAAGTCTTCCCGCCTCTTCAAATATTTCCTCACATCCTTTTTGGTGAGGTGGAAAATATCAATATCAATATCCTAATAATTAATTAATTGCAAGTGCGTTTCCGGTATATAAGAAGAAGAGTGATACTCTTTCTCTTGTAGGTCCCTAAGTCATTACAGTTCTAAAATACCTGGTTCCATAAACTGGTGTATTAAAGCGCGCTGTAGGGGGTAGTTTAGGGTTGGGTGGAAGTATTCTATGTTTTTAGGCAGTTTTTGCCGCACATCACTATGTGGAACCAGCTGCGTCCTGAAGTATCTCCGATCCAATTCCACTTCGGGTCCTTCAAGCCCCCTGTCGGTTGACGCCTTGTTCTATAAAAAAAATCTCAGTTTTCGATCATATTGTCTATAAGTTTAAAATACAATGTGATCTCAGTCAGTAAGTAGAGTTAGGCTATGCGTTAATAATAATTGATGTATTTTCTAACATAAGGATTACCTCAGTGAGTATAGGAATATGGAGTTCGATAGTTATATGGTTGTATCTGTTGAGAACATGACTTACTTATTAAAGATCTAAAACTCGTTTAAAAACGCAAATGCGTGCTGCAAATATCGTCAAAGAGGATGTTTGTTAAATGAATATCGTTCATAACAATATAATAATCAATAAATTTATTTAAAAAAGTTAAAATATGTAATAGACTATACTTATAACTAGATCAGCACACTACATCAAACAACTATTAGAAAGGGAGACAAGAACAAACTGTATGAGCTAATATGTAGGTATATAATGTAATATCTTTATACATACGTATATATAATTCTGCTGAACGTGTGTAAGTCACCGAACTCCTCTTAAACTGCTGGACCGAAATGATTGAATTTTTTATATAGATACTTTTTTTTGGTGACGCCCTGGATGGTTTAGATTCACAAATCAGCCCAGCAGATGGCGCTTCAGACGGTACTATCATACTTTGTTTAATATACTAATCGATTGAAGTGTCATGCAGGATATACATCGTCTGTCGGGCCCGCTAGTAAAATATATTATAACGATCAATGCAAGACAATTTATTATAGAGATATTTTATTTTGTTTTTTTTGTATAAGTAGGTAATTGAATGTGTATTCCGTTGTTGGCTTTTGTGTATAAGGTAATTGTTTAGATATTGTATAATAAGTAGCTGTATGTAATAACTAAAAATAAAATTACGTTTAAATCTTCGAACGTATCAAAATAAAACTAAACTCACATATTTTAATGATCTTATGAAGATGCTTGAGTAAGAAGATATACAGGGTGGCCAAAAAGTCGTGGATCAAACGCAAATAGGGGATAGTTGAGGTCATCAGCGGCAAAAAATTGTTCTACGGGAGGTCTCTAAGGTCAACCCCTGCAGAGTTATGATTTATTTTGCGGTTTATAAGAAAATTGACTTTTTTAAAAATTCGATAAAATCTACATCCTGTATATTTTCATATATTATAATTGGTGCTGATGAGTTCTTGCTTAACACATACTATTTATAGTTGTTTATTGAGTTGAGATAATATTAAGATACATAAAATTTTTTCAAATCAAAACTTTTTGTTTACTTGACCCTTAAAAATTACTCTACCGAAAGTGACCCTGTATTACAAGTTTTGGCGCATTTAATAGGGATTCTGAAAAGGTATTACACATGGCCGTGTCTAATATCTTTCTATTAAAACCAAAATAAATCATACTCTGAGTGAGGTTTGAGCCTCCCGTGAGAACAATTTTTGACCTCATCTATCCCCTATTTGCGTTTGATCCACGACTTTTTGGCCACCCTGTATATATACTGATTTCCAGTGTCGTGTAAATTACAAGGTATATAAAAGTATTCTAAATTTAAAAACCCGTCTTATGAACTTTGTGGTTGTACAGGAATGCATTTAAAGGTTGGTTGCCGTCGAGTTCATTAACTTTTGCCAGCCGATACAGGCTTTTATCTAAGCAGGACCAAGGTTCGAAACCGATGGAAAAACGGTACACATGATAGTTTACATGATAACTGATTAGATGTATTTGTTTTAATTATTTTCATAATCACGATATATAAACGATGATAATTAATTTATTGACAAAACAATTATTGATTCATGTTTCACCATCATGCGTCGAGGTAGAGTATGAAATTCCACCCATATCGCCGACGGCCATTGTTCCACAACTGGGCGTATTTTAAAGCATTTTTCAAATGCGCACCACCACTATGTGGAACCAGCCGAGGTTTTTCCAAACCCATACGACTTAGAATCCGTTTAGAAAGGAGGGTACCCATTTCTAAAAGGCCGGCAACGCAATCGCGTGCCCTCAGGCTCTGGGAGTGTCCCCGGCGGCGGCACAATATCAAATGAGCCCGTTTGAGGTATGTTGTATAAAATAATTGTACTGAATGACTATATTAATATGTATGTAATCTTGTATATAGTATATCTCCTAAAGTAAATGTATTTGCGAAAAATACATCAAATAAAACTTTTGACAACCTTAATCAGCCAAGGAAACCACAAAAATGTATGTACAATATTTTATGTCTCGGTTAAGTGATTACAAAACGCACTACATAATATTTGCAACTGTTTCGTAACAACTAAGGTTCGGAAATTATTGTCGTAAATGTGGAAACACTTATAATTTATCTTAAACATACACAACACAGCATGACTAGCAAATCCAAGTGGAATTATACCAGGCAATCAAAGTACCTATTAAGTATTTTAAGTAAACGTTTTATTAAAATTGTTTTTAAGGCACTTCAACAAGTTCACCTGATTAAAAACTTTCCAAATTCAACAACGATGTGATCAGTTTATTTACGACGGTCGTTCATGCCGATGGTCTAAGGTGCGGAGTGACTTCGCTGGACAATAGTCCGCGCGCGCTTCGTCTGCGCACACGCATTCAATTCAAATAAAACCCCGTTGTGCATTGACAATGTAATTGAATAATCACAAATCTCTCGAGCGTGATTCCGTCCCATATATCTCACTGTGATTTTATATTAATCAAAGGAATATTAGTCAAAATGACGGTCGAAAAATCTGAATCGAAAACCCAAAAAACTGAAGAGTTACCACTGAAGACCGAAATGAAAATCGACTTCAAAAATATGACGTTTTTAGAGAAATTTAAGTATGTTAAATCTAATATTACCGTGGAACCAGTGTTGGCGTTATTCGTGATGCCAAGTGTTTTAGCAATGCTAGCGACGCAAAACTTGAACTTAGATAAAGCTTGTAGAGTTAATTTGGAGTTTAGTGACGCGGTCTGCGAAGACCTCAGACTTAGAAAGCGCGCTAACCACACATTTGAGGAGGATGAAGTGCAGAAATTGATAGCATCCGTGCAAGGGTGGAAAAGTGTTATACACACAGCGGTCCCAACCTTGTTAATGCTTTTTATAGGAGCGTGGAGCGACAAAACAGGCAGGCGAAAAATATGTATGCTTATGCCGATCATTGGGGAATTCATGACGTGTGTTCTGAACATGATAAACACATACTTTTTCTATCAAGTCCCCGTGGAGTTGACTGTGTTTATGGAGGTCATATTCCCAGCGCTGACCGGTGGATGGTATACGATGTTTCTCGGTGCATTTAGCTACTTGGGTGATGTAACTTCGAAGGAAACAAGGACTTTTCGCATGGGAATACTTAGTTTGTGCATGACGGTTGGTTTTCCCGTGGGAATGGGTTTGAGCGGGATACTTCTAAGATACACCGGCTATTACGGAGTTTTCTCTATCTCGGCTGTATTGCAATTTATGAATTTTGTATACGTTTTCTTAGCTATTGACGATCATAAGTGGCTTCAGAATAAAGAAAAGGTTTGTATTATATTGATATTACTAGAAATTATTATTTGCTAGATTAATTTCCTCCATCTTTGATTTTCTTTTCTCTTGGGTCGTGGGTTTTAAGTGCACAAGCGCTAATTGAATACTAATTATAATAATTATATATTTAAGTTGGCGCCAGGTAGATAGTACCGGTGACCCCAGAGCAGGTGCTTTACTCGCTCAACGAATAAGTATCGCTGCCACAGGGACCAACATTTTTAATTTATTTATTCTTTATTTTAATTTTCTATTTATTTATTCTGAATTACTATTACTATGTTGATTAAGAATCTTGTACATTCTGTATAAATACAGATCATAATTTTTTGAATTTTGACGTTCATAAGTGTAGTTACCAATTTGAATAAACAAATTTGCGAGATGTCTATGTATAAAATGGTAAACTTATACAAAAACTATGATGTAATCTGAACATCTCAAAGATTTGACAAAAAACGGGGTTTATTTATAAACAGCTTCGTGTTTATAAAGCAAAGAAGCGTTTTTTGTTGCACAATTTCATCGGAATCACTCTATGGACAAATATGATATAATGAGATGTTTATTAAAATGTGTATTTAATTTTTGAGTGGAAATCCATTAGTATAAAAACTAATGGATTTATCAAGTTGATATTTCTTTGAATATAGTTATGATAAAAATTGCATTTGTTCTTTTTAGTTGTTTGATATATCAGCCGATTTTTTATAATATAAACTAGCTTATAAACCAAGACTCTCGCTATTATAATAATATGTATTTATTTTATTAAAGTAGTCACTTTTGTCTATTCCCATTTTTGCACGGCTGAACATTACTATTATAAACGAACAACAAATATAATATACAATAGAAACAACATACGAAATCTTTCCTCTAAAAATGAGTATCGGATAGATTAGATATAAAATTTCGTTTAAACAAAAAAACTAAATCTGTGTTTTTTTACGAAAGTAGTCAGCGTACAGATGTTTCCACCTTTTTAGAAAAATACTCAATTTCCAAGGTTTCAATTTATTGGTCATAAACTGATAAGCGGCCTATTGTGCAAGAATTGCTTACCTTATTATCAATAGTTTTGTTAAAGATTCCGGGGCAGACACTGTTTCGTTCATAATTTAATGCGAGATGAATAAATTGCACTCATCTGGACGGGTTTTTCAGTTTTCATAGGTTAAGGACATATCAAATGTTAAATTAGCAGATAGATAATATACTTCCGTGTTCGAATGCACGACCACAATATTGAGATACGATCGCGTAACCACATAACACTTCTCCATGAAGAACGTAAATTGCTTGCAAAATTCAAATGAAACCTTTCTGTTCTAGGACCTTCGAACAGGTTGCGGAGGATTTTTGCTGGAGTTTTTTGACTTCAACAGTGTCAAGGACACTTTGAAAATAGCCTTCAAGAAGGAACCGAATAAAAGAAGATTAAGAATCTGCCTCATTCTAATCGTCGTATGTCTAAGTTTTGGACCGTTATGGGGTAAGTTAATTGATTTCATAACCTAAAACCGGATTTTATAGGATTGTTTTTGGTAGAAGTCTTTGATTTATGCGAGTACCACCCATTGAAAACCCCTTAGCGGATATAAACGCGATTACATTACGTATTTAGACGTTTCGAAACAATCGTGAGACACCACTATTTTACCAACGTTTCAAGTATAAAGGATATTTTATATTGATTCTACGCTCAAAAAACTTGAACTTTCGAAAAATTAAACCGAATTTTAAATACACTAAAAAGTATTAAACAAAAATATTTCTATTGATCGTCTGTGTCATGAGTATGTATTGTTATTTCTTGGAAGTCTGGTATGTTTTTATCGATTCCATGATCAGCCTGATGCTAACATATGGTCTACAACTCTTATATTCATAGGTTGACCATTGTAGTATTTACATAGTCATTGAGTTTGACTTAATAAATAGCTTAATATGATCTTGAACTTAGCAGGAGGTAAAATTTTTTTAAAAGTGTTTTAAACTATTACCACACTATTAAGATGTATTGATAGCAAAGATAGTTTTATTATTACATACGTATATTATAGGGACTTACGTACTGTGTGTACTTACGTCTAATGGCTACTCAGTCATCAAAATGAAATATTTAATGAAAAAAATAAGAAATATTGTATTAGGTAATATTGTATACATCTGTCTTTTTAATGTCAATTAATTGTGATTTTAACTAGGAAATTTTAATTTTACATGACGTGGAGCCATAAGTGCAAAATACATGTGTATTCTTATGTTCAGCATAAGTAAAAATATTTTATTTTATTGTATTACATTGTCTTTTTTAATGTCAAAATTATTGTGATTTTAACTAGCGCGAAATTATTTAATTATTTACATTTTGAGGTCATGCTGGATTTTTGTTCTTCACTTTACCGCCCTTAGACATCTGTAACGCCGCTGCTTTTAAAAAGATAGTGCATCTTTTGTTTTGTTTAGTTGAGGAAAAAGTGGGGGGGGGGGGGGGGGGGGGGGGGGGGGGGGGGCCGGGGGGGGGGGGGGGGGGGGGGGGGGGGGGGGGGGGGGGGGGGGGGGGGGGGGGGGGGGGGGGGGGGGGGGGGGGGGGGGGGGGCGGGGGGGGGGGGGGGGGGGGGGGGGGGGGGGGGGGGGGGGGGGGGGGGGGGGGGGGGGGGGGGGGGGGGGGGGGGGGGGGGGGGGGGGGGGGGGCGGGGGGGGGGGGGGGGGGGGGGGGGGGGGGGGGGGGGGGGGGGGGGGGGGGGGGGGGGGGGGGGGGGGGGGGGGGGGGGGGGGGGGGGGGGGGGGGGGGGGGGGGGGGGGGGGGGGGGGGGGGGGGGGGGGGGGGGGGGGGGGGGGGGGGGGGGGGGGGGGGGGGGGGGGGGGGGGGGGGGGGTCCGACCTTTTCAGGATGGTACGTTCTTTTCTTGAAGGCCCCTAAGTCGTATCTGTTTGGTAATACTGGCAGTACTTTTAAACAATGATCACTTGTATTGACGGCTGTATGTTGCTACGTTTGTTTTGTGTACTAAAACTCTTTAAATGAAATTCTGGATTCTCAATATTTCATTTTAAGATCTACATCAATTCGTATGCAAATGTCCAATTTCTCTTGTTTTATTACCGAGTTATTCATAGTCAAAGTCTGAATATCATATGCAATAAATATGCAAATTCTTATTTGATTACTATTTATTGACCCTGGCATGGCAGTTTGATGATATCTACTCTTTTATCTGGATATTGCCTGTATGTTAATCGAAGTAAATTAAAAATGTTTTAACAGGTTTATTTATTTATCAGTAATAAGAAGACATCGTGCAACATTTCTTTAATGTTTTTACTGCCTTCATGAATTGCGTGGGTCACTTTCTTGGTACAACTTATCAAAATGATTAGTTTTTTGACATCCCCGGGTGCCGCACTGCACGATTTGGATCGTCAAATGAGTGGAGCTCCGTCCTCCATCTTCTCTAGACAGTTTAATATGACATTTAAGCGGCGGTTAAATAGGCATCTCCTGGACAGGCGTGCCCACTAGGCACTTCTTCTCCTTCCACTTAACATCAGGTGGGATTGTGGCCACACGTCTGTCCAGTTCTGTATAAAACTTAAAAGCCGTAAATTGATCCTTTTAGCTAATGGCTACTATGGGTGTGGTGGAAGGAAGTTGTTCCTCCAACTTAAAGGGATCCCAGACCAGGCCTTCGGTTCGACCAGTAAATAATACGGCCCAGTTGCTTTTTTTATCTCGATGTTGACTTAAAGGACTGGCTGGAGGCTTAGCGAGCATGTCTAGATGGCTGATGTGAGATGTTGTATACTCAGCGGAAACATTGTGATAGGATATGAGGTCATTGCACTGATTGTATTTTCAACCGACAATGGGACTTGATTATTTGGACATCGTGACATAATCGTGAAGTGGAACAAATTGCCTTCAAAGATAACAAATGTTTAAATTTCCAAAAAAGCACTTGCTACCCTTCTGGTTTTGTGACTGTATCGGACTTAACATCAGGTGAACCTTCTGCCCGATTTCCCCCTATTATATAAAATGTGTTGTTTTTAATACTTGAATAAATTATTAAGCTTCTTTATATTTACTTGAATATTGATATGTATTTACTACAAATATTGTTATGACACTAATAATTTAGCTGTGAGTTGAAAGTGGGTACTTATGTTAAACACTTTTGCACTGAAACGAAGTAGCGCTTTCGAAACACTAACATTAAATAAGGAATCCAATATAAATGCAAAACGTGGTTTGTAACTTGTTTTGAAATAGATAGATAGTTTAAAGATGCCCTACATTTTGGTAGCCCTATGTCTGCAGTGTTAGTCTAGTTATATAGGTTGTGCCTTCGAAGCCTGGTTCTTTAAAGATTACATACGGAAGTTTAATACGCGTTTTTAATCATACAAGGCAAAGTGGCTGGTGCCTGGCAGACGCATGTCTTGTTTGAAAAAACCTTAGACAATGGTTTGGTCAAAGTACCAAGTCATTGTTTAGAAGCCGGCTTAATTTTGGAAATTAAACTAGCGATGATGGTCGCCAACCTTCGCAAGGAGATGGCATAATACGTGCAATTAACTCAATGTTTTTCTTTAGATTGAGTTTCAGTGTTATAATTGGCATATAAGTATTGTATTGGCATATATAATATAATATAAGAGTACCGAGAGTTTTTTACGCCGGCTTTTTCTGTCGGCCTACACCCTCTGTCTTCTTTGCCGATGAGTAGGGATGTCTACCGTAACAATTTAATGACGTGGAATAAGTGATACCTGTAACTTATATTCCATAATAAACATATTTTTTTTATGAACAGAAGAGATTAACGAACAACAGGATATTTTAAATTTTCCCTTTTTCAAATTATCAACAGTTTTCTCTAAAATTTAAATATATGTTATCTTCGATAAACAGCAAGTAAGTTCCCTTTTGTTTATCAATTTCTTATATTTGCCAATATGAATAATTGGTGTTATCAACTCCATATTCTTTTAACCCAACATTTATTTTTTAGATATTTTTTTTCAATTTTTCTTTTTCCAAATTATATTTTTCTGTAACATTTGAATTTATGTTACCTGCTATATTCGCAATTTTTTCTTATTTTTTTTTTGTTGATAAAAGCATGCCAACGCTCGGGACATTGGTAAAATAACCACAATATATACATTTTAATGTGATAAGCACTTATAGGCAAACATGACATACACGAAGAGATAATACAAATATTGAAGAAAACAATTAAAATTACAAAAAATAAACGAAAATCATTTTCAAGTGTGATAAGTTATCATCGGATTATATGCACTATCAAAATGCCAAAATATGCATGCAAATATGCACTAAAAAAGGGCGAAATATGCATAAAATATGCACAATAAAAATGCAATTAGAATAAAAAATAAAACTAATAATTTATTACATAGAATTAATTAATAAACTTATTTATTATAATTCTTGTGACAGTAAACAATAATATATTTTTCCAAGTTTTCTTGAGCAAACTTGTGACGTTTGTCACTTAATATTAATTTATAGGCTGAAAATGACCTTTCTACGTCAACTGACGTTACCGGACAGAACTTAAAATTTGGCGCCATTTCTGCAGAGACCTCTTCAGGCAGACTTTGTCCGGTGCCGTTAATAAACGCGTCAATTTTCAAACCGGGGTTTTTATACAAAACTGCATTTAATTTGCCACGAACTTTTTGCGATAGTCAACTCGGAAGGGCATTACTCTGTTCAATAATTTTTTCTATTGTTTCCAAGGACTGGCATAGAGGAAAGTTTTTTTGTTTCTAATTTCTCAATCGCATCGGGTATATTACTGAAATGTGTTGAGATAATAGCAATATTTGCCAAACACGTATACCTAACTATTGAAATAGGCACTATCAATGAAAAAGTACCAAAATATGCAATAATGCTGTAAAAATAGAATTATATGCATTTGCATATGCAAACATGCAAATGCATATAATCCGATGTCTATGACACTGATAACAAATTCAACTATGGCTATCCAGACTCGTGGATATCTAGCTCGTTTATCAAAAGTATTATAATATTACTTAATATATTAATATTACTTTCGAAATATTATTTAGTTATAGTTGAATTATTTTATTATTATCCTTCGAATGTATGGAGTATTTCTGTCTCACTTCTACACAATCAGATATAACGGAAATCACTCTACGCCTACGTTAGACTCGATCTAAAGGACGACGTTCGCAATTTTTCAATTACTATTTCTAGTGGATACTTACGCTTTAAATGGATCAATGTACTCAGGAAATAAATGTGTATTTGGAATGAGCATGCACAGGACCCATGCCACGATTATACCATTGCTTGTAACATTAGGATCTAGATTTTTTAATGGGTTTTCGCTGTTGCCCTTAAGGGCCTGTATGCTCAGCTGGGGCTGTTTTTGTGTAGCTCTGCTGGAAATAGATTTTTCCCACGTCTGGCACAAAGGCATCTCCTGCGGGACTTGGACCTCTGCTTGGGCAGAAGGGAGTAAGGGTTCTCGCCCTCTTTGGTTAGAGTGACATTAGGATCTAGATTTTTTAATGGGTTCTCGCTGTTGCCCTGCTGTTGCTGTTGGCAAGCGCAGCTGCTGGAAATAGATTTTTCCCACGACTAGCACAAAGGTGTCTCCTGCGAGACTTGGACCTGTTCTTGTGCAGAAGGAAGTAAAGGTCCTCTTTGGTTAGAGTGTTTTTACTCTAGTCTGAAGAGAAGGCATGAGTAGTTGTCGATCCCAACGTTTTAAATGCAACTTTGATATCATTCTCCCAACATCCGTAGCGATGGATGATTTTGTGATGACCTTGGGATTCCGTCGACTCAACAATAAAGACAGGATCGAAATTGGGAGTTCACATAGTCAAATACAAGCAAAAAGCTAAAAAAATACCAAGACTAATCAACAATTGCTAATACACAACAGCGCCCAAAAATAATATCAAAGACCTATCACTAACACCGAAGCCTGCAGCTAACTTACAAGTTTTTTGCGACGTATCTGCCATAATAGCCTTCAATTCTTTTCTAGAAATTTCTAGAACGAAAACGTTGAAACCAAAAACGCAATGTGTTTTCTTTTGCGACACCGCCGCCATACACATCGTAAATCCTTCGAGCCGAGATATTATCAAACTTAAGCATGTAAAAATTTTAATATAAGTATTGATTAAAAAAAAGTATAGAGGTGTTCTCGTAAAGTTACAATTAGCGGCCGTTAGACAAATCTTTTTATATCATTTCTCTCAGTACTGCCCGTATATCACCCGCGTTAAACTGAAATCGGAACAAAAACGCGTGGTATATTAAAAAATCTCTTAAGACATTTATGAAGTACTGAATTGTTTATTAAAATGTAAACATAACAATCAAATATACAGTATTTACAATTTTCTTAACCTACATAGTAACAATAAAAAGAAAATTAAAACAAATTTAAAAAGTTTGGTCCCAGTGTACCTTTAACGCTGGCAGCATTTCCTCGCTGTATTGCGATACTTATTCGTTGAGCAAGGAAATCACCAGCTCTGGGATCACCGAAATTGAAATCAAATTATATCATGAGTGATTTTATTTATAATATTTTATCTTTAATATGAATATATCTTTATTTAAGGAATAATATCTTACAAAACCACGTTAACAAAAATATTTAAATGATAATTTTATTCACGTAAAGAAGGTAAAATCTCAAATCAACGAAATCAATTTTAGGATTTGCAATGGTAATAACTCCTAGATAATTTGCAGTTTTAGTACTTGTAAAATTACATAATTGCAATAGCCCTTGGCACACATGTCAAGTCGTATTGGGAAATAACTTGTACTTTCAAAACATTACTTTGAAATACTATGTTATAACAAAACTGTTAATTAATAATATTTTATATAAATGTTTAAATTTAAAATTCGGTGTACGAATAAGTTTATTACTTGTTTATTCTAAAAATAAAACAATAGCTAATATATGAATTGAAGGCTTCGAAATAGCATACGCACGGTATATTTGAATAAGGAACATCAATACTTCCATATCTATTATCTTTATTTGATTCACCACAGATTGAATCTACTAGAGATATTTGAATATAGAACACGAGGTCGGAAGTAAAGATTTTTTAAAAGTAAAACCACAGACTAAAGTAATGTATCAAAACGAAGACTTCGAAGTAGCCTACGAAAGGTATATTTGAATATAGAACACGAAACATGAACACTTCCATATCTAATATATCTTAATAGATTATCTTTATTTGCTCGACCACAGACTAAATCTACTAGAGATAATTGAATATAGAAAACGAGGACGGAAATAAAGTTTTCATAAGTAAAACCACAGACTAATCTGAGTATATCAAAGGAAGGCTTCGTTTTATGATACTAAAGGATAGATATTGTTTACATAACGAAACTTGAGAATATTACGTTGCTCTAGTCTAAGCTAACCTTATCAACACGGTAGTTGATATGCGATATTACATGTAGCACTTCTTCGTGTACGAAAACTATAAATTAACAATGAAAGTACATTTCTGTTCATCTGGGCTCATCGAACCTAGATCTTCTGGTTATATATTATGTGTGTCACAGAGACAGTCTGATTTTAAAGATTTCCGTTTTAAAGCAAAAATCTTCGCGGAAGTTAAGTTAAATATGTAATATTATTTCGTAGAAGTTATTATTCCGTAATTGTGTATTTAAGTATCTTCGTAATGTTTTTCGGCTTCTGCAATAGTTCGTGCCAGCGATTTCGTCAGCGTACCTCTGTCACTATACTAAAATTCGTCAAAACGCAACAGCGTTATTATATTTACTAGTAGTATATAATAGATTTGCGTTAATTATATTTACATATTATTTAATACGTATAAAGTATTGTTATCACTAATAGAGACTCATATTAGGCCCTTATAAACGTACTTTATTAACCTTACATTATGATAGGTGATACGAATCACCTTGATGTCCGTTTTTCCACAACTGAGCGTTATTTAAGGCAGTTATTGCCGCGCACCTCCACTATGTGGAATCAGCTGCCTACTGAAGTATTTCCAAACCTATTGGACTTAAGATCCTTCAAGAAAAGAGCGTATCAATTCTTAAAAGCTAAAAAACTTACGAAACTAGCTGTTGTGGTCTGCTAATCTGCTCCTCAGCATAATGCTGAGTCAGGGCCAGTTACAACTACAACACAAACGCATGACACACTTAAAACGTACCTTGCTCTTTAAAGGATTTTTTATTATTATTATTTTGTCTGTTTCTGTGTGTGTGTTTAGTTAGTAATAAATCATATCTCTCTCGCGAGCCCTCTGGCATTGAGAGTGTCCATGGGCGGCGGTATTACTTAACATTAGGTGAGCCTCCTGACCATTGCCCCCTAATTAGAAAAAAAGCTGGAGGGAAGGGGAAAGCGATAGGTACGGACGGTAATTGTGAAACTGTGACGGCTTTGGAACTTTTTGCTCCTCAGCATAATGCTGAGCCAGGGCCAATTACAACCACAGTAGACACATTGCACACTGTAGGCGAACCGAATGGCAAAAGGGAATTTTTGATTTTGATATTTAATTTTTATTGTTTTTGATGTCTTTTTTTTTAAGATTGTTATTTGTGTTTTTTTAATGTCTATGTCTAATTGCCGTGTATTAGACGTTATTGATTAAACATTGTATTCTTGCGAATTTATGTCAAATCTTAGCACTTGTAACTTTGAGCGGGCTTTAGGAAACTCAAATAAAGTGTACCTACCTACCGTTTATATGGTAATAGAAAAACAATTAATTTACGTGGTGAAAATTACTACATGAGGGTAGGGTAGGCCAATATCCTCCAAGCCTTTATTCATTTAAGTAAATTTTAAGTTTAGTTTTATTTCAGATATTATATCGTTGTAGACTACTTATTTGTTGTTCTTTTTATAAATAGCCTTTACTCATTTGTTTTATTACACATAATCAACCCAAATTGACAATAGACAAGTAATAATAACATTTCATTTCAAATGTTTACCTACGAAGGCGCACAGCTGTATAATAAACTACCCACAGATATAAAAAATATTACTTCTATCAATTCATTCAAATCGAAGCTAAGTGAATATGTTAAACAAAATTACTTTTAAATTAGTTTCTTATAATTACTTTTAATTCATATTTCTTTGGTTACTTTTATTTTTAAGTTTATTGCATGTACGGCTATATTTTATTGTGATCATTTTAAGAACAACTACAATGTTATTTTAATCTAGAGTATTATTCTCATGTAAGTGAAATTTTTTGTCTTTTTGAGAAAATAAAGTCTTTAAACCTATTTCAGAACATTTCCTTTAGCAAGATAGCTTCCAATATAATAAAATACCACACCTCTGAATATCAACTAACCTGTTTAAATTTTTTTTTCAGGCGAGATGAGTATCATGTATATATTCGCGAGGTACCGCTTCAATTGGGATGAAGTAAAGTATAGCATCTACTCTACATACAGTCTTGTCACACATTCTATTGGTAAGTTGTGATTTCATTTGTTCTCAGCTCAGGTTCAGGAAATGCGAGTGGCTAGGCATGTGACGGCCGTGCGTTTATCCCTAGCTGTACACAAATTATATATTAATACTAGTATATACAGGTAAAGTAGAGCTCTTGTTGAGCAGTGATGAGCAGTTGTGGCTTCAACGTGCGACTCTCATCCCTCAGGTCGTAGGTTCGATCCCCGGTTGTGCACTAACAATGTTCGCTCGAACGGTGAAGGAAAACATCGTGAAGAAACTGGCTTAGACGCAAACAGTCGACAGGCTTAGGCGGCTGATCACCTACTTGCCTATTAGATTGACAAATGATCATGAAACTGATACAGAAATCTGAGGCCCAGACCTAAAAAGGTTGTAGCAGCACTGAGTTTTAGACCCTAAAATTGACGACGCCTCTTGTCTAAATTATGAATTAAAGGTACATTAATCTGGCCTAAAGGTAATAAAAGGTCCGTAAATTACCTACAAAAGACGAGTATTTATCATTATTACGACCGCATACAAAGTATGTTTACATAATATTCAATGGACACAATAATTTATAAAACAATACTTCATAATATTTTACAATGAAAAATGTAAATGTTTTCAATTCGCACGCCAATGTATCGATTTGATAGGAAAACATTGTGGGAATTTGTAAACATTGCTCAATTTAACCCATAAAGAACAAACAAAATATTTATCTATTCTGTTAGGTATCTTTTTTATGTTGGTTTGTGAGAATTCACGATGTGAGGCTAATTTTAAATATGTTATTGTTATTTTAGCAATGAGGATATTGCTGTTAAAAGCATGCTCATATAAGTAAATTCTTTGTTACAATAAGTTAAGTTAAAGTCAAGGATAATATAGCAATTGGTGTTATTTTTAAGAATTAAAAAAGAGGTTTTATATTTAAAAAAAATAAAAAAATTACCAGTTCTGGGCTGAAAACCCTCAAGTGTTAAATGATTAATTTTTGTTATTTAAAATTATGACATATGTACGGTTCCTGGGTCATAGGGGAGTTTTTAATAAAAGAGAATTTTATGTTTACTCTGCCCTGCCGGTTTTGGTATTATGTTTTCTTTCATGCTTCTCGCTCTACGCTATGCATATTTTTAAGTCAACGGGAATAAACATCTGTCGAAGTAGACATGGGGAGAAATTGGCTGTGCCAAAAACCAATCTGGAACTGTTTAGGAAAAACATCTTTTGTATGGCAATCAAGGTTTACAATAATTATATATACAAATTATTACAATAATGTACCAAAATAATTAATAGATCTTCCTACTTGAGTTTTTGAAAAATCGACTTTGTGTATTACTTTTGGAAAAAATGTATTATTCAATAAATGATTATTTGCGTAAGACACTGTAGTTGATATCTATTTAATAACGTATGATATGATATGTACGATACAAATAATATAAGAATTGACCAATTCATATTATGACTAATAATGTAAAATGTAAAATTCCTTTAAATACAGATTTGCGAGCCATTGTGTGTGGCAGAATATGCGAACTTACGATTGTACCACCTTACACATTTTTGTACCATATTCTTGCAATAAATTATTATTATTACGCCCTTGACTTGCGAACTGGTAGTATGTGTAAATTAAGATAAAATTTAACATATTTTCTGTTGACGTTCATAAGTGTACTTGGTTGTCTATATGTATAAAGTTATTTTGAGTTTGCTGGCATCAGATTTATACCCACAAATTTCACTTTCCAGGTACAATGTTCACAATAAGCGTGTTCAGTAAGAAGCTGAGAGCGGATGACTCTGTGCTGGGAATGATTTCAACAACCAGTAAGGTCGCCGGAGCATTGGTTATGGCCTTCGCGAGAAATGACTATGAAGTTTATGTGGGTCTGTATCAATTTATAGATAGATGAATTTGTGTAATAATTAGCTTCATGATCTGACCAAACATGTCAGGAAAAACTATTTCACTCAAGCGTGATACAGTGTGAGGTCATTATATGTTTGTACTTGTATACGTTTTTAAATCAACATTTTATGGCTCGTGTTTTATAAAAAATACTTCAATCGGTAGGTTTATAATATAATATCTAAATTGGTAGGTCTATTATAAGATACTTAAATTGGTAGGTTTATTATAAAATACTTAAATTGGTAGGTTTATTATAAAATATTTAAATTGGCAGAATTATAATAAAATACCTAAATTGGTAGGTTTATAATAAAATACTTAAATTGGTAGGTTTATAATAAAATACTTAAATTGGTAGGTTTATAATAAAATACTTAAATTGGTAGGTTTATTATAAAATACTTAAATTGGTAGGTTTATAATAAAATACATAAATTGGTAGGTTTATTATAAAATACTTAAATTGCCAGGTTTATAATAAAATACTTAAATTGGTAGGTTTATTATAAAATACTTAAATTGGTAGGTTTATTATAAAATATTTAAATTGGCAGAATTATAATAAAATACCTAAATTGGTAGGTTTACAATAAAATACTTAAATTGGTAGGTTTATAATAAAATACTTAAATTGGTAGGTTTATTATAAAATACTTAAATTGGTAGGTTTATAATAAAATACATAAATTGGTAGGTTTATTATAAAATACTTAAATTGCCAGGTTTATAATAAAATACTTAAATTGGTAGGTTTATAATAAAATACTTAAATTGGTAGGTTTACAATAAAATACTTAAATTGGTAGGTTTATAATAAAATACTTAAATTGGTAGGTTTATTATAAAATACTTAAATTGGTAGGTTTATAATAAAATACATAAATTGGTAGGTTTATTATAAAATACTTAAATTGCCAGGTTTATAATAAAATACCGCGTGGGAAACATTTAAAAATTACTTGCTACAATATTTTTTATACTTTGGGTTTTTTAGGATTTCTCTGGCTTCCGTATTTGTGAGATATTTTATCACCGATTTAGGAAAGATTTTAGAAAGCATTTATTAGTGTAAACAGAGTACGTCTTTCCAAGTGATGTTAAACATTCCAAGTAGTGCCTTACTATCAGATAAATGGATCACGTCATACACTATGTTATATATTACATAACATACGAATTATGCATTGAATACAAACAATAGGTTTTTGTGCGCCTATAGCATTTGCACAATGCCCACAAGGTGACGCATTTATCACAATAGTATAGCGTAATACAAACATTGGCCATTTTATTAAATTGCTCTTTATGATGAATATCCCCGTCGTTTTATTTTTTTAATAATGAATAATAGGAACTGCGAACTAGCACTACTAATTATTTTAGAGTTTTAAATAACAAATTTTACTAAATAAAACTTCTTTGATACAAATAAACACGAATTTATTAATTTATTTACTTATATTATTAAAAGTACTTGTAAGCAGAGACAATATTTTGTCTATGCTTGTTTTATTCTTATTGTTTACTAGCGGACGTGACAGGCTGACACATATTTTTTGTGTGTAAAACTACACTGTCTTAAACACAAAAAATATCAAACTGTAAATCAAAACCATTTCAAATCCACTTGAACACACACACACACAAAATCATGAAGATCGGTCCAGCTGTTTAGGAGTTTCATTACAAACACATCTATTATTTCAGTTTCATATAAATACCATTATTCGGAAGTGCTGCTTTTTTGCTTGTGACTGAATGTGCCCGCTGTTTATAATATATATTTTTTAATACGAAAAATTTGACGAATATTTAAATGATCCTTATCCTTGGGATTGATTTGCTCTAAACAATTTGTATGACTCAAAACTTACCGATTAAAAAGAGTGGTGGAAAGTTTCTTCTTCTTGCCCGCTCTACGCCCTTGACTTGCGAACTGGTAGTAAATGTAAATTTACAATTAATTTAGCTTCTTTTCTGACGTTCATAAGTGTACTTGTTTACCTATATAAATAAAGTTATTTTGAGTTTAAATAGATTTATAAAATATAAAACACAATTGGACGGAATTGATAATTTTCAATGTTATATTTATGTATTGTTAAATTGAATTGAAAATTAAATTTAAACAAATAAATTGTTTATTACACTATTAAATGAGTTACACGAAATTGAGATTACAGTACCAACAAAATTTTATATGAATAAAAATGGAAAATCACAAAGAAGAAATTATCACATTCCCTTCATATTTTTATTATGGCCACAAAAACTTTTTCCCAATTAAGATAAACTCGAATCTCCAGACATTCGCAAGTTAGCTAGTTCATAATTAAAATTATTTGTAAAGTTTTGACGATAAATTCTTATTATTTTGTTTGTTTCAGCACCTCTCGTCGAGATATTAAATGGCACAACCATGATAGCATTGAGATCCATCGCCTCGAAGTTGGTTTCTCATCAGGAATTAGGTAATTAACTAAGATTTACTATGTTTACCCGCAGTTACTTGGGATTATTGAATTATAACTGGAACATAATATGATTAGTAAAGTACTTATTTTAATTAGATATATATATTGAGGAAGGAGAGGAGAGATGGAGACAGGGTAAGCCTAGTGGCTTCAGCGTGCTACTCTCACTCCTGAGGTTGTTTCGATATGATGTGCACCAATGGACTTTCTTTCTATGTGCGCCTTTAACATTCGGCCGAACGGTGAAGGACATCATCGTGAAGAAACCAGCTTGCCTTAGACCCAAAAAGTCGACGGCGTGTGTCAGGCACATGAGGCTGTTCACCTACTTGCCTATTAGATTAACAAATGATCATGAAACAGATTCAGAAATCTGAGGCCAAGACCTAAAGAGGTTGTAGCGCCACTGATTTTTTTTTTTGATAAGGAAAGATAGCTGGAGATAGCAAAAATACCGAAAATAACCAGAAGGTTATATAGAAATATAAAGTATATAAATATATAATATAATATTATTATTATTATATCGTTACTACACATATAATAAATGACCTATAATATAGGTCGATACTTGGGTTCGATTTCCGACAAATAAATAATATTTTCATTCCTATGCCATACAGAAAAAGGCATGTTTCGTTACGAGATTTTAAATATTATGTAGCGACACCGTCTGCGCTAGCAAATCACTGCGTTGACGTCATACGCTACGCGCTAGCGTAATAATTTTCGGTCGCTAAGGATTTATCAGTTTCTCGAACGGGCGGAACGGGTTTCTCAGCCACTGGGACGGGCTGACCAGTCAGTGGTTAGACTGGTTGAGGATCATCCCTTAAGGTTGGAGTAAGCGCACAACATTCTTCATCCACAGGGTAAAAGCCAAGAGAATCTTTATGGTGTATCCGTTTCAAAAAAAGAGATACTTCATTCAAAAAAGTTTCAAAATTAATTTTTAAAGAACTTTATTTCTTATTACAAAAAATGTATTTTTTTACATGGGAAACTTAATATATACGAACGAGATACACGTCGCCATCGGCCATCCCAATTTTAGCCTAGGCTAAATCTGATCTTTAATGCCCTTTTGAATTGGTTCAATGCGCTAATATGACGAATTTAAGACGGTAATTGATTAAATAATTGCACACCCTCATACTTAATAGACTTCTTCAAATAATTTGTACGCGGCTTCGGCAAGATAAGCAAACTCGCTCGACGAGTATTGCGTGAAGTGGTGTATTTGATTTTTTTAATGATAAGCGACTATGGATTATATTTTAATTTTTTTATCAAGATACAGATGCTATAAGCATATAGTTGTTTAAATGTAAATTACAGACAAACTAAGACATGTCAGTTTCCACAATAAACATAACAAAAAAAAATAATTTATTTTTCAGGCAAAGTATTTTCGTTATTCGGCGTGGCAGAGACCATGATGCCACTGATCTTTTCACCACTGTACGCTAAAATCTATATTCTGACTCTACACGTTCTGCCTGGAGCCGTTTTCCTCGTCAGCGTATTGGCTACGTTACCAGCTTTGGGTATATTTATGTAAGTAAATAACTTAGTTGGTAGGGGTTTTCAAAGTTTTAGAATGAATAAGGGTAATTTTTTTACGGATGCAACGCAATAATAATAATATTAGCGTCACGAAGATGTGCAGCGTTTTTGTCGAAGAAAAGGGAGAGAGCGATTGAGACCAATTGAGAGAGAGTGAGAAAGGGCGAAATACAGGCTATTGGTTGATGTATTCGTTTAGTAGTTACATATTAAGGGGCATCCACACGCTGGCTGTTTGTCACAAACACCGCAAACAGCAAACGAAGTCCCAAACACCAACCATAATCACCCAACACAAACAGCCATCCACATGCTTGGCGAACGTTCATAACATTCCGAATCGGCAAACATGGCGGACGACGAGCTTGTAGCAGCTATTACTTTCGGGTTGACATATTTTTATTATAAATTAAAGCAAGAGAAAGAAAAAAGGAAAAAAAGAAGAAAGCAAAGACGATGGTGGATGATTAAAATACATAGAAATCGTACAAGGTACTGCTTTAGACCAAAAAAACAAAAAAAACGAAAAAGTGTAGCAAGTAAATACGTCCGCCTCCCGCAAGCTCGCGCGCATACTGATCGCTGCCAAACGTGTGGATACGTAGCAAACTGTTTGCCAAACATCCTTTGATCTGGCAAGATAAACCGACACCGATGCCGAACACTGCCCAACACAAACACAAACAGGCAAACAACGACAAACACCCATCCACACGTCCGTGTTTGCTGTATGCTGTTGGCTGTTTGGCATTGTTTGTCAAGCGTGTGGATGGGGCTTTAGAACTTTAGATGGCAATTCTGTCGCATAACGTTTTGTGCAGTAGACGCAGATTTTTATTTATTTTCACTATAATTAGCACGTATACAGTGTAAATATAGATATACAAATACATGGAGTGATCATATACTGGTACATGATCATCTATTGGGGCTTTTACCTTAGTAATAAATACTTCAGACACTTTGTACGCACGCACCTTTTTATTAAGACCTCTATTACCCTGCCATCGGGAACATCCGTGACCTGGAAGCTAAAAGGAAGTGTCATTTCCTAGAAAGGGATTTTATTTACTTAAGCTAGTTCGAGTGAGCTTGGCATCTTCCACCGAGGTCGGGCGATGACTACTACGGAAATGTCATTATATATTTGGTTGGTAGCAAACAACTTTTTTTTTATATAGAACATGGGGCAAACGGGCAGGAGGCTCACCTGACGTTAAGTTATACCGCCGCCCATGGACACTCTCAATGCCGGAGGGCTCGCGAGTGCGTTGCCGGCTTTTAAAGAATTGGTACGCTCTTTTCTTGAAGGACCCTAAGTCGAATTGGTTCGGAAATACTTCAGTGGGCAGCTGGTTCCACATAGTGGTGGTGCGCGGCTAAAACTGCCTTGAAAAACGCTCAGTTGTGGAACGGCGGACGTCGAGGTGATAAGGGTGGAATTTCGTATTCTGCCTTGACGTTCGATGATGAAAAGTAGGGTAACTGCAGGCTTATACAGTGTGATTGTAGATCATAAAGTCTGGGGCCAGTGAGCCGAAATTATAAAGTACCAAGTTTAGTATTCCAAACAATTCTTGGATAAGTATTATAAGCTGTTACGTTAGCTGTTGTTCCGGAAGTTTAGTTCGGTTGGACGATTGTGTAACCTCGAACAGATTACCTACCTAACTTTGCAACGAACACATCTAATTGGCCAATCTGATTGCGACTAAAAGTGTTGTAAAGTAATGAGACATCGGCGTAAATGCCCGTCGTCTTAATGTAATTGTGAGAGTGGCCGGATCGATTAATATCTAATCAACGTAATGTGGGTTACCTTACTTTACGGGTAAGTTCAGAGTGGGAATTGGTGCGAACGATTCCCGTAGGTACTAGATCATACTTAAAAGATATAGCTTACATATATATATATAATTCTACTACGTGTGTACGTGTATATGTCACTGATTGTCAATGATTTTTTTGTATGCGTTTGGGTGGAGCCCTGAATGGTTTTAGATTCACAAATCAGCCCGGCAGATGGCGCTGCAGTCGGTTCTTTCATACTTTGTTAAATATCCTAATCGCTTGAAATATCATGCAGAATAACGTCTGTCGGGTCATTGGGGATATTTTTGACATGATTTGAATCTTGTTATGAGAGAGCACATCTGTAAGGTGTATGTTATCGCGTGATCAGATTGTAATTACATACATCCGAAAGATAATAAGCGTGTGAAACCAAAATAAGACAATTATCTTGAAACAATGTTTTGTTGTTTTTCCTTATTGTACGAATAATGGTCTGAATTATAAAAATCCTAAGAAACTTGGCTTAAAACAATGACTTGTTTCAAGCGGATTTTTTCGTTTTATGCAGTTATTTGTTCGTAGGGAAAAGTTAGAAGTCTACATTATTGTTAGCTTTTTAAATTGCAGTAAATCTGATTACGTAATACTTGAATGGCCCCGTATCGATGATGACGCCAAATGTATCCAAAATATTCCATGTCTTGTATCAATACATTGATGAAATATTGGGATACCTGTGTCCTTAGTTCAAGCGATTTACCATAATGTGTCCAATAAGAATAGTCACTTGAAAATGACAAAAATGTGTCTAAGTAATTTTATTGTAGTATATATTATTCTTTGTGACTTTTCAGATGGTTTTACTATGAGCACAAAGAGGACGCGAAACAGAAGAGGTTAGAAGTTCCTAACGTACCATCAGGTCCACCGGAGAATGTGGAATCTCCCCAACCTACTTCCGCCTAAATGTAAACCTAGTATAAAAAAGATTTAAGATTGGCGCAATGTGTTATGTTAAAATATGAAAAATTAAGATATTTTATGTATATCACAATATTGTGTTAATAATGTTTTATTTGATTTTAATGTTAAATAAATTTATTTTTATTTACCGTTTGTTTTATAATACTAGCTGCCCCTGCGAAGTTCGTTTCGCCTTTATGTTTTGAGCTTTTTAGTTGCTACATACCAACATGGAAACTTTATACCCCCTAGGACGGTTTGCTTTTCCGGAATAAAAGTACTAAATAAAAGTATTTTATTTTAATTTAACAATTTTTCTCTACAAAACCTTCAGAGCTCAAGGAATATAGAATATATAATATACATATAATGGAATATACATTTTGCGATTCATTTCTATTTATTATATTTAGAACTTTGACAATTACTTATTTGACTACGTTACTGACTATTTGATACAATCGATTACTTCGTTCGTTTTTTTTATTTAGTTATCGAGCTTACAACATCACACACAGTCCTAAATTTACTAATTATTTTACAAAATCTTACATCTAAAATGTGTGACAATTAATGCAAGCATAAGTTTCTCAATAAAAAAATCAAACAGTAATTAAAAAAAAACAACTAAAACACACACGACAATACAAGCACACATTAAAATAAAAATAAAAATTTAATCTATACTTAATATTATAAAGACGAATTATTATTTTTGTATGTTTGATTTTAAAAATGCTTCACCAATGTAGTGCGTTTTTTAAAAACGAGGGGAAAGTACGCTTACTTAAGCTCGCTCCAAGGATGTCGGACTTGACGTGAGGTCTGTGAAGCTGGGCCCTATTCTTTGCTATTCAGAGGGATATAACCTTTTTTTTAATAAGGAGAAAATGGGCTTACACAGAAGCGCGCCATGGATATCAAGCTTGACGCGGGATGTGTGGGGCTGGGTCTGTACTCAAAGCTCTCTCCTACTTAGAGGGATAGGGAGTCCCTATTTTTCAATTGTCCAAAATTTCAATATCGCTCCACGCGAAGGTACGGTCATAATAGATCAACGGGGCTATGTCATAGTAGTACCTATAATAAAAAGCAACAGAAGTTACTTAAAGAACTCGAAGAGAAAAAATAAGCTTTTTATTATACCTATGGTTTGAAATTTATAAATAATTTGTTGTCAAATATTGATATATCTCATTTATATTGTATTTGATCGCATTTATGAGATTTCTCATATTGCTATTGAGTTATTATTGTTTGTCGAACGTGTCTGTTATGAGAGGATAGAGGCAAATAAAAACAAAATATTTGCTCTATGCGGAAGACTTTGATGCCGTGTTTCCAAATATCTTATCTGTAAGAATATATTAAGTGGGTATCAACTAGAAGTATAGTCCAAATAGTGAGATGATTGTTGTTTCTTTTGTATAAGAATTGTTTATATAGCTGATTCTCCATCTGTTTCGACGAATTTGGTTTGGTGACACTTTCAAACTGAAATCGTGTTTCGCGAACGAGGTTACGATTTTTTAATGTTTTAATTTTAATACATACATTAAATTTTTAATATGGAAAATTAAATATAAAATAAATCGATGGCGCTACAACCTCGATGGCGATCATTTGCTAATCTAATGGGCAAATAGGTGATCAGCCTTCAGTGCCTGACGCACGCCGTTGACTATTTGGGTCTAAAGCAAGCCGGTTTCCTCACGATGTTTTCCTTCACTGTTCGAGCGAATGTTAAATGAACACATAGAAAGAAAATCCAATGGTGCACAGTCGGGGATCGAACCTACGACCTCAGGGATGAGAGTCGCACGCTGAAGCCACTAGGCCAACACTGCTCTAATATGGAAAATACTCTACAATAAAAATGTGTGCGAAATTCAACTACACAAAGTACAGTTGAATATAATAAACATGTTTGTTAACATAGAGGCGACGTTGTCCGTCACCATGTCAATGAAACAGTTGTTAAGGCTGCCTACGCACTGGCGACCATAGACGCGGCCAGGCCGCCGCGGCCATGGTCGCCGGTGCGTAGGCAAGCGCGACATGTGGACGGCCGAAAAATTTGCAGTCGACTTCCAAGGATGTGTCAAGATGGACGTGCAGAAGATAATCACGCTAACTGTGCTTGTGTATTTACTACGAAAACGAAAACGGAAGATTTCACGTAAAAGACAGTTTTGGGTGCATCCATTACTTTGCGAGAGAAAGACTAAAGGATTATATTATACTTATTTTTTGGATTTAAAAATGTATGAGAAGAGATTCTTTAATTACATGAGAATGTCAACGAATACTTTTAACCTGTTACTGGATACAATAAAACCAAAAATTACTGGAACTGGTAACAACTATCGGAAATGCATTCCAGCAGAAGAAAAATTAGTAATAACAATAAGGTAAGCTTTTTCTTTTTTAAATACAGAATGTTTAAAAAATACGTGATATATTTTAAAGGATGTTTCGGAATGGAGTATTGTGTACAGGAAAAATAAAAATAATGTGATAGGGCCTTTTTTTTACTTAAACTGCTAAACGGATTTTTTTGTAAATTTGAATTATACAAGACTTGATTCTGAATCACCCTAAACCACCACTGTTGCGTTTTTCACAACAACCTGTATAATTCATTGACCAAGGTTTTGCCACTTTAAAAAATTTATGAACTATTGTTCAGTAGTATTCTACTTTACGACTTTGAAAAGGAGAGGAAAAGGGCTTGCTTATAACATGTTTTTAAATATTAAAAAACTGAAGTAGATAATCAAATTATTTGTATTTTCATAACTTAAAAATGGCAATTGTGAACAATTAATCATTCAAATTGGGAAATAGGTCTATCATTTCTGAATTTTGAGAAATATCAGAATAATGAGTATGAGTATCGCTGTAATTTGAATCATCTGATATCCTGTTGGTAGTAGAATAACCTGAATAACTCGGTCGATTTGTAGGTGTACAGTTCGGTTGGTATTTTTCTATAATTTCCATGATTTCCATTTTCGCTTTGGTCTTCATTGCAGCAGGGATTGTTTGAAATCTTTCGAGGAGGGATAAAAGAAACAGTCTGTCACAATTTGAATCATTCTGTGTAGTCGCTATGGTCTTATGCAGAACTGAAATTAGAGGGTCTGTATCGGATTCTTCGTTTGGTATTTTTTTCTTCCTTTTTGTTCTAAGCGACTTTGATGCAGACTGTTGAGTCTCAAGATCAGAAGATCTTGCACTTTCATTTTCTTGACTTGCCTCTTCGAGACTATTTTCTGTTGCGTTTGTGTCCAGCACTGATTTCAAAAACAGTAATTGGTTGAAATAGGTGTATTGTGATTTACGTTTTGCAGCAGAACCACTTTTGACATCTTTAAGACGGCGCAGCTCTCTTGTGAAACAGTCTCTAAGGTTTTTCCATCTTTTTGGAGAGTAATGCCTGTAAATCAATAAATAAATGTAGTACATATTACAAAACTAATATTATGTTTATTAATGTGAATTTTATTTTCAGGTATTTGGCTACTGGGTGTTCTTTATCTCATATAAGTCATGAATACCGTATAGGGCTTCCTACAGTATCGGAAATAGTATTTGATGTTTGTGAAGCAATATGGGAGATATTAAAACCAATTGTGATGCCACAATTGACCAGAGATAAGTGGATTCAAACGGCTGAAGGTTTTCAAAAATACGCCCAATTTCCTAATTGCATCGGAGCCATCGACGGCAAGCACATTAGAGTTATCAAACCACAACATTCGGGATCTCTTTATTACAATTACAAGAATTATTTTTCAATCGTGTTACTTGCAATATGTGATGTAAATTATAAATTTCTTTACTTAGATATTGGAGCATACGGCAAATGCAGTGATTCGTCAATTTACAAAGACTCTGTATTTTATCATAGGCTTTTAAATAATGATCTCGATATTCCGAGCAATAACCCCATCAAAGAAAATGGCCAATCAATGCCGTTCGTTTTAGTGGGTGATGAGGCGTTTTCACTATCGGAACATATGATGCGACCGTATGCTGGGAGAAACTTGAATAATGTAAAGACTAATTTTAATTATCGACTATCCCGTGCCCGCCGCTATATTGAATGTACATTTGGAATATTAGCCAATAAATGGCAGATTCTTCACCGACCCCTAAACGTCAAGAAAGAATTTGCAGTTGTGATTATAAAAGCTCTATGTGTGCTTCATAATTTTGTGCGAGAAAGAGACGGATATGATTTCAAGGACACGTTAACTGTACCAGAGGCTTTATTAGAAATACCTGCATGTTTACCTAATAGAGCAAATAGAACATCAACCGAATATCGAGATATATTCGCAAACTACTTCAGTACCGATGGTCGCTTGCCCTGGCACAATTTGTAAATATATGGGTGCTCGCCGCGAGCCGCCATTGCGCGCCGTAAACAAAATGGCGTCGAACGCACATGCGGTATGAGTAATCTTTTTAAAAAGTTATTCCAATCATTACGAAAACCTGGGAAATTTTAGCAAATAATTGTCAAAACTCATGTGCAAAGCGAAAAATAGTAGAAATAAAATAGTTATACTTTTGACAATTACCTATTTGCTAAAATTTCTTAGATTTTGAATGAACGGAACAACTTTAAAAAAAATCACTCATGTCACATATACGTGTCGAATGCTACTACAGCACCTGCTGCGTTTATTGTAGTTCATCGCATTATTAATTTACTTAGGCATAATAAAAATAAAATACTAACCAAGTTCTGCCTTTTCTTTATCTTCCATGGATTCACCGCCAAATATATCGACCACTTCAAGCCACAACTGCCGCTTAACATCTTTATTGGAGTAATCATTTGATGCTAAATCCCATAAACCTCTTCTATTTTCAACTTCAATTATGAACCTTTCCGTGTCGAAATTGGCCATTGTAAAATAATCACTCTGTAGCTAGCTACACGTCTGGTCGCCGCGGCCGATGCGGTAGCACTGATGAATTTTAATACAGAAGTGATGTTCTCGACGGCCACGATTGGTCGCTGGTCGCGTGGCATCAAATTGGACGCCGCGGCCAACGGTGGCCGCTGGTCGCTGGCCGCTAAGTGCGTAGGGGCTATAGCGATTGCCATATAAAGTCCAGAATTCACTGGCCGCCGCGGCTAGGTCGCGGCGACCATGGTCGCCAGTGCGTAGGAGGCCTTATGGTCAAAGAGACGTAAAACAAGTTTGAATTTCGAAATTCGACTAAGATCCAATTTCAAATAACTATTATACATTTTAATTTCTTAAATCAAACATAAAAAGGATGTGTATGAAAGAGAAAGTGCAATGTGTGTCGTGGATAGCTAGAGTCTGGCTAATGAAAGAAGATAACGAAAAAAGCGCGGCAAATTCAAAAAATTTAGTATGCTATCCCTAAAAGTTTGATATATTTTGTGGATTAAACTTACTTGATACTTGATTCTTGATTTCATTTTATTATTTTTTACATTGATAGTAACTGTATTTCTATGAAATTTAATACTATACGTATTTAGTCTTTTACTATTGATACTTAAAATTACTAACATTGCATGGAAAACTAAAACTATATTTATTATGAAACACAACTTTATTCAGAATAATCAAATCCTTTGAAAGAAACGAAATATTCTATCAAATAAAACTAAGTTTAGGCTATTATACCTGTTAACTATTCGGAAAAATTATATAATAGAAATAAAAATGAGTAATTGCATGAAGTATCAAGACTATAAATCATACTAACCTAAGAAATTCAATGACATTCTGTGTTGTCATTGTCATCTTCTTTCATTAGCCAGACTCTAGTCTCTTCCATTTGACATATTTATGACGTAATTAAACTACAGTTGCACAGAAGAATACTTTCCGTTTAAGCATAGGAAACTTTAAGAAAATGTTGCTTAAAATTGTTAGTGAATGTACAAAGAATTTGAATCGATTGTAAACATTTTTTTTCCTCTGAAGAAAGTGCGCTTTTTTGGTAGTTTAAATGTAGGTTTGCGTTGTGTATGATATGGTGTCGGTGTTTGTTTCCAGCAAAGTCTGTATATTAAGTATAGTTGTCCAACCGTTAGAAGTTTTGTGTAATCTTTTACGTACCTTTGACCATAAACAAACCATAAACAAACCATAAACAACTATGTTTCATTGACAAGGAGATGGACGATGTTGACACAACGCTCGGTTGAACTATACTTTATGGACAGGTCACTGAAACCAAATTATTAGTCCGAAATTCTATCTAAAGGTATTGGTTTCATGTAGAACCAATGATACCAGCCTTGAATAAAAATAATATAAATCAGTGTCACTATAACCTCTTTAGGTCTTGGCCTCAGATTTCTGAACCTGTTTCATAATCATTTTTAAATCTCATAGGCAAGTAGGTAATCAGCTTCCTGTGCCTGACACACGCAGTTGACTTTTTTCCTTCACCGTTCGAGCAAATGATGATGAGCAAATAAAGAAAGTCCAATGGTGCACAGCCGGGGATCGAACCTACGACCTCAGGTATGAGAGTCGCACGCTGAAGCCACTAGGCCAACCAGGTTTTAATAGTACATTAATAACCTGTTGTAAATACAATTATGAATATGCTTAGAGGTCCTGACATTTCACTATTAACGACTTTTTTTAAATTTTTTAACGCCTTTGACTTATATATTTGAGTAATAGCGATTGTGATGATGCACTCGTGTCACACACTTAGAAACGCGCGGAACAATAGTTTCAAGTATTGAGAGTTATGGTGTTAAATGAAACGAGTATTTTAAAGTAATCAAAGTGTTAATTATTAAAACCAAACAATGTAATTATTTAATTAGTAAACCAGACAATGGCGGAAAAAGTAGGTACACAGAGTAATCATAGTGATCTGACGTGACTTAGACAACTATACCTAACATATGAATTACCGCGCAGTTATCTTACGACGTTTTCGTTCAACACACACACGCTGGCTCTGCGACCCAAAAAGTGGCATGGTCTTCGAAATTACCAACTTCCAGCGCTCCCCTTCCGGTCCTTTCAATACATAAGCAGTTTTTACTATCCATATAAAAATTGAATCGTGTATTGCAGTGGCAAACGTGCCTATGGGACGCCCAAAAACGGAAGTCATCGTAGCCCATAGACACCCATTTTAGTGGGTTCGTTGCCGGCTTTTAACGCTGGACGTGACTCCGACGGCTTCAGTTTCCATAATTTTGGGCAAGACTCCAAAGGATGTGTAAGTGGTATCACTTGTGTATGAATGAAAGTTTACATTTAAAACCAATAATTTATTTTTCATCGTTAGCAAATAAAAACGTTTAAAATACGTTGTATTTGAAAAGTCGTCAAAACCGGTTGATTCTATTTTAAATGGACGCCATTTTTCGTGTATCATTGAAAGCTCTAAATCAAACATTGATCAAAACGTGAATGGATTTTTTATTCCGCTTTTCATCGAAAATAGTTTTTATTGACAACTGTTCGGCGGCTTTCAAAAAATGCTTTTTCAACTTTCAAAACTGATTTCGGACTCAGGAAATTAAAGTATTTGCGAGATGTAAATCTATGCTATTGCTTTGTGTTGTGAATTCTAAATGAATGTAATTAGTAATATGATTAATTTGATAATCACAATACGTTTAATAGATCAATCAATAAAATCAAAATATAGGTAATGAATATCCAATAAAGTAAGAAATTTCAATTAACATATTGTACTTACTTTCAATTCTCAGATAAAGGGCGAGGAACGGACGCGAAGAACTGACCAGAAAGTTTATTAAAGTGAAACTTTTATTACATCGTCTCAAACTTTTTCGTCTGTGTGTTGCATGTCGCGTGACGGTCGGCTGCGGAGTAGGGATAAAGTGAAAGGCTCTCGTCATAGCAGTCAAGGCCAATATGGCGGCGCCTATAGTTCGCAGCAGCTGTGTGTGTATATAATCGTCGTTCTCTCTAAGACACAGAGTTCAATAAAAATATTAGTTGGAGACTTACTCTACATTATCATTCCAAGTATAAAATTAAGATTGTTAAAGCGATTTTTATACCCTTAATGGAATATTATTCCAAATTTTTTTAGTTAAATGTCTATAATGTGACTTTTACCGTAGTTTCATAAAACCACACAATCCTTTTTAATATATTTTTGTTTTGTTTTACAATATCTATCAGATCTTTATTATACTATCTTCAATACTTTACTGGAAATAAAGAAGCCGATACGATCTTCAGTATCTAATATGCCCTATGCGACTTCTTCGATACAAAGAGTCTCCTCGTGAATGTGCTGCGATATTGCAGGCTACTCGATTGTGAGAAAATTGCATGGATCTGGTTAGCGCTGCCCGTTCTTAAGTTCTCATGTTATTCTAACACGTGTATATCCTTTCTATAACATATATTCATAGGTATCTGATTGTCCTCATTTTAATGTGTGATGTTTGAGAGAAAAACTAAATAAAATAAAAAATCATATCTTTCGGCTACTTATATTATTTATATAGATTTTATAGAATATACCCAAATAGAAAACGTCTCTTGCAAATTTGCAGTATAAAGGCTATACTAAATAAAAAATTTCTTGACAATTAAAATATGACTAAGGTTGACCTTAGCTTTGTTGTAATTAAGTATTATTTTATATTTTTACACCCGTAATTAATAAATTCAAGAGTTTAGCAGTAATCAGTAGCGAGGTGGAATTTCAGTTAATTAAAACTCATACCGCGTATGCAAATAATCGCGTAAAAGGATATTGGCTCACCAAAAGATAATCTTTTATTTCATTTAAATTGTAATATTTGTTACTTTTTTATGTACTAAATCCTAAGGAAACTATTATAACCTTCTTCTTAAACATAAAGCTAAGTCTAAATGAACTGTTTTAACAAAAGTACTCATTTGTGTTAGTGTGTTGTATCATAGCTTGACTCCGAGAAAGTCCATTGGTGCACAGCCGGGGATCGAACCTACCACCTCAGGGATGAGAGTCGCACGCTGAAGCCATTACTGATTCAGTGAAACTATTACTTTTAAACACGAGTTACGCTGGCCATAGACGGACCGCATATTGCAGTCAAGACCGACTGCTGTAGAGCGACTTCGTGTACGACTTCAACACGACCGCATAATGCAGTCGACTACGACTGCTTGGAGCAGTTGTGTTCGACCGCAAAATAATACTGATGCGATTTCATTTACAACATGGAATTCGATGAAGAAACACTGCTACTTGTACTATTATTACGCAAGCGTAGGCGTAGAAGACACCGTAGTATGTGGGTGCGTCCAATACCAAGAGAACAGCATGGAATATTTCATACTTTGTATCACCAGCTGAAAGAAGACACTTAAAAGTTTTTCAACTATTTTAGAATGTCCGTGGTTTCATTTGATGAATTAGTTAGTATTTAATTTTATTTGAGAGAGTGGCAGCAACCGCTTGTAGCGGTCCGTGTATGGTGGGTCCGGCAGCAGTCGACCGCACGGCGAAACTCGACCGCAGAGCGACTGCTCCGACCGCTCAGAAACTGGTCGTGCGGTCCGTGTATTGCGGATATGAATTTAGTATGGAAACTGCAGATCGCCGTGCGGCGCCCGCTTAGAGCAGTCGGCATCGACTGCAACATGCGGTCCGTCTATGGCCACACTTAGCTGTATAGTTTTTAGTTTAATCATATTTCCTTTTGTAGCTCGACTTCTTAAAGATTCGTTACCCAGGTAAAACGCAATCAACAATCAAGCAATCAAGCGCTTGAATATAACTTATAGTTATAGCTTTAATTGTATCACAAGTATTAATCTTTGAATAACTTCTATCGTTACTTCAATAAGCTAAAGACAAACGAGGCTGAGTGTAAGTGAAAAGCGATGTTTTGCCCGCATTTGCCTAAATCTAAATAATTGCTGTGGCGAATTATATATTCTACTTGTTTTGCGGCACTGCGTTTAATACTTAAAGTTCTGAAGTCGTGAGCGGTTCACGAAGTTTTTAATACGATTTTATAACTAGTTTGAGTGAGGGACATTCGATATTGTTTAACAACAGTTGTTAAATAAATGTGTTTTAATTCCACAGAGGTGCAATAATTTTTGTTTAAAAAATTCTGTGGAATTAATGGTAAAAATTTTGCTGCAGGCGCTTTTGAGTTCTTCGAGATTATGTGTTCGTCTTTGGATTATGGTTTATTAACTATAGTTAAGTTAAGTATGAATTTGCTTTTAATGGGTTAACTACACCAGCGATAATGATTAGAACAAATTACTAAGGTCTTCATTAAACTTCATTTTATATATGTTAGTACATATATAAACATTTTATATATGTGTTAGTACATATATAAACATTTTTTATATGTGTTAGTACATATATAAACATTTTATATATGTGTTAGTACATATATAAAATGCTGACCCGGCAAACGTTGTTTTGCCATGTATATTATTTCTAGGAAACATTTTTTTAGTTCAATAAAAATAACTATCTACTATAAAAACATAGGGGTTGATTCTAGAGGGGTGAAAATTAGGGGGTGTATGTTTTTTTGTAATGTATGATAAAAAAATCTAAATAATAAAAACGAAATTTGGGATGGACACCCCTTATCACTTAGGGGTTTGAAAGATAGATAGTGGCCGATTCTCAGAATTACTGAATAAGAATATAAAATTTCATAAGAATCGGTCGAGCCGTTTCCGAGATTTTATAAAATTAGATGTGGAGGGTATATTTATTATAAAACAGGATGCAAACGGGCAGAAGGGTCCGAAGTTAAGCGATGCCGCTGTGGACGTTCTGTTTTGTTTATACCTGCGCAGCATGAGGTCGCAAATCCAGGTCTTCAACAATAGTGTAACACAGTGTTCAACAATATTTCAGTCAATTTATATAAAACCATACATCTAAACCTTTGTCATTTATGAATGACACTATATTGGTATCGTACAAAATTCTTATTTAATAAAACAAAAAATATTCAAAATAATTCATTAAGTAGGAGCTCGCCATTCCCCAGCATGGCGTCATTTCGTGGGAGTTTTAAATATAGCGCGACGAATGTTATTTATGCTTTTACACACAAATCTTCCAAGACTTTTTTACTTACACTGTTAATGTTCTTACACTGTTAATGTTCTTACACTGTTAATGTTCTTACACTGTTAATGTTCTTACACTGTTAATGTTCTTACACTGTTAATGTTCTTACACTGTTAATGTTCTTACACTGTTAATGTTCTTACACTGTTAGTGTTCTTTTTGCATCTGAGGCGTAAACTAACTGTTGTTGTCTCTGGCAGAATGACCAGCGCTGTGGAACACGTCTGCTCCACAGCATAATGCTGAGCCAGGGCCAGTTACAACCACAACGCATACACATTACACTAAAATGCACCTTATTCCTTATGGTTCTTTCTTTTGCAATTATTTTTATTATTATTTTGTCTGTTTCTGTGTGGGTTTCTTTAGTAATAAATGTTATGCCTTATATCTAAGTAAATAGTTATACACATACCTCGCCCTCGCACAAACAGGTACACACACATAAACACAAACTCACGCACACCAATATTTATAAGTATTATAGTTTACTAGGCCGTTCATTCTTTTTAAATTATTATACATTTGGTTTTGTAATTTGTATAAAGGCTGCCTAAATAAAAATAAGTGACAATCGACAAAGTAAATGATTTTACGTAAAGCAAATTAGAATTTTATTACTTCGACAAAGACTGTCCTTCGCCATAAACTTTATCAAAACTGCCCAGCTTCGTAAACACCAGCAAAAAGAGAAAAACTAAAGTGCCAATACAATTTATTTATACCCTCAATTTCAAGGAATGGTTCCTTCGACTGAAACTGCGAACGGCGAACATAAAAACTTTTATACAACTCTAATGAGAGTTCTTCGAGGTAAGTAAGTTCAAAACCTGTAATAGACAGTTTTAATTAGCTCCATATAACGATAGATATCGTGTTTCAAAGTGTATATAAACTACTAACTATTGTAAACACATTGTAAACACGTTGGTATTGTTATCTTTTGAAAAGTGCAATAATTGTTATTGATATCTTTTGTAAATCACCACTATGTGCAAAATGCCCACTGTAGTATTTCCGAACTAATTCGGCTTAGGGTCCTTCAATAAACGCATTCACGATCCCTCTGGCATTGTGAGTATCACTTAACATCAGATGAGCCGCTTGCCCTGTAGCATAAAAAAAATTGTAATTGTTATACTTTAAAGTTGAAATAATTATGCCCAATAAGTATACCAATACTAATGTTATTGGGTCCTAGTGTTATTTTTTGAGACCTTTTCTAGATGTGACATTTAAAATAGGGTCGCGGAAAACGTCAAAATTACACAATACATGCAATATGCAAGATTTGGTTACCCTTTGAAGTAAAAAATACCTGTTTCAGAGTTTCTAGCTCCTCGATAACAAACTTAATAGTTAATTCCTTAACAAGGTTAGATCTTTTTTTGAATAATGTTATTATTAAAAAAAAAAAAAAAAGTTTAGCAATTTTTTCTCCAATTTTTTTTAACAAAAACATTACGATGCGTAACACACGCGAGTGCGTGAGTGTGTGGGTGTATGTAAGTGAGTATGGGACGCTAGTGAGTGAATGAGTGAGTGTAATGTGTATGAATGTGTAATTCTGCGTATGGTCTGTTCAGAATACAGTCCTCTAATTGTCTGGACCGACAACATCCCTGTTTCTTTTTAGATACGGCCTTCGATCATAGGTTGAATGTATCAATATTTGTGTTCTATAGTAAATGTGATCTTAACGAACGGGTAAGGTCTCTTGCTTCTAGTATTCTTTTTATGATTAAGCTTCTAAGTCAGCAGATATAGATATAATGTACATACAAATAAATAATAAACACTAATGTGTACAAAACACAGCACGGGCGAACCAGGGGTCAATAACGAGAAGCCTGAACTGTGTTTCACTTGGCAACAAATATTTAATTGATAGTGTTAAATTAAGTGTACTTATATGTACTTTATATACAGCCTTGCGATTCTATAACTCACTTTTCGAACTCACACAGCGGTTTTCTGATGAACGATAAACTACAAGGAGGGACCTTATCAGAATGCCAAATCGTAAAATGACTGCTTTACGACTGATTTGAGCGCAACTGCCGCTGCGAAAACCGCTGTGTGAGTTCGAAAAGTGAGTTACAGAATCGCAAGGCAGGTGTAAAAAAATCGAACGCAAACATGATAAACCGGCACACGTCAGCGTGCAGTCATGTATAGTCGAACTAAAAGTCTTCTATACGTACCTACGGCTCGCTTATCTGCTACTTTTAATTGTCCAGTGAATAGGAATAATATCTCGCTCTTACAACTTAATAACATACATTGATGAAAATATTGATGTGTTTTACAACAGTCTACAAACTTACAGTAACTTTGTTTTGCAGGCTCTTAATGTGGTTTAAGTTTTCATTTAGTTTTGTTTATTTCTATTATAGTTATTTTTATCTTTTTAGTTTTAGTTCTTATTATTAATTTTTAGTTATTATCATTATTGTTTTGTTTTATTTTTATTTTGTGGTTATTTGTTTAATTCTTTCCTTTGATAGATTTCTTATGTTCAAATGTAATTGATGTGTTTGTATATGTGTGTTAAATTTGTGATGTCATATTTTCTTGTATTTTTAGGCATACACATTGTTTTAGAATGTAAAAATAAATAAATAAATATTATCTGTAGCTTATAGGGTACTTTCATATAACCCGAAATAATTATAATAAACACAAAAAACTTAAATACAATATACTACCTACCGATTTTGATGAACACAGCGCTGTATACATGTATACTTGCTTAATAATACCGGGCTAAATGAAGCTATTTTGCTACATGGCAAAAATTCATGAATATTCCGTGAATCAGCCGTAAGCAGGGCGCATCACTCACCCAAGACCGTTAATTATTTCTAAAGCCTTTAAAATTTGAAAACCTCATTAAGATAGGCACGAATCGCTGCACATTAAGGCTTGAACAAAGGCAATTTTCGCTTATTCATTAAATATAATTAAAAAGGGGTTAAATAATGATGAGCTTCTAATAAATGTCGTAAGCTTGTTGCTAAGCACCTCTTTACGTGATGTATTTAGAATTTATTTAGCTTTGCGTATTCTCAACCTTAGATTGCGTTTCAACGTCCACTTCGTGCTTTTTTTTGTGTTGCAGGAGGCAAACGGGCAGGAGACTTATCTGATCTTAAGTGATACCGCCCATGGACACTCGCCCTGCCAGAAGGCTCGCAAGCGCGCTTTTAAGAATTTGCCTCTTTTCTTGAAGGTCCCTAAGTCGAATTGGTTGGGAAATACTTCAATGGGTAGCTGGTTCCACATAGTGGTGGTGCGCGGGAGAAATTGCCTTAAGAAACGCTCAGTTGTGGAACGACGGACGTCAAGGTGATACGAATGGTGTAACTAATACTTAAAAACACATATATTACCTTATCAAACTAGTATGCAGATAATTAATAATTAACATCAAGACTATTTAATGAGAGAACTCTGTTTACCACACCCACGCGAACTAAATTGAAAGCTGAACGGTAGGAAGTTATATAATACATCTAAAAACTCAATATGAATTGGAGTGTTGCTTGAATAATAATTGGACTTTCGCATACTTTACGCAGTCAGTAGTTAAACAGTCAAAATTAGATTAGATTAGTTCTGGAATAATCAGTTTGACAAACAAAATTATATCTAATCTTTTTTAAATCGTTAATATTTACATATATTGTCTTTTGATTATAAGTAAAGCATATCATACAAGGGTGTGATTTAAAGTCTAGTATAAAACGCGCTTAGGATGGAAAAGGGAATGAAAATAATTGTACTCTCTTAAACACACTGACTTTTTAGTATATTTGCATAAAATTAATACAATTTTTAACTAAGTCTACGTTCTTAATGAGTATTTTACAATTGCTATATTATTAATAAACAATTCGTGGTTTGATTTAACAAACTTGCCGAATACATTGTCTGATAATTTTTATCTATTGCAAGTAATTTAAATTACCATTTTATATGTTTTTATTAAGCTACCAAAGATTATATGCATTGATTATTTATTTACACTTTGTTATTTTATACAAAAACATACATATAAAAAACAGGGTATATAAGTTATTAGGCAACGGGCCTACTGCTAACAAGCGATTTTATCCAGGCAACTCTAGTATGGAACAATAAAAAAGAAACACATATAGAGGATAAAGTACAAGAAGTGTATAAATAATTAACAAAAAAGAAAAGAAAATAACATAACACTAGCTATGTATAACTAAAATAAAGTAAAATCTAAAGAAAAATAGAATAAACATAATAGTGACAATAGATTAACTAAGTTATAGATGCATCTTATGGAATACATGGTTATATCGAAATCAATGAAATGTTTAAGTGAAAACACATATTTTTCATTTCCCGACATTGTAAGACTAAGCCGATTTTCAAAGTCTTTCGAAGCGATTAATATTAGCCAAATTACTATCGACGTCCGACATTTAGATTTTATTTTAAAATAAAATAGTGGCTGTGCCAGAAGTGCGCACTATTTTTGCGCGCCCATCAGCAAACAACTGGGGGCTTAGTTAAGATACGTTTACTAAATTTTTATGAAATTTTGTCGACACGAACTGTCATTTTCATACAAATTTAGCTTTGGACTTTCTACATACACTACTGTTAAGGCATTTTGACTAAGCCCCCTGAACTCAACGAGTCAGATTCAACGCGCTACTGACAAATTGACTTTGACACATGGACAATTTACAACCTGTAAGATGTCTATTTTTTTTTTGAGTTTATGGCCTGGTATCTAGACCTTTAGGCCATGTAAGATGTCTATGATATTCCGTGGTGTTGCCATTCTAATAAAACAAATAATATCGTGGTCTTTATAACATTATTTCGTACAAATATATTTTTAAAGGTTTTTTATATAACGGACGACGCTATATTATAGTAAAATTATAAATTTGACTATAATTTATTAATTATTTATGATATGTGATATATAACAACACGATATTTAGCAACAATAAAAATACGGAAAAGATATATGTTTAATAAACTTATTAATTAACAACCTAATAAAATATATAAAATTCTCGTGTCACGATGTTTGTAATTCAACTCCAAAAAAACTCTCAAATGGCACGACCGATTTTCGCGAAATTATGTGTGCATATCGGTGATGTCTACGAATCGGACAACATCTATTTTTCATCCCCGTGAATGTTAAGGGTGGTGAAAACCCCCCCTAATTTTTTTTTGTTTCTCAGACAACATTTTTTGTTTTTATTTTTATACATACAACCCTTAATTTTCACCCCTCTACGATCAACCTTTATTTTTATTACAGTAGATAGTTATTTTTATTGAACTAAAAAATGTTTCCTCGAAATAATATACATGGCAAAACAACGTTTTCCGGGTCAGCTAGTACTATATAAAACTTAAATTATTTTAAATTATCACTGTCACCAGTCTTATGTGGGCCATCTTCCGCGTCAACTGCCTTTTCCATATGTTTTCTTCTTTCACCTTTTCTGTGTTCATAATAAAGCCAACTGAAAGGAAACGACTATGAAATAACAATATTACAAAAAACAATAACTAACCTTAAAATATAATAACTAATAATAATATTATTAAAAGGAGTCCCTTTAGGCAAGGTTCCGAAGATACTGGCAGCGTTCCCCCTTTGAATAGCTACACTAAATCTTTGTCCGAGGTAGCTGCCAGCTCTTCGGTCTCCTGTGATGTCGATTAACCTTTTGCAATTTCCTTTTAAAAAATAACAATATTGTATTTATTACATTCTGAATTTCGGCTTTCACTTTGGGCTTAGAACGTCTTTGCCGTAAATACGAATTCATACTAAGATAATATAGTCTATAAAACCTCAGTAAACTATAAATCAATGGCGCTAGATCAATAAATCAATTTCTGTATCTGTTTCATGATCATTTGCCAATCTAATAGGCAAGCTGGTGTTCAGACTCCTGACACACCCCGTCGACTTTTTGGGTCTAGGGCAAGCCGGTTTCCTTACGATGTTTTCCTTCACCGTTCGAGCGAATGTTAAATACACACATAGAGTGAAACTCCATTGGTGCACAGCCGAGGATTGAACCTACAACTTCAGGGATGAAAGTCTCACTCTGAAGCCACTAGGCCAACAGTGCTCAAAAATCAAAACATCAGTAAACCTGGGAGATTAACAACTTTACTGTCCTCTATGGAATATTTTGAAAATTAAGAGAAAGTAAACATAATCGAGTAACATATACCTATTTTGTATATATTAGCATGTAAATAATAGCATCTTAAGCAATAAAACTTGACAAACAAACGCCTTTCGAATTTTATTTATCTATAAAGGCCGGCAGTGCACTTGCGAGCCTTATGGCAATGTGAGAGTCCATTACATAAAAAAATGAGAATTTGGACGTGTAGTTATAGAAATTACTTACCCGAATATGGCGATAGCTGGTAATGTTAGGAATCCGCCGAGCAGGAATACCGCTCCAGGCAAGACATGAAGGGTGGCAATGTAGACCTGGGAGTATAGTGGGCCATACAGTAATGGCGTCATAGCCTCAGCCAGACCGAATAAGGAGTTCACCTTGCCTGTAATATCCAGATTAAAAAGTGAATTTATAATTTAATAAGCTTTTCATCCTCTTCCACAAATATGTCTAAACATTTTCTTATTACAACAAATTAAATAGTCCTATAAAGATAAATCGTGTATTGAATTATAATGGACCATGATATAACGTGATTCTTAATGATAATAAGAAAAGTTTTTGATACGAAATGAGTCGTGTGAAAATAAATGAAGTCATCACAATAACGTAAAGCTGAGTTGGGCCTATTTTTGTTTTTTTTTATATAACAGGAGGCAGGATGCCGCCGCCCATGGACACTCACATTGCCAGGAGACTCGCGAGTGCGTTGCCGGTCTTTTAAAGAAATGTTAGCTCTTTCTTTTTTTTTATAGATCAGGGGGCAAACGGGCAGGAGGCTCACTTCATGTTAAGTGATACCACCCATGGACACTCTCAATCTCGTCAGTGCGTTGCTGGCCTTTGAAGAAGGGGTACGCTCTTTTTTTGAAGGACTCTAAGTAGCATTGGTTCGGAAATACTTCAGATAAAAAATCAAAATTGATTTTGATGAAATGATTGTGTTCGTATTTATATCATTGATATGTGTGTGTTTTACTCACACAACCGTTTATTCTTTTATAAGTCACTCTTAATGAATGAATTACTCATATATAAAAAATGTAACACTACTTACCAAATTCCTCACCATCGACTAGTTTCGTGGCAATTGATCGCATTGCAATAAACGAAGTTCCGTTTAATATTTCCAATAATGGTGCTGAAATATATAAAAAAACATGTTTTAATATTTACTAAAATAATATAGATAAAACTCGCGCAGTATAGTACTAATCTTCGCTCATAATGCAACAATATAAAGATTTTAAAAACATAAGATTTAGTAGATAAAGAAGCAGTGTTGGTCTAGTGGCTTCAGCGTGCGACTCTCATCCCTGAGGTCGTAGGTTCAATCCCTGGCTGTGCACCAATGAACTCTTTTTCTATGTGCGCATTTAACATTCGCTCGAACGGCAAAGATAACAACTTGAGAAAAACAATGTCGACGGTGTGTGTCAGGCACAGGAGTCTGATCACCTACTTGCCTATTAGATTGACAAATGATCATGAAACAGAACAGTATTTGTGTTCATCTCTATCCACACGAACAAAGATAGATTGTTTATGATTGTACGATAACAATATCTGTATACGATTTTATGCATTACTAGACAAATGGTGACTTTCACCAGTATAATACGCGAAATAGAACTAATTTGAGTGTACGACCAACCAGGCTCCAAAAGATAAACCACTCCTTATATGGAAATTGTATTCGTTTTTACAACAAGCTCCCAAGCGAAATTAGAGAATTATCACTAAATAAATTCAAAGCCCTCGTTAAACGAAAATTAATCAACAAAGCTTTTTATAAATTTGAGGACTACTTAAATGATCCTAATCTTGGATTGAATTGCTCCATTCAAACAATTTGTATGACAATACTTGATTAAAAAGAGTGGGGAAAGTTTTTGATTCTTCTTACCCGCTCTACGCCCTTGACTTGGAACTGGTAGTAAATTAAATTTAGATTAATTTAATTGACATTAGTGTACTTGTTTATTGAATAAATTTTTGTTTAAATACAATGATAAAGTAATATTTCATACTAATTCTTATTTAAATATAATTAAAGTTTATATTATATTAGAAATAATATAATGTTAATTTTCCTGTAAAGATTAGGAAAATTACTGAGATAAAACTAAATTATAAAGATTACATTTATATTGTGTTAAGCATCAACGAATGTTTTGTTAATATGTAATATTCGCATCATTAATTTGTTTTAAGGTACATTTTACAACGCAAAAAATGGGCCTGGCTTTGACGATTCTGTTCGCTAGTAATAATTTTGTACTCCGCTGATTTTGTAATGTGTAATTTTTAATATAAAACTGGTTTAAGAAATTTCTATCTTCTAAAATCACTTTATCAGGTAATGCAATGTGACCCAAGTAGGTAGTACCTACATAATATGGTTATGACAATAAAATATGGTTATGACATAATTGATGTAACGCTAGGCGTTGTGCGTTACTTGGAGTTCTTCCGTGGTGCACGGTGCTTGTTTAAAACAAAATGAATATATGTAATATAGGAAAACACTAAGAAAACCTAAGTCCTAATCATAAATCTAATCAAACAAAAATCGTGTAAGATTTTATTTGTGCGTGAGTGTATAATATACGTATATGCGCACACACCCATCCACATACATATTTGAGAGTGTGGCTAAGAGTTGTTAACAAGCGTGTAGTGTCTTGCGTATTTATTTTGTACATGTAAATTTCCAACGAAATTTTATAGTTAAGCTGCATTAAACGCTATCATGAACTGCAGTAGTCGTTTTAAGTGCCCTTTTGTTTGTAATACCTAAGTGTAGATTAGGTCGTTAGCTGATAGTGAATCTAATCAAACATTGTCTGCGCTCAATTACCCACTTAAAATAAGACCGTTTTATCTCTACGTAAATAAAATGGGAGTATTATTCCATCAACAGTTTATTTTTAAACTTGACTAGGGATCGTTCCTGCTTTGCGTCAGTGTTAATTTATTTTGATATGGTACCTATTAATTTGATTATAAAGGAACACAGACCTTATGCTAAATTCTTGTATTTTTAATAATAATATAAATAAATAATAAATTAGCGTTCTAGTTATTTCATTATTATAATAAATACGCGTAGAATTGATAAACTTCTCCTTCCGTTATTGAAGTGAAACTTCTTTAGGCGCATGAGGGTAAAGTTTTTACAGATGAATCGCAATAATAATAATATTAGCGTCACGAAGATATGCAGCGTTTTTGTCGAAAGAAAAGGGAGTTAGCGATTGAGAGAGAGTGAGAAGGGCTAATTACCTTATAGAAATTCTATTTTTAAAATTAAAATTTCGTAAAGAGAATTTATGAAATATTAGTATTTTATATTTTATACAAAATAATTAATTGAAATCTCAAATGACGAATTGTAAAAAAATTAAATTAAAATGCCTCGTGTTTTTATTATCGAAGAAATAAATTAATTAATAATTTGTATTATTTTTCGACACTTAATATTTTAATGACAATTAAATTCATTAAATTCCTAACATATCTTCCTTTTTCCATCTTTTTAAATCTAAAGTTTTAGATTTGTATAAATATGAACAAGACTTAAAAATTAGTTCGCCAAAGAAGTTTCATTTCTTACATGTGTGCTTTGTACGCACGCAATTTCTTTTTTGAAGTTTGTTTAAGTTACGGCATTCAGTAACTAATAGGTTTTAGAATAAATTTAAATCAAGGGAAAAGGAAACGGAATAGAATTAAATACGGAAACGGAAAGTCGGATCGCAACGCACCCCGGTACTCTGTAACTCTCAATTGAATTTAATCTTCGTATTTCGTACCGTGCAATCACAAAACGCTCAGCGCTACGGATATTAAGAGAACCTTCAAATGGTATACGGTATCGTTATAACTAAAGACGTGATACTTAGACTAGAGTTGGTGTTGAGGAATCAGTAGTCAGTCTTTTGTTTCAGGCGTCTACCCCTATATACTAGCCCCGGACGTTGATATTGCGATGGAACCTTGTCACAATAACAGCTGCGTGACGTCATCCATTGTAGAAAAGTACAGACAACAAAAAACTTAACAATAATAATATTCATTTATTTGCTTGAATGTAGGTTAACAATCTGTATCGGTAATCTTCCTGTCGTGTGAGGTGTTGCCACCTCTGGTGAAAAAAGTGTATAATCTAGGGTTATATTATAGGTATTTATGTTATATTATATACATATATTTATGAGTATTTAATTATAAATGTTTCTATAAAATTACCCACTTATATTACTTTCTTGCTCATTTTAATAGGATAAGTATGATAAAAAAAACTAAACAACAAAAATAAAACAGGATAACGAAAATAAAAAGCAATAAAAAAAACGTTGTAGATGTACTCAATACGCGTAAGCGCTGGCTGACCTTGCGCACGGTACTGAGACTGACAGTTCGACTACGTCACTAAGATGGCCGCCAGTCGCAATATCAACGTGCGGGATTAGTACTAACGTATATAACGCGTCCAGTCTCTACACTTATCAAACAAACAAACCAGTGACGCTACAACCTATTTAGATCTGGGCCTCAGATATTTGTATCGGTTTCGTGATCATTTGTAAGTAGGCAAGTAGGAGATCAGCCTCCTGTGCCTGACACACGCCATCGACTGTTTAGGTCTAGGACAAGCCGGTTTCCTCACGAAGGAAAACTCCTTCACCGTTCGAGCGAATGTTAAATGCGCACATAGAAATTCCATTGATACACAGCCGGGGATCGAACCTACGACCTCAAGGATGAGAGTCGCACACTGAAGCCACTAGGCCAACACTGCTCAAAACTAATCAAAACAATAGTAAAGAATCTAAAAGTCGAACACCATCCGTATCACTACATACTTCGATGTTCGTCGTTCCACAACTGAGCGTTTTTAAGGCATTTTTTGCCGCGCACCACCACTATGTGAAACTAGCTGCCCACTGAAGTATTTCCGAACCAATTAGACTAAGGGTCTTTTAAGAAAAGAGCGTACTAATTCTTAAAAGGCCGGCAACGTAGTTGCGAACCTTCTGGCAATACGAGTGTCCATGGGCGGTGGTATCACTTAACATCAGGTGAGCCTCCTGCCCGTTTGCCTCCTATTACATAAAAATCAGCTGCGACATGATGACTTTGATCATAATAATTTTTTTTTGTTATTATATTTTATAAGGATAATGATAAATGACGTAAAAAATGGCGAGCGGGCGCGCAAACTGTATCAAATACAGCCAGCCACAGCCTTCTCCATAAAATGTGAAAATTAAAAAAAAATGTAATGTTATTTTAATGCTAATGTAATTTTAGTCTCGTTTATTAGATTTCGATATATAGGTCAGTCTATCTTTTGAAATTTGTAAACAAAATTTCAGTATATACGCGTGTATGTTTGGTTTTAATTATGACACAAGATAATTATTTTGTATACAGACTGACACGTTCATTTCATTATATATAGATGAAAATACTTTGTTATTTGTATTTTTCCTCGAACGTAATGGAATTTCTTTGTTTTCTATTTTCACATTAGCGCTCCTGACAACGTGTATTGATGTTAACATTTAAGAGTCTCGAAAATACAGATTTTTAGAGGGAAACAGACAAAAAATTGTAATATTTCCTTGTAAAGCCTAGCCTACCAGTGAACTCCACGATCAGACTTATTGCCCTCATTAGCACTCAGTATGATCCATCCAGGTTAATTTCTGGAGGAGCACTCGACCGAAATATTGACTATTGCCTTAAATTTTAAAGTTACAAAAAATAACACTGAAACTTACTTGGACGCGCTACATGAGTGATTTGGATGTTGGCAATGCCCGGTGTTTGTGATATTGACTGCCCATAGAACCTATCTAATACGACTTCGCCTTCGAGAAAAGAATTTTCGTGTACTTTCCCAAGATTATTCTGCGTCCTCAATTTTCATAAAACCATAATTAATTGGACACACATTGATCTTTATCGTACTAAAATATTAACAGATAAAAATTTCATAAGAATCTCTCCCGGTTGTTTCGGAGGAGTTTGGGAACGAACATTGTGACACGGGAATTTTATATATTAGATTAACTGCTACCGGATAGATTAACGTATATATCAACTAAACTTTTACGGAATTCAGCCTTTGAAAATTTATTTATGGAACATTATGTAGTTTAATAGCCTTAAAAAGTTTAGCTGGTTGTAGGTAATTATTATCAGGATTTTTATTCTTAAACGCAGGTCTCCGTATGGGGAAGTAAAAGATTTTTGCATGGCACACGTGTTAAGTCTGTGCTAACACTGCTCAAAATTTTAGTCTGGTTATTTCCCTGACCTGAAAGTTGTCTAAGGTAGTTGAGATTGGCTACAGACAGACAAACTCTCCCACAGTTTCCTTATTATAATAACTTGTTAAGCTTACAACGTCTTCTCAATAAAGTTACGAAGTGCAACTTGTATCAAGTTTAGATTTAAGCAAGCATTACATTTAACTTAGAAATACGGTTCACTTGTGCATTGCTTAAACTAAGACCGGGCACAACATTCAGACACTCCAATTAGTACTTAGTAATTAGTCCCATAAGGCATCTTAGTATTTCTACCAAATTAGTTGAGTGATATTTAATAATGATACATTGAACCAAAGAGGTTATACCAATATATTTTCGTAAAGCAATAATAGAATGAAGTTCCAATTGCAATTTTGTTACAGAACATTTTTGAAATTCGAACTTATTGCTGTCTCAAAGTTTGATTTACAAGGTAGAATCTGGATGAGGGATTAATCAAATTTGAGTATCCAATTCGGATTATTATGTCACTGAGATAAGGATTAGGACCAGTGCCCGGGGTCAAGGATATTTTAATTTCCATAACAACAATATTATTAAGAGCCCTACGGATTTGGTACCCATTGGGAATGTTCGATATTTAAAGAATAGTGCTAAAAAAAAAGAAGCCATTATTTTTGTTTTTTCTTCATAGGCAAGGACGTGGCTTATGCAAGCGATTTTAGGATCAAATGATGGACTCCATACTATATTCTTTAGCCGTAAAGTATAGCACATAGAAAAATAATACTATAAATGCAACAACAAAAGTTTCAAAAAAGCAACAGAACTAATCTCAAAACAATGATAGAGACAATTACGGGCCATTGTCTCCTTAATAAACATCTTTTTGTCCTAGGCGCGACAGCCCCATGTCATGTGCAGAGGCTGTTCAGCGCCAAGGAATCAGTCCCGTAGCCCTGGAATGCGAGGCTGTGGCTAAACAACGTACAGAAATACTCGGAGCAGTGAGGTCGCTCCGTGAACCTTGCGAAGTTCACAGGAGACTTCAGTGCTTCTGGAAGGAGATAGGCTGGCTTAGTTAGCGAGGAAATTACGCACTACGGACCTCGTGAGAGTCTAAGGGCGGAAACTGAGTCCGCCAACCTTTAACAACAAAAGTTTTATTAGATGGGATGCTAACGCATCCTTGCAAGCATTGTGCAGCTCTATAAATCCGGGCGAATTGGCCGATGTGAGTATGGCCCTTGCTGTGCCAAGATCCATACCATATCATTAATGGATAGGTGTCCGTGGGCGGGAGGTGGACAAGGAAGTGTCCTGCCTCGGGCGATTGTGGTGGCGCCGTGGGGTTTTAATGGGTATGCACAGTAATGAGTTCGACATAACCCTCCACCACAAGGCAGTCGTGCCGTGGGAACGCATTTCCCCAAGGAAAAAAAGGAAGAAAAGGTTTTATGAGATGCATTAAGTCGCTGAACCTATATACAGGGTGTCCCAAAAGTCGACGTCAAGTCGAAATTTTCTCATAGGTAATGCCACAACAGTTATCAGAAAAATTCAAAAAAAAAATTAAGTCATGTATTTTTGAAGTTATGGAAATTTTCCTTTTATTCCAGAAAATGTACACCATGTGACAGTTTTTTCATTCCTGTTGTTACAAATATTTACTTTTTGCCAATTTTTTTTCTCTTACGTCATCCCGAATAGTGCTTTATGTAACCTATGATCCTAAACCCTGTGCCGATCACTCCAACTTGTAGGAAAATGTCATTTTATACCGTACCAAGTTTTCAAAATTAATTTTTCGCACTAGTTCAACTGATCCTGAAAAAAAAATGTACTACTCCAGTTTGGCAAGCAGCTTTAAAAGTTGTATACAAAAGGATGAAAAATCTATCACCAATCGGCCACTCACATCTAAACCGTACACGAAAAACACTGTGTTTTATTATGTTAGTACTCGTATATTGTACGTTAATTGGTTATCGTTATAATGAGTCTAAATAATGAGCTTACAGTATTATTCATTATCGCCGCGTTATCCGAAAGTGCTCAATGTTAAATTATGTATTTTAAATTGAGTAATTGGTTGATTATAAATGTTGATAATATCAATAGAAGAGTGGCGGAAGCGTGGAATATTACGCTTTGAGGTGCGTTTAATGTCCATACGCTAATGGAATTTCTTATCCGCAGTTAGCATAGGGTAAAGGCATCGTGAGGAAACGGGCATCTTAGACCCGAACATTTTTTTAAATAATGGGCAGGAGGTCATATTAAGTGATACAGTGACCAGACACCACACACTCACATTTCTAGAAGGCTCGCTAGTACGTTGCCGGCCTTTTGAGAATTTGTACGCTCTTTTCTTGTGATTAAAAAACGCTCAACGACGTGTAGCCACAGAAGGATGATTACCGACTTTTATATAAAATAATAATGAGCAGGAATTGCCTATAGCAAGGGAATCAAACTGTTTATATAAACTACTATACATTGACGGCCTTATTATAAATAGTACTACGTAATTGGCACAGTATTAGTTGCCATGGTTACTATTCATACGTAACCATGGTAACCAACGCGGAACATTAATTCACAATTTAAAAAAAAACACAGATTTATTTAACTAAGATACAATTTTTTTTTAAAACTGGGTGCTCATGTGATGTTAAGTGATACCGCCGCCCATGGACTTGCATGCCAGAGGGCTTGTGAGTGCGTTGCCAGCCCTTTAAGAATTGGTACGGTCTTTTCTTGTCCCTAAGTCGAATTGATTTGGAATACTTCAGTGGGTAGCTGGTTCCACATAGTGGTGGCGGCAAAAACTGCCTACGTTCAGCTGTGGGATGGACGTCGAGGTGATATGGAGTTTCGTGTTCTGCCTCGACGTCCGATAAAGTAAAAATTAAAAAAATAACTTACCTAAATATATTTCTAGATCATTCCTCGCAAATCCATACGCAAAAGAGGCGACGATCTTACTCATACAGGAAATGGCTCCCAAAATTGTGTCGTGAATCTTCAGGTAGCTACTAAAAAGACTCATTGAAAAGGCGGTACCTAAAAACAAAACAATAATTTATTACAAACGAAAAACATCTAAAACACTAGTGGCACTACGACCATTTGCTTTGGATTTCTGTATATTTCTTTTTTGAAGTTATATTTCTTTTGGCGCGTTAGGGAAAAATGATGAGAAAATGATAAATTTTTACGATGCGCGCGCACACCGTCACAAAAATCCGACATCCTGAAGTTAGCTTAGTCAACATTTTAAAATGAAAAATGTCCATTTCTTTAATTCTGTAGAAATAATTTTTTTGTGGTATTTAAATAAACTTTATTGAACTAGATAATGCGTTTTAATAAAACTATCAATGTATTAAATAACTTTTTTCCATTGTTAGTATCGTTTTTTCTACAAACGTAGATAAAGGCGAAAGAAAATTTTTTTTTTAAGATTTTTATCTTGTTACGCAAAAGAAGTATAACTTCTGATGCTTGTAGGTACATAAGTACACACACATGTTTTGTTTATAAACCAGCCTTCTTTGTCTGACCTCTGAAGAGGCGCACGTTCAAGCCACTCTTTTCATTGTAAACTATTTTTGAAGTGAAACTTCTTTATCGGGGTTGGAAAAAAATTTAGTGTAACATTTTTGCGTTACGCGTCACATTTTTCCGTTACGCGCCATGTTGCTTTTTGAAGTCAAACTTCTTTATCGGCGTTAAAATATGACATATAGTATGTTTTTGACTTTGAAGTTTGACAACGGATTACATTTTCGACTTGAAATTTGCTAATCGCAATTTGCAGCAATTAATTTGTAAATCGTATGCTAGGCAGTGTATCAAAATTTACTGTGTTTAAAGAAATAGTTTCTAATAAGGTCATAAAGAAGTTTCACTTCTTACGTGTGTACACCTAGTACACACGTAAGAAGAATTTCTGTATGTATGAACCAATGTTAGTGTTACATATCTCACTTGTACTCATGTATGGGTAAGAAATTAATAATTCTCAACCAAAGTCACGAATATCAACCAGTTAAACTCACCAATTAAATTCGTAATGATGCTGTATGTTGACCAAATACTGTACTTCATTTCATCCCAATTAAACCTTAATCTCACGAATAAATACATGATCGTATATTCACCTGAAAAAATAATGATTGTATACTACCTATATAAATGAACGACACTCGAATAACAACTCTATAATAATATTAAAAAATAACTATCGAGTTTGGGGAAATTCATCTATTATTATATTCTATCATCTATTAAACTAAATATCATGTGCTACAATTGAATAATAATATGAAGACTTTGAAACACAGGGTTGCTAATAATAAATTATAAAGAATAATCTATATACGTATATACATGTTAATAGACAATATATTCTATACAAATCCTCAGGCAGCTAAGGTTTTAAGAAATAAATAAATTTAATTTACCCTGCAATGGTCCGAAAACAACAAAAACCACGAACAGCAATAGACAAACATGAAGGCGTCTGTTTCCTGTTCCTTTTTTAAAAGCCACTTTAAACGTTTCAGTTACTAAGCCGAAGTCGAAAAATTCCACAATGAAACCAACCACTCCACTGTATTTCTGTGAAAATATTTTTGTTTAAATATAACATTGAATGTTTACGCTTAAATCCAGTAACATTGTACTTACTTTATCAACCTTTTTTGGCTTAGGATCCTCTAAATAAAATATACCATACAGTAAGCTGAACACATAAAGTGATCCCGATATAGAAAAAATACCATAATACCCAATTTCTCTCAAAAGGATTCCACTTAAGGCACTTCCAATGGGATATCCCAAAGACATGCAAAGGTTGACAATACCGACTCTATAAGTTCTTTCTTCGACTGTTGTTATATCACAAATGTAACTAAACACACCAATAAAATTCGTATACCAACCACCAGTTAATGCCGGAAATATTGACTCAGTAAGTGCAGCCACCTCTGCCGGAAGTTCGTAAAAGAAATATGTGTTTATAATAAAACCGATACAGGTTAAGAACTCGCCAAAAATTGGCATTAGGATACACGCTTTTCGTTTGCCAGTTTTATCACTCCACGCTCCAACGAATAGAATGATGAAAACTGGAAACGCTGTTTGGATAATGTTCTTCCAAGCTTGTATACTAGCGATCAGTGTTTGTACTTCCTTTTCATAATATTCGTAGTTCTCTGTCTTCCTAGCTTTTAAAGCTTCGCAGACTTCGGTACTGTAATTTAAGTTAACCAGACATGCTTTTTCTAAATTCAAATTCTGTGTCGCTATAGATGCTAGAACACTAGGCATAATGTAACATGCCATTATTGGTTCTACAGTGACATTATCCTTTATGGCTTTCAATTTTTCAAATAACGTTCTTTTTTTAGGTACAACATTTTGTGTGTCATTTAATGGTGTCTCTTCGTTTTCTTTTTCTTCTGGTTTCCCATCTATTAAATCTGGTTTCCCCATTGTCGGAACTGTTAAAATCCTTTCGCAATGTCACATTTCTTGGTGTGTTCTGTCTATCATCTAGACGAGTAATGAAGATTAAAGCAAATAAGTAAGCTAAAAACCGTATTTGTTTTTCGATTACATGTATTGCACTTTTCAGTGTTTACATAAACATTTGCTGATAAAGAGAATCTTAACTACCGTCAAGGCTGCAGTTATTTATATATGAAATAATCTAGAAGTTAAACATTAATTAGATTTATGTCTTTGACACTACATTACATAACAATGAAAAACGATAATTAAATTTAACAGGACAGCATTCCACTAACAATTCATATCTGGCTACTCTAGTAAGAGATTATGAGATATTATGATGAATTTAATAATGAAGTGTACATTTAAAGTAAAACTGGAAGGTACAGGAATTTTGATGATTTCAACGCATTTTTTATTTATTTATCTATAGCCTTATATCAGAAATACAAAATATATACATTATAACTATTGTTTTTCTTAATATACGATAACCGTTTCTGTGTGCCTACGGGCAAATGCCTCCCCCATTGTTCTCCATTTTTTCCTTATTGTATACCAATCTCGTCCAGGTCTTAGTCTTTCCAGCCATTTCCATGATTTCATCGGCCCACCTTTTAGATTGCCTACCTCTGTTTCTTTTATGGACTCTTGATTGCCATAGTGTTACAATTTTGCTAACATTTATCTGCTTCTCTTATGGTATGTCCATCCCATTTCCATTTTAGTTCTTTTTTTTATATGCAACGTCAGCAAACCCTGTTTTATCTCTTAAATTCTTGTTACTTATTTTGTTTGTTTGTTGTTTGTTTTTCAACGCATTTAGGGATGGACAAATAATCTTTCATAACATCTTCTTCTTATAATTAAATAAGTTTTAGAAACTTCTTACTCTTTATTGATAGATTCTATATGATTTGTATTTACTTGTCAAGGATACACGTGCCTTAGATAATATTACGAATGTACGTACGTAACGAATTTGAAGTCTTCGCCAAAGGTATATCTAAACATTTCAATTTGCTTCGAAGAAAGAACATAGGTCAAGATTACTTGCAGATTTAAATTGTTTTTACATGATCCTATTATCTTTTATAAGCAACACCAATATATTTGGTGAAGCCAAAGCATATCGTGTGTATCGAAAGACGTGGTAAACCTGCGCGAGCTGCAAGTAGCCGATTGAGAAGCGTTAGCACGCTTTCGGTATAGGTGGTGTTTAGTTTCGAAGGCCCAAGCTCACCTTGTCAGCCAACGGAGTAGGTATATCATCTTATTAGTCAACTCACTGATTTTTAATTTAGTTTTAATAGATTCACCTTCACTTGCACGACCTGACTATCCAACTATAAGTAGCTAGTCATACAAATCTAATATATAAAATTCTCGTGTCACGTTCGTTCCCATACTCCTCCGAAACGGCTCGACCGATTCTTATGCAATTTATGCATATTCAGTAAGTCTGAGAATCGGTTACTATCTATTTTAAACCCCTAAGTGATAAGGGGTGTCCTCACCAAAAAAATATTGTTATTTTTAGACAACATTTTTTGTTTTTATTTTTTTATGATACAGCATACAAAAATACATACAACCCTTAATTGTCACCCCTCTACGATAAACCCCTATTTTTTATTATAGAAGATTATTAGATTTTATTGAACTAAAAAAATTTTCCTAGAAATAATATACATGGCAAAACAACGTTTGCCGGGTCAGCTAGTATTTTATATAAAAATTTGGAGCATTAATTTAACTAAGTAGTTATCATCGCGTAATTGACTATGGAGTCGTCTAATCTTTTGTGGGATTTTAGATAAACAAAACTAAAAACATAAATAATTTATTCATAAACTTAAAATAGTTATACACTACAATATCATATTCAAACAACACGACATAGTAAGCGGGATTTGTCAATTTTAAAAACTAATTTCGTTAAAGATTATTGAATTGAATGAAGACTCGCAAATATCGATTTTTCTATAATAGAGAAATAATTGACTTTGTTCATCCCAATATGACGTCATCACGCTCTGATTAGATAACACTCCGCTATACGGGATATATTAGCCCTTGCATATTTTATAGAACAGGTAGGAAACGGGCAAAGGGATGTTAAGTGATACCTTCATTACTCTGCCACTCTGAGAAGGTACGGGTAGATTTTCCTCCAAATCTTCGTAACGTCCATATCGAGAACATCATGCCAATTATCGTAATTTCTATGTTTTATGTACTATCCGATAAATGGGTAAAAGTAAATATATTTTACTTGATGTCCGCAGTGCCCTCTAGTTTCTTCTTGGATATCCTTAGATTTCTCCTATGCTCCCACAGCAACCATCTGAAAAAACAATTGAATCTAGCTATTAATTAACCTATCAAAAGATTATTTCATGTCATTATCTCAACCTTTCTCAAAAAACTAAATATAGACTAAAATTGTTAACACCTTTAAACCCTGTCAAACTAAAACTGTTAATCGTTCATCTGTATTTAATATGTGTGTGTGTGACTAGCTGCCTACAACACAGGGATTTATAATGTGTTAATATTGTGTCATTTTTATACAATGATTGTTATGAGCAGGCTTTTGTTACAAAGGCCGTCGAAATACTCGACATATTTCTTCACCGTATATATATAATTGAGAAATGTATTATACAACCAAAGATGTATTACAATAAAAGTAAATAAAATATTATGTTTTGTATGGAATATAAGATACATGTATCACTTATTCCACGTCATTAAATTTGAATAGGTAGACATCCCTACTCATCGCCATAGAAGACAGAGGGTGTAGGTCGAGAGAAAAAGCCGGCGTAAAAAACTCTCAGTACTCCTTTAAAATAGCAAATCATCATACAAATTATTCACGTACATTAGGCAGTAATTGCTCTTACTTATAAATACTTACATAAACACACAAACCGCGGGCAGCGTCATTGCTGACCCCATAAGAAAGACAGCGCCTGGGAGTACCTCCATAGTGACCGTGTACACTTTGGTATACAAGGGTACGTAGATTAATGGCATGAGATTTTCCGTTAATGCAAATATTGAGTTTACTTTGCCTGTAATGTAAAAAAGGGTGCGTGTACTTATGTACGCGCGTAAGAAGTTATACTTCTTTGGCATTATTAAAAATAGTTTTTGATTGCATGCAAATAATTAATTACAATTAAATAATCAAAGACTGGAAAAGGTGTCATTATAGTCAATAAACTATAATGACAGTTACAGTTTTTCAGTTTATATTTGAAAAATTAAATAAATAAATATTTATTTTTATTCTCACATAAATTATATTATTATTCGAATGTTGTTTTTAAATTATGTCCAATGCCATAGCATCTTCCGTGGGCAACTACATTCTGTTAATTTTGTGTCACGGTGCGCGCGCATCGTAAAATTTCACTCTCATCAATTTTTCATAACGCGCCTAAAGAAGTATAACTTCAAAAATAATGTATTTCTTTAAAATTGTGTACTGCATTAACTCTTTTTATTTCCCAAGATTAAAAGACCCACCATTTAGCACACATTCCTACTAAATCCTATATCTTTAGTATTAAAGAATTAAAATATAAAGAATTATTGCAATTTAACCAGGCGTAATTTAATGTCAATGCGCAGCAAGCTGTTAAAAAATGTTATCATTCAGGTTAAACGAATTTTAAATATAAAACTTAAGATTTATTGGTTTCTATATGACGTAATTTCCCACAAAAGATTAATTATTATATTATTATTATTTTAATTTTTTATAGACCGGGGGATAAACGGGCAGGAGGCTCACCTGATGTTAAGTGATTAAGTGATATCGCCGCCCATGGACACTCTCAATGCCAGAGGGCTCGCGAGTGCGTTGCCGGCCTTTTAAGAATTGGTACGCTCTTTTCTTGAAGGACCCTAAGTCGAATTGGTTTGGAAATACTTCAGTGGGCAACTCCACATAGTGGTGGTGCGCGACACAAACTGCCTTGAAAAACGCTCATATTAGTACGTGAACTTCATTATTGTGAAATATACTTGATTGTTTCGCCTTAATATGATAGCTTACCTTTTTAATAGCTACATACTAGCGTATGGAACATTTTGCTATGCTACCCCATAGACACTGATCGCTTTTATGGAATGAAAACCTTAGTACTAAATAAAATCAAATTTTTTCTCTCTATAAAACCGTCCTAGGAATAAAAAAATACTCGAATTGGTCCAGCCGCATATTATGCGATTCATTTTTAATTATATAAATCTATCAAAAACCAAATATATAATCTACACTGGGTAAACTTAATTTATATCGTTTAATAAAATGACGAATCAAAGAAAACTTTGATTTCCAATAAGTCGTTATTGAAAACTGAAATTAAATAAAGCAATATTGTTTCTCAATATTCTCATTTCAGTCAATTTTAATAATTGATAAATTAATAAAGGAAATTTATGTGTTGCTTTGTAGCTCATTTTCCAATAAATGCCATTTGCTATTACGTTTGCTATTTCAAACGTATTGTATTTAATTTTAAAAAAAACTTTTAATATTAAGTTATCTATTTTATAAATTTCTAATTTACCTTAAAGACGAATCGGTTAAATTTAAAATTAGTCAAATAATTGTAAATTTATAATAATACACAATCCGGTTAGAAAGTCTTAAAAGCTTTATTTGAACGACTAAGTATCGCAATTCAGCGAGGAAATGCTGCCAGTGTTAAAGGTCACAGGGACCAAACTTTTTAATAATCTTTATTATATATTTTGATTATTATTATACGTATGTAATACTGTATATCGCAATTGAAATACAAAATAGATTATTAAAACAACATATATCTTGAAGGTTTTTATAAGTAGCCCAAATTTTAACCATAGATTACAAGCTGTAGATTACTTAAGCGACCAAAAAAAATATTTACGTTTTAATACTCACCAAATTCATCGGCTGATACTGTCTTGGACACAGTTGATCGTAATGCTAATAAAGCTGTCCCGTTCAGAATATCTACTAAAGGACCTGAAAATATAATATTATTTATTGCTAATACATACAATACATATATAAAAAGTATTATAATAGACTGCCAAACAGGATTATATAATGATTAAAGAACTCCTTTCAACTCCCATAACATAACTCACTTTGTCAAAGAGCAATGGAGAGAAGTTTACTAAATATAAACAAAAGATGGGAAGATGAAATAAAACTAGTAGTAGGCAAGGTTTGGTCAAAAGTGGGGCGAGATGGGGCAGAATGGAAGAGGAGTCTTTTGTCGAGATCAACAAATGGACTTAAGTTCGTTTTTATTGTTGTGTGTAAGAAAAAGTACTTGTCTGCCTGTTTTTATTTTATTCCTTTATTTAATATAACTCACGAACATAAATCTAGAAGGTTCGTAATAAATGAATATTCAGATAGTTTCGTGTAATTTTTAAAAAGTGTTTCAAAAATCGCTGAAAGTTTATTTATTTATATCAGCTATTAATTCTAACAAATATTATATATAATAACTAAATTTAATAATAAATAGAGCCAGAGATGGAATACAAAATATTTAACTACAAAAAAGTTTAAAAATTTACAAAAGAAAACAAACAATTAATTTGTCAACAAATTTTTTATAACAGCACTCGGATATTTCTATAACATTGTAGTTGATCATTAAATTAGTCGTATAAAATAGAGATCTATTTTCCTTGCTTTACACTTGCTCTGTTCAAATAAGATAGTTGAATTGTAGTGATCCTCTGAGAAAATACTGTTGTCAAACAAAATATTCATGTTTGCATTCCCTCTGTGATGTCGACTGTTTTACATTTGTAGTATAAACATGAGTATGTACTAGCTAAATAAATACCATAATTTGACTATTAAGAGTTCAAACCATTATTATTAGCAACTATACTGTTTTAGTGACCAACAAAAGTTTTTCGCAAATAAAAACTACCGTTTTTTTTAGTTTTAAGTAGGAAAATTGAAGTCATTGACAAATAAGAGAAGCTGCATTTGTTTGCCTTTTTAACATTTCGTTGCAGAAATATAATAATTAAATGAAAAGGAGGGCAACTGGCGGCCTTATCGCTTTCGAGCGATCTCTTCCAGGCAACCACTGTGATACGGTAAGCAAGAAGTGCAAAAATACATAAGGCATATAGTTATTTAGACAAAGCTAATGGAACAAAACAAAGCAATTAAAACTTATGTTAACAGTGATCAGGACAATATTTAAAAAAAGACGCATGATAAAGAAAAAGTGCACATGAATCACGATAATTTGAGATCAGTTTCACATCAGTTAGTACGAAAGTTAGGAATACTATATAGACCGGTAATGTTTAGTTTAATTTTAGCGGGATACAAGAAAAGTTTCCCGAGATCCTATAGGATCAAGTATTGATCTTGTATACAAGACCGATACTTTTACGTGCTCATCTAAGGCACACGGGTTCAAACACCACAAACTTCTTAGATCAACATTTGATATATTTCTAAAACATAATAGCGAGTTTATATTTTTATACCTGGCTCTTTCTGCTCTTTAACCTTTGCTTTTCCGCCCGAAGCCTCTCTAACACTGCCTTGTATCCTGAGTGGTTTTAGTGGGTATTGCTAAGTCTCTAAATAGCAGAGATTCTGGTGTGGATCGAGTCCAACATACCCCTGCGACTTTCTGGGCATGCACATTTCCACCCCAGATATATAAAAAAAGTTTTTAAACCGAAACCTTCTATTTTTAATACTACTATTAATAATACCAATATTGAAATGAACTTACCAATAAAGAATATTTTTTCGTTCGTAGCAAAACAATAGACAAACGATGAAGCAATTTTACTGAGAGTTGAAATAATTCCTAATATAGAATCGTGCCATTGCAAATATTTACTGAATACAACGATGGAGAATATCGTTCCTGAAAAATAACAATCGAAAATTAGGATTACAATTTTCGTTTCTTTTGTTTATTAATTACATTTTTTAAGAAAAGAGCGTCCCAATTCTTGAAAGGCTGGCAACGCGCTTGCGAGCCTTCTGGCAATGTAATTGTCTATGGGCGGCGGTATCACTTAACATCATGTGAGCCTCCTGCCCGTTTGCCTCCTATTACATAAAAAATAAATACATACGTAATGTAATAAGATACAGGCGCTAATTAAAGATTTAAGTTGACAGGAAGAGGAGGAAATGCTGCCAGCATTAAAGGTAGGGCAACAGGGACCAAACATTTAAAATTTATTTTCGATTTGTGTTTTCAATAATTACTATTATTATATATTAATAAATTATATTTTTGCTTAAGTATAAACTACAGCACCTTTATAAGGTTCCATCTTGGTATGTGCTGTTAGCCATTTCATAGAAGACAAGTAAAATACAATTTTAAGATAACAATGAACTTCGTTTAACATCTTGTATGAACTATACACTAACAAACTGACCAAAAAAGTACAAAAAATATTACAATTTTTAACACTATATGCGAATTAGCGCGTGTTTGACTGGCTTGTAATATATGTAGTGAATTCAAAGCTTAATTTTGTTACTCAAATAATTAACAAACCTATTGTGTGGGCAACAAAGTTGTATGCTTGGAATATGCTGAACATTACCTCGGTCCAGTTGAATCTGTACCTTGTTGATATGTACATTATTGAAAGTTCACCTGAAATTTGATATAACGCTTTAATTTTGTGTACAAACACTATTATAGTATAGACATATTACGATTTATTAACTATACTAAAGAGTTAATAACATTATTGTGATTATTAATATTTAGTCTATCGATTTTAAATGAGTATATATAGTCCTGTTTATAATGGTAATAATAAAGTTGTGGTAAAACTCTGTATGCGGTTTCTGTCTCAGAGTGCATTTGTTTTTTTAAAACTGAAGACTGTGCCAATTGTTGCCGATTTTTGGGACCAAAACATGATTCCTTTCCCGTACGAGCAAATGTAATTTGTCGCAGGTATATAAAAAATATTGTTATTAACTCGATTATCTTTTAACAATATATTTACCATGCATGGGTCCAAATAATATAGCCACGACGACTAATAAAGCGCAAACACGAAAACGTCTATGGTTTGGTCCGTTCTTAAATACTACTTTCATTGTGTCTCTCAAGTTACCTAGATCAAAGAAAATGCGCACTAAATGGCAAACACCTTGATTATCATTCTGAAACAAAAAAATATATTACGAACATCATGGATATTGAACAACAAGAGAATTCAATATAACAAACGAAAACTTTTAGTAGTATTGGAAACGGTTAAAAGAGCCAAAGAAGCAAATACGACAAAGGATAGATACAAATGGTTGAGTGAATAAAGAAATTTCAATTATGTATACTTAATTATAATTTACCTTTTTCTGTTCAACAGTCCTTTCTGGATCCTTTAATATAAATGTATTGTATAGTAGGTTAACAAAGTGTAGTCCAAAAGCCAAAACGTAGCATCCGTAATACCCGATCTTTTTTAACAACAACCCACTGAGACCCATGCCTATGGGAAAGCCGACGGTCAAGCTAAAATTTATGAGTCCCATACGAAATGTCCTATTCTTATCATTTGTAATAGCACTGATAAACGAAAACATAGTTAACAGAGATATACACCAAGAACCTAACATTCCATCAAGTATAGCTTCACTGAATACTAACGCTTCTAAACCTATTTCCTTAAAGTAAAACGTGTGAAATACGCCATTAGCACACACAAGCAATTGGCCCAAAATGGGTATAATTAAAAATATTTTCCGATAGCCAGTTTTATCTGACCACGAACCGACAAATAGTGCTAAAACACACGGAATTGTTGCAGTGATTGATGTTCTCCATGACATAGCTCTTGCGACTAGTTTTTGTACTTCTTTTTCATATTCGTTTTGTGCACCAACCGTCTGCAATTTGAGCGAGTCACATATTTCATCTGTGAAGTTTAAATTAACTCTGCACGCCTTTTCCAGGTTAAGATTTTGCGATGTCAATATTGAAAAGATCATTGGTATTATGAAGAAGAACATTGATGGCTCGACTGTTATGTTTTTGAATGCATGCACACAGTTTTCAGTAAAACTTCGTTGTTTTTCGCGTGTTGGATCTTCTACATTATCTTTAAGTGGATCAGTCTCTTTGAATTCTTCATGTTTATCACAGTTTTCTTCTTTTGTGTCTTCACTCATTGTTGTTTTTGCGTTTGTATTTACGTAAAGACGCTATTCAAATTTAATACAACTTGTCGTTAGCACATATTGCTTAGCGATAAAAATGAGAAATACGCCTTTATCCGCTTTAATTCTCTTCTAATCTAAACGGGGAACCGTTTGATAAAATCGAAGTTTTACTAATAGTGATAATCATATTTTATTGTTTAACACTCATGACACAATTTAGATTGGCAATACCGTCAGTGACCATATCTATAAATTATCAAATGATTAGCTTGAATTAACCTTGGGATGGTCACCATAAAACTGTAATGTCTAATCACAGGAAATGATTACTGAAACTGTATCATTTATTAAACAAATAATTAATAAAGAAAGTGGACTACTTAAAAAAATTAATAATAGTAAAAATGCATGTATTTTTTATTTGAATAATAGGATATATTTTTGTTATACATAAAACTTTAATTTATAATTTGCGTCTACATACCCTTACAATATGAAAATAAATAATGTACATTCTATCTACACTATTTTTCATCCATAGATTGCCTAGACGTGACGAGTATTAAAGAAATGTAGTTGGCAACACAGAAGTCAAAAGAACGGGCGGTCATTTACCGAAAGCATGTATAGATTGTGTAAGATTATTATTGCTCTTCACGTTCTATATAGTCGCGCTCTTTTAACGTAATGGGGCAGAGACAAAAAGTCCTTATTGCATCTTCTAAACTATAGTTTTTCGTGTTAGGTGTATTCGATAGATATAACTGATAATAACCATAGCTATGCATGCATCGTATTCCAAAAGGCCATCCTCCATCCCTTCCTGTTTTATTTAAATTTGTTTATGTATAAACATAAAATGTAGTATATTATGTATTATGTATACATTGTATAGTGAAGTATTATTTCAGGTATGCTTCAATATTTTCAACGCCATGGCAATTGAACGGACGACCCCTGAGGTCGTGCACTTACGAATTTTTCATTTTAAGAATTCTATAATTGAACACTTGCTCAAACGAAGACGCCAACATTGTGAGGAACCCTGTATGACTAAACCTAACAACTTATGGTATATGACACAGAATGCATATAATATATGTATATATCATAAATTATATGTTCCACGTGTTCTCACTTATTGTCAAGATAAACAGTACAAAGTTGATCAATCCTCAAGTAAATATTACTATGTTATATATTATTCATACTTATTTTAATTTATTTATTTCGTTACTGTTAGTAACAATTCGCTCTAAGTTGCGTAGTATTTTACATGTCTGTTTTTAAATACTATTACTTATATTTTTTTTAGATTTTATTTTATTTAATTTTAGTTATAGTTGCACGTTATTTTTAGTATCTTTTTGTTAATTAATTATGCATTTCTTGTACTTTACCCTCTGTAGGTGTTTCTTTTTTTTATTGTTTCTTATTAGGGTTGCCTGGAAGAAATCGCTTGTTAGCGATAAGGCCGCCCGTTGCCTAATAACTTATGTAACCTACTCACTTTTTGTTTTTTTTGTATGTATAATTATCTGTATTATGGCAATGAAGTATAAATAAATAAATAAGTATTGGTTTGTAAACTAAAAAAAAAAAATAAAAAAAACTCCAATAGTGGAGCATGGACAGGATACCAACGTTTTAAGATATGCGTGATCTTTACGACCAACACATTCAGCATACCATTGGTACTATGCCTCCTGATGCATCAAGGATGTCAGCATGCTTTTCCAAATGGCAGTTCGAGTCTTGGCAAACATACCTCGGCAAGCCCAATAACAACCTAAACGTTTTGTTACATTAAATACGCCTATATGCGTATTCAACGCCTTCTGGGCAAAACTTGTTCTTAGGCTGCGCCAATAAAATTACGCAAATAATAACTTTGACTTCTGGTGAGCTACGCGCAAACCTCCGGGCCAGGTTATTACCCTTTACCGCTAACGCTCTTCTTTCTCGCTCCAGATCAGTGCCATCAGACAAATCCTCCGCAAGCCAATGACCCAAATACTTATATTCCGTCACTCAATGGCACATCGTTAAGCATCACTGGTTTAACTATATCAACTTTATTATAGCGCGACTGAAATACTAATATATTACTTTTATCCTTGAGTCCATGAGCTGCCGCAAACTCTTCACACATCTTTAAAAGCTTTTTGATGGCGCCTACTAAAGGGGTCGATAGAACCATATAGTCTGCGTAATTATTATTATTGAGAAATGTGCTACCTACTGAATAGCCCACACCACGATCCCTAAGGAGCTTAAAAAGTCGTTGACATAGAGATTGAATAGTCAAGGGGCCGCGGACCCACCCTGTCTTACTCCACACCCCATACCAAATGTCGCGGATTCAACTTTTCTCCATCTTACACAATTCACTTGGTTATAGTACCAATAGTCAAATACTCTCACAATTGCCTCCGGTTAATTTATGACAGTGAAGGGCATAAGAAACTAAGTCAAACGCTTTAGACAAATCCAGAAAGCACGGAAAAGCCGATACTTCGCGAAGTATAATACTCAGCAATCAGTTTGAGATAGAAAAATGCATTTTCCGTAGATAAGCCGGATGCCTAAAACCGAAATGGGTGTCATCTATAGCCACGTGCTTGCACAAGTGCCTTTGCTATTATAGTTAATGAAATAAGTTAATAATTATTAACTTCCGACGAAGCTCCCGTGTCATTTTTGATTACTGGTACAACAGCCGTTTTCATACATCCAGAAGGAAGGTAGGAGTGCCCAATGCAAAATGTAAAAAACAGAACACTCTAGGCAAGTCCCGGCTGACGTGCAATATGTGTTCGATGCCAAGATCATCATGCCCTGGTTTTGGTTGCAGTTGCAGCAGCCGTTGCAGCAGTTTTAGTGGCTCAACCGTAAAATGCTCCTAAACATGTTTGCTATTTGAATCAGTTCTATTTAACGGAATTTATTCGATATATATATATCTAAATACATCTGCAGTACGGAATGCTAAATATGACTCCCGTATTCCGAATAATACGTTTTTTACATACGAGCATAACACTTAGCGGTTATACTTTGAATCTGAGTGTTTTAGTGGGCAATAAATGTTTCTTAAGGGGTTTTATTATATTTAATAACATAGTAACTGACTATGAAATATTTTTTTAAAATAGGGGCAAAACGGGCAGGAGGCACATTTGATGTTAATTACCCGTGGACACTTACAATACCAGAAAGCTCGCAAGTGGGTTGCGGGCTTTTTAAAAATTGGTACGCTCTTAAAAAAACTTTGACTATACAATGATTAATGATTTATTTAATCCGGTACTGAGTTATCAGGCAAAGGATAGAACAAGCGATCGAAACAATATATTAAAGATTAATTTAAATTACTTCTCTCGCTATGTACTTTTTTAATGAGATTCTTCGCCATTTAGAGTAAAAAATTAAAAGGGAAATTTATTTAATTACTATTCAAAATAAACAATGACACCTCCAAATTTTATAACTAAAGTCTTAAAATTAAATATTTACAAATTATTACAAAACTTACAATACATATTCACTAATCTATTTTAATAGTGAGTTCTATAATTTAGTCTTTTCAGTCAATTCCGTGGGCTTTATATTATCTGGTAGATATGATTTTTCTGTTTTTTCCGGAACACTTTCCGTTTCTGCATCATTTTTCTCTTGATTTTCTAAAGCGAGCTTTCGTGCCGTAGACACAGCTTTTCTGTGTTGAATGAAGAAGTATCTGCAAATAGAAATGAAATTCACGATTTTGTAACGTAATTTTACTATTTACATTCATTCATTAGAAATAAATTCCCGTAATTAATATTGCAATCACGCTGTTTAAAACAGCAAAAATAAATTTGTACCAAACTTTTTCTCAAAAACATCGTATCGTTTTGTTTGTATGAAATACGTTACAATTTATAATAATGTAGTGGGAGTTTCCTTCTGTGTCCGAGATATGTTGTCGATATCTAGGCTTGAGATGTCTGCGTTTAACGTAGGAGCTAACTAATTGCGCAGATAGAAATAAAATTCCATTGGTATGCAGAGCTGATTCGAACGCACGACCCCAGTAACAAGGGGCGCTTAAGCCACTAGGCCAACACTGCTCTTATTATGATATAATATAATTATATTCATACGTGTATATGAGAGTGTCTTCTCCCCAATAGACACTGTAAGTGGTGTTATTAAATATCCTATTAGTAAATTAGATTAAACTTAACTTAATTAGTCTAGTCGTAATGTTAAATGATTTTTAGCACAGAGACTACATATTTATAAAAAAATAATTGCGTGATTCTACTTTGCGATGCCTACTGCTGATAGATACTAAACATTCAATCAATTAATTCAGATTGTTTAAAGATTTGATTCATATTAATTCAAAACTCATGAAAATCGGATAGGGCATGGTGAAATGTTGTAAAATAAAATAATTGCTGATTAAAGAGAAAAGCAGTAAACTAGGCCCTCATTTAAATTTATGATTGACGTATCATCATATTAGCTATATGAATAAATTGTATCCATTTTAAGCTTTTTAATCTTAGAATTATTAGTTTTATTAAAAGAATAGAATTTTACCGTGAAGCCCGGCTAAGCTTTAAAAAACCATTACACCTCTCAATTTTATTATTGGTCTTAAATTTAAATACATATTTACAAATTACAACCAATTTAACTTTTTTTTAAATCTTAGTAAATTGGTTTTATTAAATAAATAATTACAGTTTTACAGTGTAGCCGGGCTTCTCTATAAGTATAGCTATATATTCCTATTGGTGTATAATGTATATTTATGAACGTCAATATTAAACACAATTAAAGATCTCAAGATCGTCGAGCGGCTGAGAACTTGCAAGTCTCAGCCACTCTTTTTAATCGCAGTTATTATTCCGAAATTTATTTATAATAGCATTCTAATGGATTCCATTTAAATGATATCATTTTGGGATTAGTGATAACCCAATAACATTATAATCTTATCATATCTTATATTTTTAGCGAGCATTTCTTTTATATTTTCTGCTTGATTTGAAAATAATTAATCTATAAATATTTTTCACGGGTTGGATCTTAAAATCGGTTGCCCGAATCTGATAATACTAATTATGCAGGAGTCTCGGGCACCTTGATTGGAACACCTCCAAGTGATTTTTGCTGCCGGAAACGCGTCTAAGTATTAAATAAAAAAGTTTTGTGAAATGTATTGAAATTTGTAAACAATCCGCTACTTTCTACTTTTCTATTGGTTATAAGAGATGTGACATTCTCTTTAAAAAATCGTTTTTTTAATTAATCGATTGTTAATAATCGTTTTTTAAGTAACGGATTTCTAACGGATATTTTGCCCTGCGATTCTGTAACTCCTTTTCGAACTCACACAGCGGTTTTTGCATCGGCTGTCGCTCTCAAATCAGTGTGAGAGTCTTTTTGACGGATTCTGAAAAGGTGGGAGCTTGTAGTTTATTGTTTATCAGAATGCCTAATCATAAAATGACTGCTTCACGACTGATTTGAGAGCGACCGCCGATGCAAAAACCGCTGTGTGAGTTCGAAAAGTGATTACAGAATCGCAGGGCTGCACTGTAAGACTGTTCACACACTGTTCTAGCAAAATCCACATCCGAAATGGCCGTTTGCGTTCATAAAATTAATAGGGATGTAAAAAATAATCGATTTCTTTAAAAGTAAAAATCGATTTTTGTATTCGATTTTAATATTAAAAATAATTGAAAACCAATCATAGTTGATCAGTTTCAGTTGAACAGTTATTTAAAAAAAAAATTAATATACTTTTATATAATATATGGTTTAACTTACACTAAAATAACCGAGGCTGGTATAATCAGTGCTGCACTAGTGAGGAAGACGGCTCCAGGTAGAAGCTTCAGTGTCTTCATGTAAAGCCAGGAGTAGAGTGGATGGAACACCAGCGATGCTAAGGTTTCCGTTAAAGCGAAGAGAGAATTCACTTTTGCTAGAAAATATGTTGAAGCATAAACTATACTGAAGATATAACAAAAATTAAATATATATATATTATATATGTATATACAAACATATAAAATATTGGCATGATGAAATTAGTTTTGATTAAAGGTGTTTAGATGATTTGTTTAATAATCAATGACACACTAACATATTGTGAAATAAACCTTCAACTGAGTGTGTAACCATGGTTACAATATTATATCAAGAACGGTAACCATGGTAACAAATCTACCTTTAAATAGGCGATTGTGTTTTGTTTTGTTGGTGTCGTAAGAGCGATAAAAATAAAACTATTTAGTTAATAAAGTTTTTTTAAAATAAATACCTGTTTCATCTTTCTCTACGAGTTTTGTTATCATTGAGCGCAGTGACGTCATGATTGCCGAAGAAAAAAATTCAATTATTGGAACTGAAAAAAAAATTACCCCTATTATGTGGAAATAGATATAATCATATTAATTATATTTTCAAAATTGTAATGCAAAAAATTAGAATCAAAACTTAACGTTAATTATATTAAAAAATAAATATAAGCAGTAAGCACGTAATAAAATTGTGCAATAATAAAAAAAATATGATGAAGATTACATAATAATCAGTGAGTTTAACTGTAATTATTATCACATTTTCTGTTTACACAAAAAATCATGACTTGCTACAGAAGTGAGCGCAATTTTCTGTGTTTGAATACTTACTCAAAATCATTTCTAAGTCAGTTTTAACGAAGGCAGTCCAAACCGCTCCAGTGAACTTGCTGATCATCGCAATGACACATAGCAGGGAGTCATCAAATTGTAGTTTCTTACTTAGCACAGTTATCGAGAACATTACACCTGAAACATTTATTATTTTACTTCACAAATCATATGATTATGGGTTTGTTCATTAAATAATTCCATTATTATGAATCGGCACTAAAATGTATCAATTATTGAATAAAAAATAAATCAGTGGCGCTACAACCTCTTTAGGTCTGGGCTTCAGACTTCTGAATCTGTTTCATGATCATTTTTCAATCTAATAGGCAAGTACAAGTATACACGCTGTCGACTTTTTTTGGCTCTAAGGTCGGTTTCCTCACGATGTTTTCCTTCACCGTTTGAGCGAATATTAAATACACACATAGAAAGAAAGTCCATTGGTGCACAGCCAGGGATCGAACCTATGACCTTAGGAATGAGAGTCGCACGCCGAAGCCACTAGGCCAACACTGCTCACATTGAATGTTTTTATAAAATAACCAGTTTTGTTTCACACATCCCAAAAAGCGCGCAAATATGACGCAACCACGGATGTAAAATTATTTTGTGCCACAGACTATGACATTGCGTGCAATAACAAAAACTCCTTTGATTTGACCTTTTTGTACATTAGAACAATGACGTTGGAGGATGTTTTTTAATACGTCTATGTCTGTCTTTATATAATGAATGTACGTTATTGATGTTTTCGAATTACGATATCGAAGGTTTTTAGAGACATAATTTGGTTATAGCAATAATGAAATATTTTGTCAATTACCTATTGAATGAAGAATGATGGAGTAGCTGGCAAAAAAGCTGTATTTCACCATATCCCAGTTGAGTTGATTTCTCACGAATAAATAGAATACGCCGTGCTCAGCTGAAAGTGTTAATTAAATTATAAAATTTGCTCATTATTATTGTGGTAAATTATTATTTATTTATTTATGAACACTTTGTTGCATTACATATACATTTACAATGAGCGGCCTTATCGCTAACAAGCGATCTCTTCCAGGCAACCCTAGTAGATTAAAGTATTTAGGGTAAAGTGCAAAAAGTCAATAACTAAAGTAAAAAAATAAAACTACAGATAACAATACAATTACAACAACAAAGAAAAATTTAAACTAATCTTAAGAGTCATGAATTACATTATTTGATAGATATTTTATTAAATCTTTTATTTATGGTTTATTTTGGAAATACGACTTGTACATAGTATTGTCTTTTATTAACATAACTTTTACACATTTAAAGAAAACACTTTTTACCGGATTAATGTTATGTATTATTAAAAACTTACATTTTACATAATTAAAAAAAAATCTGTTATTGACTTTTTGCAATTTACTCCAATTTACGCATTCATTAACAATATTTAAGCGTCTAACTGTAGAAAATCCTCATTCCCTGACCGTAATCCAATAGGCGTCGATATACGAGAAAATTTCAACTACTCTTAAAGTAATTATTAATCAAACCATTTATAATGAAGTGGTAGGCGGGTTTCTTATACAAGCAATAAAGTTAACTCACACATAGCAGGTCCGTAAATAATGAAAACGGCAACCAGCGTGAGAATTACTTTGACCCTGGCGTTTGACGCGCGACGTCGAAAAGCCACATTGACTGTCTCTACCACGTGAGACAAGTCGAAAAACGCCACGTCCTTGCTAGCTGTTCGCTCGATCTGAAAAAAAAAACAGATTACATTATTATTATTTAAAAAAAAAGCAAAAATTTATGTGACGGTGGAACACAAATTTCTCCGTCCACCGAAGTGTCGACATTAATTACAATCAAATATATAAAATTCTCGTGTCACAATCTTCGTTCCCATATTCCTCTGAAACGACTCGACCAATTCCTATGAATTTTTTTATAAATAAGCTTGAAAATTGGCTACTATCTTATAAATTAATAAATTTAATTTTTTAGATAAAAAATTTCGATTGTATTTTTTTATGATAACCTTAATTTTCACCCTTCCACGATCAACCCCTATTTTTTCTTTGTTAATTATCACTTGAACTCTGAGGTTTATATAGAGAAAAATTCACTGAACTACCTAAAAAGTTTTTATTCCGCAAAACCGAACAGTCTCTGGGGTAGCATAGCAAAATGATCCATGTTGGTATGTACTAAAGAGATAGGCTAAGTAAAATCACATTAAGGAGAAACGAAGTTCGCGGGAGCAGCTCGTTATATTATAATAATTGGTTTACCATATTAAGGTGATAGGTGCAAAGTGCGACAGTAGGAAACTGTTATTCACGCCCGTGCCAAGTGTCTGGTACAGGGTGTCTTTTAACGACGGTTTTCGGGATTAAACTGGTTTCATAAGCTCTGTTTTAAATACTCATTTAAAAATTGGAAGGCGCAAGCATAAAACCACTTCTGTTGTTAATTTTGTTTAACTGAAAAAAGTACTATGATGTCGCCTCATTAGTATAAAATGGAGAGTTCGACTCTTACTCTGAGATGGCTGGCTTTTGAGATGTGGTATTACAGTATGATGCTTCACATCAGCTAGATCCAAAGAGTGATGAATGAAAGAGTCCTTAAACGAAACGAATCGGGTCGACGCAGTTTATGCAGACTGTTAAAATATGAAAAGTGCCATATCTCAGACATGTTTTGCGTCATAAATGAAACGTCTTGTTGCAGCTTAAAATGGTGGGCAAAATTCAAAGCAAAAGACGGGCAAGAAGGAAGAAGTCGTTATTGCGGAACGTACGGGAGTAGACCCTGATCACATCCGCCGAAGATACTTTTTAGACTAACGGTATGATACCCGGTAATCAAAGTTGTCAACAGCCACCCTTTAATAATAAAGTGAAGAAGAAGAAGAATACTTTGTTAGTGCTCAGCAGACCTAGCAGACCCGATGCGTACAATAATATAGCATTACTAATTTTGGGTTGGTAATATAGTTAACCACTTAGCCACCGCAATTCATAGAGTAATTTTTGAAGTGAAACTTCTTTATCGAGGTTGGAAAAAAATCGTTCGATCGTTACGCGTCACATTTTTCGGTTACGCGCCATGTTGCTTTTTGAAGCCAAACTTCTTTATCGGCGTTGGAATGAAACTTCTTTATCGACGTATGGGAGAAATTTTGTAGCAAATCGTCACGTTTTTCAATGATAGTAATAATTCTATAACAATTAATGAAATTCTATAATAATCTTCGTAGTAATAAGGTAAAATGAAATATTTGTATTCATGTCTATGATAATAAAAGCCTTTTGTTAAACTTTATCTAATTTAACGAATTTCTGTAAAGTTGCAAATAGTAGATAATTTTTCGAAAAATAAGATCATAAAGAAGTTTCACTTCTTACGTGTGTACACCTAGTACACGCACAATTTATTGACAGTATCCGCCAACAGACTCGTTATCTTCTATAGCTTTCGTAATACACAAAAATGTAATCACGTATATATAACGTGATAGCACAGTTTCGCGTTTGCATATCATTAGGTACAATCTAATCGAAACTAGTATTTGACCCAAATCCTCATGATAATCTGGAGTTCTATTGCAAAATTGATTATTAAAATTGTTAAATTGTTCGTTAGAGCAGATGCAAGCAATACGTTGCATAAATATTATGACATTTTGGGAATTAAACTTTATAAAACCCAATTATTAATGACATAAGATTGTTTAGAAACCGTCGATAATGCTCCTCCGCGCGTTCGCTTTCTCACAGCTGAGGGTCGTGATGCCCCCGACTCCATTGCGGTAGATCACTGCACTGCTGTCTCCTTCTCTGACGATCTCCAGCTAGGTGAATAGCGTGAGAGACCGTAGTGCCCAGGTTTTGTGATACGTGGTCAGTCCATCGTGTAGGGCTGCGGCCCCTTGGTCTTTTTTCCCTTCATTTTCCCGAATAATACCAAATTAAATTCAATATTCGCTACTCAAGGAAACCTTTTCGATTCTGCCCGAAGATTCAAGTGTACAATGAGTAACGTAAAATGGAGTCTCGGCGAAAACTATAATAATAATGGTGCTTGTCTGAAGCACGAGGTGGTTAATACATCAACGTTCTAATTAGGGTCACAATTAGAGATATTTTCACAAAAAAATATCCAATCGAATTGGATATGTTTACTTCTTATATTTACTACAAAAATGCACTTTATTGATTGCCTGTTGGATCTTAGTCGGTTAAGAATTGTGTTGACCTGCCAGTTAGTTTTTAAATGTTTTATTAATTATAACCATAAATTATAATAGAAGATATAAATTACAAACCAACAACATAAAAATAGCAAATTTAATCTTAAACTTAAAAACTTAAACCTCATAAAGAGTAATAAACTAAATTACGGTAATTGGAAGATTTGTTGGAAATTGTAAGAGCGAGGTTGCATTAAAAGTAGCAAAAAAAAGAGCTGTTGGTAGGTACAAAAGACTTTTATTTCTAGTAACTCCAGGATTACCAAGAAAGGAAAATTTATCAATAAGATCAGCATGAATATTAAGTTCTATATTTTATACTAATAAACCAGCTCAATGTCGAAGATCTTATCTCGAAATAGTCTTATGATTTATATTTTCATAATACCAGACAACGGAAAAATATATTCTTCAAAACTAACCTACTAACTATTTAGGACAATAATAATCTATTACAATACTAAAATGAGTAACGCTATTATGGGTATTGACTTTAGATTGTGGCACGTGTTTTCTTATGCAAGTCGGTTGCCTCTGAACCTTGCTTGTTGGTTGGTTTTAAGGTTCTAAATATCCAATTAAATGGCTGCTTATTATTACTGCTTTATGCTAACTAAGTGCATTTTGTTAGCATGCATTAAGTAGTGTTGGCCTAGTGGCTACAGCGGGCGACTATCATTCCTGAGGTGTAGGTTCGCTCCCCGACTGTAAACCAATGGACTCTCTATCTATGTGCGCATTCAACATTCGCTCGAACGGTGAAAGAAAACATCACGAAGAAACCGGCTTGCCTTAGACCAAAAACGTCGACGGCGTGTGTCAGCCACAGGAGGATGATCGTGAAACAGGTTCAGAAATCTGAGGCTCAGACTTAAAAAGGTTGTAGCGCCAGTGATTTTTTTATGTGCATTTAGTAGTGTCATGTTTAGATTGGCTATCTAACAAAGGGTACAAGTTGTAATACGACACTTATCTGAAGTTTTATCGGTTGAGTGGTGCAATGCCTTGAGTACCTATTGTTTTACTCTTCAGTAGTTTATCAAAGTTTGATGTACTAGACTAGGATCTGTTTGTTCCAGATCAAGAAATATGTACCATGAACGTGTAAAACGGTACACAATGCGTCAAATAATTGTAAATCTTTTAAATATGTTTTAATAGGATACAAGTCTTTTGGACGAATTTTTTTATTATTAATTGTTTGTGTTGTCATATGTACCAAAATTATAGTTATTTGTTTTCGAAAACTTAAATTCACAGACAGAAGGTAGCAAATTAAAATTTCAAATTTAGAACACTTGATTAAATCTCTAAAGAAATGGGTTGAATGAAATCTGTGTGAAAATCAAATTCAAAACGTTATTTTTTAGTGTATATAACATGAGAATTTGGCACCTAGTATATTCTTTTTTATCTATTGTAATCTTATATATGGCATAAAATATATTTGCAAAATTATAAATCATGTAAACGATTAAAAAATATGCGGCTTACTACAAAAAGCCTATTTACCGTTTGTAATAAGAAAAAATACTACAACAAGAACTTTGCAGCTGGAAAAAGCTAAAGAGCATCTGTTTCATTGATTTGTTCTTCATTGTAAAGTGAATCAGCCTTCTATCAGGCTGTCATAGGTTGTCAACCTCAATTTTTAGACCCGGAATTGAGGTTGTCAAACATCATCATCATGCTATTCAGGAACGCAGTGTTGCCACCTGTATGTCAAAATTTCTAAATATTTCGTTTAAAGAAAGTGTTGTTCACGCTTCACACATACAAACGTTCTGATAAATTCGAATATTAAACACGAAACTTGTTGCCGTTTCTCATTTTTCTTTCGTTTTTAATTTAATTAAGAGGTGATTAAATAGAATTAACCCATATATAATGTTCTTATCACGAGATTATACTACGATAACATTTGTTATATTTTTCTTAGTTGCAAAATATTCATGTCGACATTGTATTGCAAAAGAATTATGATAATACGATAACAATTTATAGACAATATCTATAGCCAAGTCTTTTTATTAACTTCATAATAAAATGTTATTTAAATTTGATTAATAATTTAGTAGCTTTGCAATCGCCTTAAAATAGTGTTAAGTGTATTTTTAATAACACATATACATAATATATTTATCGATTATTTATAGATTAGACTATGCTGAAGAGCCGAATGAAGGGAATTCTTAGATACCCGCCCTTAATGTATTGACATTAATGTCTACGGAAGAGTTGAGTGGTGGTTTCAGTCCCTTCATTAGATCTTTCAGTTAATGAAAACTACCCACACTATGAAATGGTCCAAATAAAATTTGACCTTAATCAGGCAAGATGTGACTTATGCGAGAAAATACACTATGTGTCTAACATAAAGTGAATTTTAGATATCAGTACTTATTTTTTTATTTACTTACTTTTTTACTTTACTCTTGGTATCAGTTTATTAAGTAATACTTAACCAGATTGAACGCATTTACCGAGTCAGGACATTATAACCATAAACTTAAAAATCTTGAATTATGATAATAAAAACTTTTTTTTTAATTGTCTGACTAAAGTTACCTACTAATGAAATATTCTTTCAATCCTATATGTACAAATTTATTTATGTAATTTATATAGATACAATATTATGGTATTAATAAAAATGTTTCTTGTGTTATCTTTCTTAAATTCCGAAGCGAATGTGTAAAATCAATTTGTACTTACTTTTGGCAATCCTTTGTCCTCCAGAAATGCATCAGGCTCTTTCAAGCAGAAACATCCATACATCAGGACGAAGCTAAATAATATACTCGTTGAGGAGAACAGCCCGTAGTAACCCATACGCTGAACCAGAATGCCTCCCACTGCTATCCCTATAGGCACTCCGACTGTCATACAAAAGCTGACCAAGCCCACTCTAAAAGTTCTGGACTGCTCCGACGTGATATCACTTATGTAGCTGAAGACACCAAGAAACATTGTCACCCAACCACCAGTAACAGCCGTAAAGAAAGTCTCCAAGAACACAGTAATTTCAACAGGAATCTCATAAAAGAAGAATACATTTACGATATTATTTATCGAAGTCATTAGTTCCCCGAAAATGGGCAAAAGTATGCAAAGCTTCCGTTTTCCGGTCCTATCGCTCCAAGCCCCCAAAAACATGATAATAATACATGGTAATGCGGTGTTAATCACGCTTCTCCAAATATCGATAGAGGATATGAGTGTCTGAACTTGTCTTTCGTATTCTGAGAAGTTGTTGCTATTTTTCTTTACCAACGCGTTACATATTTCGTCACCAAACGCGAAGTTCACTCTGCAAGCTTTGTCCAAATTGAAGTTTCCCATCGCAAATCTGGATATCACACTGGGAATAATGAGTCCGGCGAAAAGCGGTTCCACTGTTATATTTTCTCTTATGTAGCATAGTTTCTCCGAGAAGTTTCTATCTTTGTACTTCACCAATTTCTTGTTTAGAGGTTTCTCCTCTGTCTTATCTGGGTCTTGGTTTTCGTCAGCCATTTTATCGTATTAGTTCATGTTCCACAGAACAGCAACAGTTGCGATGGTTGATTCAACAATGAATGTCAATATAGTATTTGTAATAATTGTTTTATTATTTACTTGTCCGATGTTTGATATCAATTATGCAGATAATGATATTGATAATAAATGTTTATTCCTATTGGTTCGATAAGTCCTCAATATGTTGACTTTGTAAATTATAATTATCTATTCACCAACAATCGGAGATCTCTGAAACAAAGAATGCCAATTAGTATTATTGAGTTTATTAAGGTTAGAATTCGGGAGCTCTAATTATTAAATATATTTGTGTAGGGTGATAATGAACATTAGTGATTGTGTTATATGTGGAATTAACAATTATAAAATCCTTTTATAATCAGTGTAACAAATAATTTTTCTATTTATGTTATAATATGGTGACGGTATTAGATAAACAAGAGACAGTCGATGATTGCCGCGCCGAGATTATGCATTTTTGAAAATTATGTTTTCAATTCAAAATAACTATTTTGTGGCTTTGATATTGGGTTATATTTTTAGCTATTGGTTTTGTTTAATTTATGCTTTCTTCAGAGTTTGTTTATGAAGTCTTGAGATGTTTGTTTTAGCCTAGAAACACGCTCAAATATGGTGATAAATAATTAAAAGGTGTGGTAGGATAATTCTAAAATTCTCTTAGCGAGACTACTCCTTTTATTATAAAGTGATTGATTGATTGTAGATTTAAAGTTAAAGAGGCCGTAATAATCTGTGTAATTAATTATGAATATTTGCTTATACACAACAACCCGAGGAAAGTAGGTCTAACACCCAAGAATCGACGGCGTGTTGTGTGATGGTAAAACATATTAAGAATCAGCGCCAGTATCTTTTTGTTCTTAGTTGTTACAGAGAATGTCAAGTTACAAATAAACAAATGCAACACAATGTGAGTGTGATAGATATCATTCATCAAATTTATCATGTGATTGTCACACGAAAATTGCCAGTCAATTATATAAATTTCAAAGTCATGGTCGATAATACGTAAGATATAACCACTGGTTGCCTAGCAGTTTAGAGTGTCTCAAGGTTGTGGTCGTTCATTGGAAACCCAGCATGAAGACACAAAAATTAACGTTGGTCTGTCGTAGGCTGATGCCTATAAAACTATCTATATATATAAGCTAGACGAAGATACGAAGATAATCTAAAGCTTTAAAGATAATCTAACCCATTGAGCAGTTTTGGCCTAGTAGCTTCAGCGTGAGACTCTCATCCCTAAGTAAGTTCGAGCCCCGGCTGCCCGTAGACTTTTTTTGTGCGCCTCCTTTTAAGGAAAACATCGTCAGGAAACCGGCTTGCCTTATACCCAAAAAGTTGACGGCGTGTGTCAGGCATAGGAGGCTGATCACCTACTTGCCTATTAGATTGATCATGAAACAGATACAAAAATCTGAGGCCCAGATCTAAAAAGGTTGTAGCGCCACTGATGTATTGTTATGACCCATTGTATGATAATTCAAGTGCACTGAATAATAATTGAAATTAAAAAATATTAAAAATCACTGATTCCAATTTTTAACAATGTTGCAAGACTCATCCACTCGCATCCACACACTGGTAAATCCATTCTCATCCACTCACCTTGAATTCCCACCTTACAGCTCTACTCAGGTTCCGCTGGAGCTCGGCAACAATTAATCACGGATAATAATGAAGGCGACTAACAAAGTTTTATTAGAGTACTTTGGAAGGTCTGGAGATGATTTGGGACTATCTAGCCCTGGGTCGAGGCAAATCGGAGGCGATGCAGTTAACTATTGACATAAAAAGGGCCGGTAAGCTTGTGGTTGAATTTTAAACTACCCTCCTCCTAGCCATACAACTCATAAAAAGTTGTAGCTCTATTGGATTATTGTTATTATCAAATTTTATGAGGTTTTTCATTAAAAACAATGATTCAACGCAAGGTAATCGACCGCAAACGGCAGTGCCATATTGATTTGTTGTTTATTGTTATATTGAAATTGACCGCATGTTGTCACTTAAAAAAAATTACAATGATGATTAAGAAATAAAATAGCTAGTTTTATTTATTTTATCATCAAATTATATAGAATACAGCTAAAACTGACAATTTTAGTTTGACTCGTTGCTCGAAGTTTTTAGGCTTACATGTCGTCATGCTTTTTTAAAGGATGTAATAATAAAATCCCAACCAACGCGAGTACTCTACCTATCTTTATAATATATAGCATAGTGGTAAATAAGTGAAATTGTTTTGCGACCATCATCCCCTGTAATAACACACGAAACAATACAAATTTGATTACTGTAATTTGTTCTTCTTTATTTGATTGAACTAGAATCAAGCGGTCAAACAAATAGGCCTCTTACCGTGAAGTAAAACGATTAACACTGCAATAGCACTGCACAAACATAGGTCATTTTTAACAGGCGGTCACATTACGAATGTCTATATACAACTCGCCACTGCATTGGTACATAATAGTAGCATTCATACGCTCATCATTATATACTTAAGCAATTGTCCGCTCAAAGGATGCGATAGCTTCGTCGAAGGACCTTGAACATGCCACGTGGAAATTGGTTATTTAAACTAATGGCTCATCGAAATTCTACGATATGACCAAAACTAGCCCTGGTCTCCGATTTCTCTTTGGGTAGGATGCCTTGACGAAGCCCGAAGGCTCATCCTAAGGGCGTGTGAATTGCTGTGGTGTGTGAGGGTAGGGTCTTTTGGCTGGAACTCTTTGAGTGTAGATCTAGCCCCACAGTCCCCGCGTAAGGACATTTTCACTTCATAAAAAAAATTGGTTTCAGATATACTGACATTGTACCAACAAACCTTTGTTTTTTTATAGTCTTTGCATATATTTTAAATTCAGAATGTATTTTTAAATATTTATAGCTAGGTAGATTATTTACAGTTTTAACCCACTTAATCTACACTAAATCACATGTAATGAAATCACATTTTATTAATTTGAATTTGGTGCGCTTCGCGCTTTCATAAGTTGGTTCGCACTTTCATAATGATAAAAAACTTGAGAGACGAGTGAACTTTAAATGTCGTTTCTTTGTATGTTACAGAATCAACAACGAAACAACATTCTCAATAATATATTTTATATATATAAATGAATTGCTGTTCGTTTGTCTCGACAAAACCCGAGAATGGCTGGATCGATTCATTTGTTTTGGAAATAGTTTCTTTTTAAAACATATCTGTTTCACAAATAAATAATATATCTTCCTATCAAACAGGGTGTATTATTGAGCGCAGATAGACTCGACCCGGAGCGTAAAGCCCTGCGATTCTGTAACTCACTTTTCGAACTCACACAGCGGTATTCGCATCGGCGGTCGCTCTCAAATCAGTCGTGAAGCAGTCATTTAATGATTTGGCATTCTAATAAACAATAAACTACAAGCTCCCACCTTTTCAGAATGCCAAATCATAAAATGACTGCTTCAAGTTTGAGATCGTCAGTACAGACAGAAGTCTGTTGATTTACTGACCCTATGAGAATACATACGCTATGAAGTTGAAAATGAATCAGAAAAGACATAATTAATCGATGTTTTACTTAACTGACTGACCTAATCTAAATATTCTTATAATTCTACTTCAAAGCCCCATAGATGAAACAGTATATATAAATCTAAGGCCCACAATTAAAAAAAGGTTTTAGCGCCACTCTTTTATTTATTTTTATAAGAAAGGGCTTCTATATTTAAATAGTATAAGATCCAGGACTCTGAGAACGTTGATAATGAAACATTAAAGATATATTTTTTATTAAATATACCGGAACTATTTTATTTAATGTTATTGACAATAGATATACATTATATGAGTATATCTGGTTACGTGCGGTTAATAATATATGGTTAATTTACATATAGTGCCACTGTATGTAAATGTACTTTGTAGATCTCTGTATGCAACTAAACTGAATACCTTTACACAACTTCAAAAGAACATTAACAATTGTCATAAATCTTCGATAAGTTTATCGTTTTAGCTTCCTAATTTGTGAATCAATGTTAATCATTGTATAACATGATTCTGCAAAAATATCCTATAGATCTTCACATCTCAAACGATTGAACTGCAAGTGAATAAACTAAACTAATCTTATCTACCTATTGTCTCACCTTCCTCGGACAAGCACAAAAGATGGCGCGGCGGTTGAGCAGGCGGAATAAATAAACTTTCTTCTTTCTTCCAGCTTTTATTTTGTTTCCTTTTGAGTAGAGGCTTTGAACCGTGGGGTTCAAGTGCGTCTGCTAGATAGTACCGGTGACCCCAGAGTTGTTGCTTTGATCGCTCAAAGTTATTCAAAGTATAGCAATAATAATCATATTAGGCTTTATTCATCCACATACATTTATCTTATTATTTTATAGTATTACATACATTTATGAAAAATATATATAAATAAGAATTTTACTACTCTGAGCTGCGGCCCCTGTCCGGGAAAAGGCCTCATCCAACTTTTTTCAGCCATTATTTTGTGCCATCGTCATCCAATTTTTTCTAGCTCCCTTCTGATCCCTTCGGCCCATCGCATATTGGTCTACCCCTATTCCTTTTTCCTGTATAACGGAATACGTGTCTTGTCCATCTACATTTAAATTGTAGTGCATTGTCGCTCAGCATCAATTATTTTTGCTTTTCTGCGAAACGAATAAGTATCGCAATACAGCGAGGAAATGCTGCCAGCGTTAAAGGTACACTGCCACAGGGACCAAACTTTTTAATTTTGTTTTAATTTCTATTTTAAATATAATAATTATCGTACCTGACCGGAACTTACTAGACCGATGCATAAGATAGTTTCTCAATTGAATGTCATATCTTAATCATGAATGACTCCAGGATATTTTATGTTATATATATTTATTTTCATGCAATCATATGGTATAATTTATACTTACGAGTACTCAATAAATTACTTCACGAATAAAATCGGCCTCGTGCGAACCGAAAACGAAAAATTCGATAATATTATTTTCGTGGTTCGTTACAAAAGTAAAGTAAAACTAGAAAATCATTTTATCACATAGGTAACATAATGTACACTTATCACTTGTCAGTAAAGAAATACATATAGATGCTTCTAATTTTACATTTACTGCCAGTTCTCAAATCAAGGGCGTGGAACGGAGAGAAGAACTGGCAATAAACTCTCCCCACTCTTTTTAATGCATTTTTTTACAAAATGTTTGTAAGGAGGTACAACCATTACACCATGTCCAATGTGACATTTTAAGTAATTAATAATAATAACATAAATTAAAAACAAAGATTTGTCCTCAGCAGAAGGCATGGTGAAATAGGAACACGCACTTACATTCTCGTGGGAACAACACGCAAACACATAGTCGAAATAACCTACATCACATACAACATTATAATATGAATAAACTTAAGTGTCAACTTGACAATATTCCTTATACTGGTTGAAAAACCTTGGTTTATTAAGAAGAAACTTTTGAAATGTCGATTTATGAATTACCCACCGCCAAGTAGGTACTGATAAACAGTCAATTGTTTTATATCGTGTTATATATTTAAGTACTGTATTAACCGTAATAATAACCGCATTATACTATCTATTGTTTACATAGTGCAACTGTTTTTATTTTATCGAAACAAGTGTCTATTTACAATGACGATAAAATAAATGCATTTGCCGCGAGCAATTTTTAACGTTTTACTTAATCTAGTTCTGAGCGTGGAGAATGAAACACGATATACTTGAAATATGTTTTAAAACTAATTGTAATCGTTTATTTATTTCACCAGTTAAAGTGTTGAGACTGGCCATGAGGATTTGAAAGTTCTATTTAAGTCTTTCTTATAAAAGTTAAAAAATTAAATATTTTAACTAGCATATCAGGGTTTTCAGTGTACCATGGAGGAAGCCTCTTTTGGGATTTAGATATTATTATGTTAGCGTAAGCGCAGATGCTATGAATTATATTTATCAATAAACGTATATAAACATGTGTTAAAATATTTTTTTACTTATATTACTGAATTGGGATACAGTATATATTAAGAGTTAGTTGAAGTGATAAAGTTGAAGAAACGTTTTGATATCGATATACAGTCTTTCAATTTTAAAGCCAAATAAAAACTTGTGTGATAAGACTGATTTGGTTTTTATAAATAATCCTAATTAAATAATAATTAATTAAACTATAATATAATTATCAATTAAATAAAACAAATATTCAAAAAGCTGGGGCGGCCGCAGAGCACGCGGAAAATAATAAACGGCTCAAATATTTCTCTTTCCTCCAACTTCGATTTTATTCACTTTGGAGTAAAGACTCTTGGGCCGTGGGGTGCAAATACACAGGCGCTAATTAAAGATTCAAGTTGGCGCCTGGTAGATACTACCAGTGACCGCAGAGTTGGTGCTTTCCTCGCTCAACGAATAAGTATCGCAATACAGCGAGGAAATGCTGCCAGCGTTGAAGGTACACTGCCACAGGAGACAAATTTTTAAACTTGTTATAATTTTCTTTTTATTATTACTATATAGGTTAAGAAAATTGTAAATATTGTATTGATTGTTATCATTAGTAATTAATATCCCATTTTTGGTTAAAAAAAAAACTCATAAAGATTGAAACAACTTTACTAATAAACATATATTTAAAAAAATATTGCTAGACAGGTCACAGTTTAACTTTGTAGATTCTTAATAAAAATTAGCTCAATCAGTCGTAGATATGTATGTCACATTTAAAAGGCACAGATATAAAAAAATAGAAACCATTTATGTCAGTGCCTATTAAGTCGACATACATGACCAATTACAATTACCGGTTGAGTTATTTTTAATCTGTGTATCTAGACCATCTTGACATTCAAGATTTATCCTTGACGTTACTGCACGCGCGTTTTAACTTATACCTAAATATTACTATATTAATAATCAAATGTGTAATATTATTCTATCAAAAGGTACTTTTGTATTAAAGTTAACTTAATAATTAAAATAGATTCGTTTTTATATTTACATTAATTCTTTAGACTTTTTAACTATATTCTTGAAGCGTTATGTACTAACAAAACTTAAACGATTTTAAAACAAATGGTGACTTTCACCTGTAACTAAGCGTACGACCAACCAGGCTCCAGAAGATAAACCACTCCTTATTTGGAATTTGTATTCGTTTTTACAACAAACTACCAAGCAAAATTAGAGAATTATCACTGAATCAATTCAAAATTCTCGTTAAACGTAAAATAATCAATAAAGCTTTTTATAAATTTGACGATTATTTAAATGATTCTAATCCTTGGGATTGATTTGCTAGAGTTCAAACAATTTGTATGACTCAAAACTTGGCGATTAAAGAGAGTGGCGTAGAGTCTCTTGCCCATTCTACGCCCTTGACTTGCGAACTGATAGTAAATGTAAATTTAGAATCAATTTAATTTTTTTTCTGTTAACGTTCATAATTGTACTTGGTTACCTATATGAATAAAGTTATTTTAAGTTTGAGTTTGAACTCATAAACTGTTGTGTATACAATAATTATTTTAACAGTTTTCGAATTCTAAAAACTTTTACAGCATACAATAATGTGAACCCTACCGATTTAAAGTTGATTACAAAATTCACAGAATACAACAATGCAAATATTACAAAACTCCCCAAAGTACAATGACAAAGATAACAATCTGTTCTATCATGTAATGTAGACAAGATGACTTCTTTATCATTTTAAATAAATGTACCTGATCACCTTGGCTAAGTGGTTTCAGCGTGCGACTCACACCCCTGAGGTAATAGGTGCGAAGCCTGGCTCTGCACTAATAGACTTCTATGTGCGCATTTAACACTTGCTCGTAGGGTGAAGGGGAAATCGTGAGTAACTGTATCAGGCACAGAAGGCTGCTGAGCAGAACATTAACAATCATTCCATGCTTGTTGTTGTTCCTATCGTCGCTTCTTCAAGTCTTAAAGTTCGGAGTTAGGCCTGCCGCACCGTCGGGATCGCTTTATGACAATAAACTCAGCTTTCGCCCTTATTTATAACAAAATAATCGTGTATTGCACTGTTTAAACTGAATTATAACTTAGCCTTTCCGCTATATTGTTTTAACTTTGTGATAAAAATTTATAGGGAATGCTTTTATGTAATGGTATAATAAGACTGATTTAGTTTTTATTAATAATATATAATAAAAACTAAGTTCAGATATTTTGAACTATGACCACTAATTCATTATTGCTTCATCAGATTCTATTGTTTTCATCTCCTTAGGGGTATGGTTGTATCAGTCTCGGTCATAATAACAATATGTAAGTTACGCATATTTAACATGTCCCTTTAAATTTTTATCCAACTGTGACTTAAATTTCATAATAATTTAAGGCCCACGCTATTTTCGATAACTACGACATTGCTTTAAAAAATCAACTCATTTTGTTTGTGAATTCTCCGGGTCGTTTCCTTCCCTACGCTTAGCCCTCGTCTCCCTTCGATGTTTTGTAAACATCCACCTGCGGGAAAAGCTTTGTTTGAAATAATACAAACATTTACACAACACTTCAAGTTAATGATTTCTCATTATATTCCCATTGTAGTTTAATAGGGCGTTTCTCTTCGGAATTCCATTTTTAAATAGTTATAGCGAATGATTTAAAGATGGGGGACGGATTTTAAATATGGAAAGAGATTTTTGGATAGAATTATCAGCACTGAATTGTTTAGATTGAAATTTAAAAATGGTCGAAAATTTGCTTCTACTTATGATGTTCGTTTGTTTACTTTATTAAATCCTAATACGGCCACAAAAAACTGATCACTCCAAACTTTTCCATTTGACGACGGACTGAATTAGTTCCATTTCTCGAGAAATATATTGGCCCATACACTAAACTCGGCAAATACAGGTACAGAAAGCACCTGCTTGGATAATAAAAAAGTTGTCATAAGCTTAGGTTTCCTAGAAAAGCGGTGCCGTTAACTAACGGCTGTCATTTTACAGTTGTTAATAACGGCCGTCTTTACTTTTTAACATAATGCAAAAAACAATAATTTTCGCTCGTCCAAGTCACGTTTCCTCTCATTGTATTAATTAAATATGGGCACCGCTACACGCGAAAAACGTTGAACTAATGTTCATCACCGCTATGACGGCCGTCATGCAAATGACAGCACCACTATTTGACGTTACGGTGACACTCAACGTTCTCTAGAAAACCTACTCCGATGTTATTTATAGACAACGTATGGGTGACGTCACCCAACGTTACATTACGGCCGTTGGATAACGGCACCGCTTTTTTAGAAAACCTCAGCTTAAGGGCAGATATATAACAATATATAGTATATAGTACTATTTGTATCCACTCTGCCTGTGATGCCTCCATACAAACAATATCAATTGAGTTTCATGTTCAATTTCCCAACCAATATTACTTACAATAACATGACAATAGCAGGAATAGTCAACACTGCACTGTACATATATACAGCCCCAGTATATATAGTCAATGTATGTGCGTATAGCGTAGTATATGTGGGATCAAAGAGCAGCGCCGCTAGCGTCTCTACCAAGCTGAATAGAGAATTCATTTTACCTGAAAGATTAATATAAATAAATCCTTTGGCTTTGTATGTAAAAATTGTAATGTTTTTGTTATTATTCAGGCTTTAAGTAAGAGACAACTTTGGAGGTATACATGTTAAATAGCTTATTTAAGTCTCTTATAGAGAGAGTTTTCCTGCTGGGAAAAGGGTAAAGTTGGTTATGCATGTAATTGCGCGTTGCCAATCCCGGGTGTGCCAACGACGTTTCTTTAAGCAATCAACAATCTGTACGAAATACTAAATTTCCCTTTGATTCATTAAATTAACTGTGAAGCTACTTTAAGAAATATAGTCATTAAAACATTAAAAAATTCCATCAGCACAGCCGAGTCCAAATCAACGCAAGTCGATGGTAATACGCTTAAGCAATAACAAAAACAACTTAGCTAGCTTAGTCTTATTACTTAATATAATGATAAATAAATAAATATTTATGTTATATTAAGTACATCAAAGTTAGTAATAGGCAAATACAATACTAAATGCCCGGAAGATATTACTGTAAGATTTAGTTTGGCAATGGGCTGCTAAATTTATATTTCACTAATAGATTGTCAGATTTCTGAGCAACGTTTTGATGTATATAAATCCTTATATTATTTATCTATCATATAAAATTCTCGTGATACAAATGTTCGTTCCCATATTCCTCCGAAACGGCTCGACCGACTTCTTATAAATTTTTTTATGCATATTCAGCAAGTCTGAGAATCGGCTACTATCTATCTTTCAAACCGCAAAATTTCTATTCTTTAGATAAAATTTTTGTTTTTATTTGTTTATGATACAGCATACAACAATACACAACCCTTAATTTTCACCCCTCTACGATCAACCCGTATTTTTTATTATAGTAGATAGTTATTTTCATTGAACTAAAATTTTTTTTCCTACAAATAATATACATGGCACAACAACGTTTGCCGGGTCAGCTAGTATATCTATACAAAATCCATGCAGGCGAAGCTTCTGATGGAAGCTCATAATGAATATGTTAGAGTATTAATATATAATAAATATTATAAACAATATATTAAATATACAAGAACTCTCTATAATCTCGAATCAGATAAAGATTAGCATCTTAGTACTAATAAATAAAATTGTTTACCCATTTCTTCGTCTCGCACCAACTTAGAGGCCATTGACCTCAGCGACGTGAAGGTTGTTGCATTAAGAATTTCAACGAGCGGTACTGGAAACGAAAATGTTTAGTCACGTTTTAGAATATCGAATTTAATATCCGCACATTTGAATGTAAGTTACAGTATTTTATATAAAGATATAGCAATTCAAGACTTAAAAGCTTTAACCAACGAACGGTTTTGTCGATCTGATGAAACTCTATCAGGAGTTTGACAAAATTTAACATTAACTTAAAATATCTGTTTGAACATCGACTAGGGGTTACGCGAGATTAAGTGCCAATACTTAAGGTTAAGTATGGCTTTCGTATGTCAAAGATGTTATATATGTCAAGTCAAAGTCAAAAATCATTTATTCATATAGGTAACACAATGTACACTTATGAACGTCAAAAGAGAAATATACATTAAATTCTTCTAATTTTACATTTACTGCCAGTTCTCAAATCAAGGGCGTAGAACGGAAGAGAAGAACTGGCAATAAACTCTCCGCCACTGTTTTTAATCGCCAAATTTTTTTGCTTTACACAAAGCTTGTAAGGAGCTGCAACTATTACACCACGGTGACGCCTGTTAATTTATTTATCAGTCGCTTAAAACCTCAACTAATTAAATTTTTTGGAATTAATTAAAGAAATATATAATTTAGGTTAACTATAAAACATGCTTATTGTTGCTAGTTTCGATTGTTTATTCAAGTCTAAAACCTTTCAGTGAATGCAATCAATTCAAATGCGTTCTCCTCCAATATTACAGTTCGCCTGAACCTCTATTTTTTGATGTTAAGTGATACCACCCATTGACACTCTCAATGCCAGAGGGCTCGCGAGTGCGTTGCCGGCCTTTCAAGAATTGGTACGCTCTTTTCTTGAAGGACCCTAAGTCAAATTGGTTCGGAAATACTTCAGTTGCTTCTGATTGCACAGAATAACCCACCTTATTAAAACATGATACATTTTAAGCAAGTAGCGTTCCAAGCCGAAATCATTATTTCGCGACAATTTTTTATTTTATTTTAGTGCAAGAATAGCGTTGTCTAACCAGAAACAATTATTTCATTGAGTGTTATCACTGCGGTCACTTGCTCTAACAATAAGATACTCACTCATAAACATATCAAAATCCGTCCTAACGAACGCGATGCAGATAGAACCGACCAATTTGCTAACTATAGATATCAGGCATAAAACACTGTCGTGAAAACCCCATCGTTTGCTGAAAACACTTATCGAGAAAAGTGCACCTGGAAGAGATAAATTATTATGAGATTTTTATTTACGAGAGTTACCTAAACATACAGATGAACGCCTCACGTTTTTAAACAGCGGGTTGAGAGGGGTTTAAATAAATACCAGAAATTTAATCCTATTGACAAACAAGATGGCGTACGTTTATGATCTGAATATATTTGTTACGAGCAGATCGGCGGCGCAACTGAGTAGCGATCGCACAATTCTAGAACGTGCGTACTAGCTATCTCTTTCGCACATTGCTCCGTCCTTGTCGTACGGCGTTCTAGAGTGCTCGGTCTAGCTTCGAGAAGGTTCCGATCTTCCCTCTCTCTCGCGTATCGTTCCGTCCTTCTCCCACACCTAGAAAATTCGTTCTAGAACATTCCTTCATCAAAGGGGTATAACCAGGCCTGAAAACGCCTGAAAACGGGTTTCCTGAAAAGTGTACCATTCGACTACACTTGTTCTGAAACGGCCTGAAATAATGTTTCAGCCTCCTGAAAACTAGGGTAACATTCTGTAAATTACGACTTTCTAATATGTGATTGACCCTTCCCTGAAACGGTCAGAAATCACATTTCAGCCTGCTGAAAAGTTCTCTAAGTAGTGGAAAAATCTAGAAACATTGTAGTCGACCCGTCTTCGTAACAATATGTTAAAAGATTACTTGATCTAATGGATGTGGGTTTTAAATATATCTAAGTGGAAGACAATCACTATATTTCAAGCTGCTGGCACCTGGAAACAGCCACAAATAAAACCTAATTCTAATCCACTGCACGCGCAAAAGTAGTTGCCATCGGTAAATCTATTGTATTTACGGTCTTAAGGCCCTATCCCAGCACGAATTTCTGTGTCAGTGTCTCGGGGCGCAGTGGAGAGCTGGAGCACTGAGATGCGCCGGCCCGTAATAACAATTAGTTATGTAAATCATTAAATCAATATAATTTTATCAATTCTTTTTTCTGAAATGGATTACTTGGTTTACGATAAATATATCGTGTAAATTTCAAAATCATGTTCTATATTCAATTTCGTCATAAAATATGGCTAAATTGCTATTTTTGTTTTTTTTTCTATCGAGCGAAGTTATTTAAATCGTGTATCGATCTTTCAAAATGGGTACATAAAATACTCAACTCCACCATATATGTTTTCCATTCGCCCTACTTCCCTACTTCAAGAAACGATGACGAAAAATGGAATGAAACAATGTCCTTTTTTGGAGTTTGGCGACCATATCAGTCCTTTGCAACATTGCAATTTAGTACAATTTCATAAGGCGTACGGTACAAATGCTGAATTAGTATAGGTTCTGTTCAGTTCTAATCGATAAACCGCTGTTCTAAAATCGTGTGACACAATCTTACCTAGCGAATGTGTGATGACGCTATAAGTGGAGTAGAAACTGAATTTTAAAGCATCCCATTTCAGCCGATATCTCACAAACATGTAGGTGATTATTGTCTCGCCTGCCAATAGAAAAAAAACTGTGGTTACTGCGCGTAAAGTTCAAATTCCATTGCATTGTTTGTGAATAAAAATCCATTGAATTCAGTTTGCCAGCGAACATTGAATGTTTAATGAAATTCACATCGTAGATGTATCTAATGTTATAGCTTTACGCAACCTAAAATTTTATGCCCCGTTGGTTCTTGGCAAATACACCATACAATAAAAGTTTTATGGATTTTTAGTTCAGACATTGACAGATTCGTGAATTCTTGCAAGGTGTTTCAGTTATAAATTTTATTAGATTATAGGTATTTAGCTGGAAGTTGGTAAGACAGAGCTAACGACAGAGAAGGATGGAATTCCTTGGGGGAGGCTTTTACACAAATGGGGTCCATGCATTATATTATAAAAGTAATAATTATTATATTAAAATCAAATAAATAAATTAATAATCAAATAATAAATAAATTAAACAAATAATAATTACAAAATAGAATTTATAATTAGAAATCAAATAATTCATACAAGCGTAACAACTGTTATTGATTATTATAGTCTAATAAGTACCAAATTGTATAGTTAAATATGTACTATGCATGGAATTAAATAAAGCTTTATTATTATTATAGGTTAAGTTGTAATAATTTATCTCAAAAATATTTGAATTTCGAAGTACTCACCATGGTTAGGCCCGTAGACAATAGCTACAATAGACAATGTTATGATAACCTTTTTTCTGAGATTTCCTTCCCGTTTCTTAAAAGCAACTTGTGCGGTCTCCTTCACTAACTTAAATACATTTGTGAGTTTGAATGGTTCTTCCTGAAACAGTAAAACGGTAAAATTATAATCAAAATACATTTCTTAGAGCAGTGTACAAATACAGTTAGATATATATAATTGCATATAAAAGAAAAAAAAATTCAGATATTTTTTCCCATCAGATGGCAGCAAATTATGGTCGGGATAACATCTGAGTATCATATTAAAATTATTTTTAGATATTGTCAATCAATATAGACAATAAATATTCTAATTTGTGTAATTGAATCTTAAACTGTTTCATTTCCACGTCAAAAGACTATCAACTTGTAAGAGACTGACTACGCGGCAGCGTGTTTCGATTTTTCAAGAGACATTTCTGTTAATATGTGATTAAAGTCCAAAAAGAAATATATTATTAATCAATTTATGCCATATAAGAGATTAAACATTTTCTGGTTACAGCAATCAGTAATTAAAGGTACACAGGTAGACCCCGATACAACCCCGATATTCGCGAAAAAAAAGTATATCCGATGTTACGTTCTTATAGAAGTTGTTAAATGGTCAAGTACAGAACAGTCAGAAGAACTCTTACAGAATATTAACATTGTCGTCAGTTATTCATTACTAAGGTTCAAAATCAACAGAATCTATTAAATTCCCATTATAAAAACTAACTTAGGAGTTCTCTGGACCTATCGAGGGTCCAGCTGAGTTCAGCAGAATGAGATCACTTTACTAGTAAAATCCAAAATTTTGTATATAATTTTTTTTTCTTTTCTATTATGAAAGTATAATATTTTGTATAAAAAGAAAGTATAACGTTTTGTAAAATGTAACATACATTTTACAAATACACCGTATTCGTAATGTATTTAAGAATTTATAGATTTTAACTTATACTGTAGAATAGTATATAGTTTTTTAGTATAAAAAACTGTACCAATGTATATGTGAACAATAATTTGTATAAGAAATAAATGATTAGTGAGTTGAGTTTATTGTGTTTTTATTATTTTATTAAATTGCATAATTTTTTCGCAACTGTATTAAAAATAGTTGTTCAGTACACGTGCGGAACCGTCATTGCAACTTGTTCCGACTGTCAACCCTCACCTTCGGCTGCGCCTCGGCTCGGGTAGACATTTGTCGAAACTCTTTGCAATGACAGGCTTTCCGCACTTGTAATGAAATATACTATTATATGATGTGGTGTACTTTAAAAAATTAATAATTAAAGAAATTCATAAATTATAGTAAAGGTAATAAAGAGAATTATTTAGATGAATAACTCACAAATACAGTTATTTTGGGACTAGTTCGATATTTGAACTTGACACGTGGTAAATATAGTATATGAAACATTCTTTTTAATTTGGTGGCCATATACCGAACACAGATAACAAATTAACCATAGCCATGAATTTAAAAAAAAGTTATAATAATATTCCTATTTCTTTTTTTCAACAAAATGCTCCCAAATTGCCAGTTGAACGTTGCATTTCGATAACAATTTATTTAATATTTGATGTTGACATTATATTATATTTAATACTTAAAGACTCTAATCATAATTCCGGAGTTTGTTTAAAGATTTTGTGATTAAAATCTGAATTGTTATGCCGCATTTCATAAATTTACATAATGTATCTTTTGCTGAAAGTTATGAGCGTTCGGATTAATTAATTATTAATAATATATTTTAATAGTAATTGACTTTTTAATATTTAATTAGCGAGCGAGGAAATGCTACCTTAAGAGTACACTGCCACAGGGACGAAACTGTTTAAATTTACGTCTAATTTACTGCGGTATATTTGTTTTTTTTTTATTATTATGCACACCTTAGGCTAAGATTATATTAAAAATTTGTACGAATATCAGTTGCTATAAATATCAATGACTTACTGCATTTGTTTCAGAAGTTACGGAAGTCTTGGGTTCGATTCCAGTCGATAGTTTCAGTTTAAAAAAGGATCATTATACGAACTCGTACATAAAATTTATTAATAGTACATATTTTAAGCTTGTTTTAGGTAACAAATTATTGACTACACTCAGGCTAAATTGTTAGATATTATATCATAGGTACATACCTTCTCAACAATCTTCTTTGTATTAGACTCCAAGTAGCAGTATCCATAAATAAAAGTTATCAAATAGATGCACGCGGATATTGTGAAGATACCATAATACCCCCATAAATTCAACAGGAGACCACTCAAGGCTGTTCCTATTGGAATTCCAGCTGTCAAACAGAGATTCACCAGACCGACACGAAATGTTCTGGATTCAGCAGTCGTTATATCACTAATGTAACTGAATACACCCAGATAAACCATCACCCATCCACCAGTAATAGCAGGAAAGAATGCTTCCAGAAACATTGTCACTTCAACAGGAATCTCGTAGAAGAAGAACGTACTAATTATATTACTGATACAAACTAGAAACTCGCCAAATAGCGGTAAGAGAATACATAGCTTTCTATTCCCCGTTTTGTCACTCCAAGCCCCCATAAAGATGACGAGGATGGTGGGCAGTGCAGTCTGTATCACGCTCTTCCATGCTTCTATAGAAGATATCACTTTTTGGACGTCTGCTTCGTAACTGCTTAAATTGTCTTTTTTCACTAGGAGGGCATCACATATTTCGTCACCAAACGCCTGTTTTACTCGACACACTTTGTCTAGATTTAGATTTTGGACTGCCAGCCTTGCCAGCATAGAAGGTATCACTAGGCCTGCGACGATAGGTTCAACTGATACGCTAGATTTAATGTAGCGCAGGTTTTCAATGAATGTTCTCTTTTTAAATTCATTTTGTATAACTTTCTTTTCGTCTAAGGGTTGCTCTTCGGGATTAATTTGTGATTCTGTAGAAGTCATTGTTTACGAATGACAGCTACAGACGTTTGAACTCAATCTATTGGTGTCGAACGTTTATTTACTTGTACGTGTTTAATTTTTTATATATGTAGCGATGTTAGAGACCGATAACGAAATGTAATTGATATACGGTGTTCATTTTTAATGTATATAATTATATAAATGGAACAAATTAAATATTAATTAATTTAAATTGTAAAGTACCAAATCACGCTGCGATACCATTAATATGAATGATGTTATCCTTAAATGTAATGTAACTCCAATACGTTTAATTATGATAATTTTAAAATTACTAATTAAATTGACACCACGCAAATAACGTCATGATTGCCTTATAGCCTCTTTTCATAGCTGAAGAAAAAAAATATGTCTTGAAGGGCTGGCAATGCACTAGCAAGCCCGACGTAGCAGGTTCGTAACAGGTTATTATAATTAAACCCATCATTTGCCTTCCAAAAATATATACAGTTACATACTATAGTTTTTTATATAGTCAGTGGCGCTACAACCTTTTTAGGCCCCAGATTTTTAGTATCTGTTTCATGATCATTTGTTAATCTTATAGGCAAGTAGGTAATCAGCCTGATGCACGCCGTCGTCTTTTTGGGTCTAAGGCAAGCCGGTTTCCTCACGATGTTTTCCTACACCGTACGAGCGAATGTTAAATGCGCACATAGAAAGAAAGCCCATTGGTGCACATCCGAGGATCGAACCTACGACCTCAGGGATAAGAGTTGCACGCTGAAGCCACTGCCAACACTACTGTTTTTTTATTGGATAAATTACTTAAATGAGGTGAATAATCATTTTATATCGACAAAAAAAATCAACGAACACATATCAAAAACACTCTGTGATTACTTTATCGTATTTAACAGTACTAATAACTATTTGTTTAGAATGTTTGTAAAGCTTCTTTATCGACCCTGAGCTAATAGAGATATCAACAAAAGTATTACATTACGTTGAGAAAGAACAATTTACGATGATTTGAGCTTTTTAAATGGTATCCGTCAATCTTGTATAATTGGTGCTTAAAGTGGAATATCATCGTTGCGTCAGTTTAATTAATATTTTTTCGGCTATCTTAACTAATAAAATAAACAAAAGCCTTCTGATATTGAGGCTTAAAGAATTTCTGGGTTTCATTTTTAAAGCTGCGCAACAAAAAAAACAAATAGCAACTTCCATAATTGTTTAATTTCTACAATATTCTGTATAAACAAATTATCTTTATAATATATATCTCGTCTTACTAAATAATATTTCTGTTGTTAATTTGTATATCTATATCTAGATATATTGTTAAGTATAATATTTTTTTATTAAAGTGTTCACACAAAACTACTCGTTTAAATTATTTTTCGTTTAGTGTATTTTAATTAAATACACTAACATATTAACTACTTTTTATTTACTTTAGATGGCTCTGTATTTTTTTTATACTGTAAAATATACTGGAAGCGGACTCAGGTCTGACTGAAAATCAGTGCAGACACATCCAAAGGGTTTTCTGCTGAGGCTTTTGTTTCACTATGTAAATATTCAAATTTTAAATTGACAGTCTTGCCAGCATGGAAAACAATAAGATGAACTGCAACAGCTTCATAGTTATCCTAGATTTATACCAATTATAAAATAATGCAACTTTTTAATTATCTGTCAAACGCTGAATTAGCATTATTATCAGCGAATAATTTCCAGCATCAAATAAAACCTAAACAGCCCTGCGATTCTGTAACTCACTTTTCGAACTCACACAGCGGTTTTCGCATCGGCGGTCGCTCTCAAATCAGTCGTGAAGCAGTCATTTTATGATTTGGCATTCTGAAAAGGTGGGAGCTTGTAGTTTATTGTTTATTAGAATGCCAAATCATAAAATGACTGCTTCACGACTGATTTGAGAGCGACCGCCGATGCGAAAACCGCTGTGTGAGTTACAGAATCGCAGGGCTGAGACTTGTTACTTACTTTAAGCTTAAGTATTTCCGAACCAATTCGTCTTAGGGTCTTTCAAGAAAAGAGCGTACCAATTCTTGAAAGGCCCGCAACGCACTCGCGAGCCCTCTGGCATTGTGAGTGTCCATGGGTATCATTTAACAACAGGTAAGCCTCCTGCCCGTTCGCATCCTATTACATAAAAAAAAGGTGACCTTCACAAAAAGAGCCAATTCTTAAAAGGCATCACTTAACATCAGTTGAGCCTCCCGCAAAAAAACTAACAATGCATTTAGCAACTGAAAACTGCTTTGTCGAATATTTAATAATTTCGGACACCCGTTACATACAAAATCTACTATTTGGCAAGTGCTTAAGAAAATTTAGTTACTGCACTTAAACGAGTTCACTGCACTGATACAACAATTAATCACCGAAGTCCTTTAGATAACAAAGTGCGTAGATGACTCAGTCATAAGGTATGTAACCTATATTCATCAATCAGTCCTAAGCGTTTATTTAAATTTTCAAAGAACACGATTTATAAAAAAATTTGACAAAACTACGTGTTTACGATTTACAACCGTACAGGTATTTGCAATGTAAATGACACCATGCAATATGATTTGCTTGTTTGTTCATTTCCATTATATCTTATTATATCACTTAAGTTAGTTGGCATTTAGACCTCGTACCGGGCGCGACTCTTAATCTCATCTCACCCCACTAGTTTAGTCCATTGCTCATAAAATAAATAATTATCCCTTTAAATACTTAATAATTTTCCTAACCCCGAACATTGGTCCTTCGAGCCATTAGTCGTATTTTTGGCAGGATCAGGACGCGTGTGCTTTCGCAATATTGTTTTGCTTAGTGTGTGTTATACTGATACCTGCGTATCAAAAGAATACATCTAGAGCTACGATTTATGGATACACCTCTTTTATCCTAATCACATTGCCTAAGAAAGGCAAAACCTCTACATTTGTACACCTCGTGCCTCGGTGCCTTAGGAAGGCACTACATCTCTTCACCTCGTAACCTCGGTGCCCTAGGAAAGCACTACATTTCTTTACCTCGTGACCTCGGTGCATTAGGAAGGCACTACATCTCTTCACTTCGTGACCTCGGTGCCTTAGGAAAGCACACTACATCTCTTCACTTCGTGACCTCGGTGCCCTAGGAAGGCACACACATCTCTTTACCTCGTGACTTCGGTGCCTTAGGAAGGCACACTACATCTCGGATTCAGTACAACCTTGCAGGTATTGTGAGGATATCTTGAGCAACTTATCAGCTGAACAAGTAAGGTTATATTGTTATCTCTGATAATCATTATTGTCCACAATGGAAGAATTTTAGCTACCCAACAGCAGTTGGTGGACGCAGTGATAAGCTTTATATCAACTTTAAGAAGATACGAGCAAGACTCCCGATTATATACGTCGTCGTTTAGAAACGTTAGAACAATATTTTACAGATATTCATAATAACCATATGACACTTTTATCTTTTAGTGATCAGTCTCATGAATATTTTACTTTTAATAAATACGAGCAGATTAAGAAAAAAATATGGTAATATTAAGACAACTTTAAGAAATTAAAGCCTTTGGCAAGCATTACAAAATCCCTGAATTACAACCTCCAACGTTTCAAGCCCCGTCTACCTCTAACCATCGACCTCCAATGATCTCAGGAAATATCTCTCAAAAATAACTCTTATATGGTAAAACAGAAGAGCTCATGAGAAAACAAACTACAAATTTTAAAGCTTTTCTAAGAACTGCCTCGAGTATAGAACTTGACCTTATCTCGGAAAAGTGGAGTTAGAAGACATCCTAAAGACCTTGCAAGTCCGTTGACTGCAATTGATAGCTTACATTGGGAGTTGGACAATGAACTTTGTGGTTCCAACCGAGAATATGAAGAGCAATTTACAAATTACGAAAAATATTACATTAAAGTTAAGAAGGATATCAATAAAAAGATGTGGTCGGTATCACACATCGAGAAAACAACCCCTAAATGGAGTTACCAACCTTCGAGGGAAATTATAACCAATGGGTTTCCTTCAAAGATCTCTTTACGGAAACTATTCATAGTAACCCATCTCTTTCGAATGGCAGAAATTACAATTTCTCAAAAGTAAGGTTAAGGGTGAACCTGAGAAGTTGATTCAACATCTCCAGGTAAGCTCAGATAATTATCTCATAGCTGGAATATTCTCAGTCATCGTATGATAATAAGGCCTAATCTTTACATCTCACCTTAACAATCTCTTAATATTCTAATATTCAATACCAGTCTTATAATCATATAAAACGCATTCACGATGTTACAAACGAGAGTATAATGCGTAGAAAATCTTGGAATTAATGTTTCTTCCTGATCCCTCCTTGTATGATTCAGAAGTTAGACGCAGACACGTACAATGAATATATACAGTCTTTGAAATCGCCGAGAGAATTACCCGTATACAAGATTTTTGCAGTTTTTAGAAACTAAGTTTATGACCCTAGAAACTTACGGAAGAAGCAAGAAAATCACACCCCAAAGTGTCATATCATAACTTCAATCAATAAAACCTTCAAAAAATTTAAATAATCAATCATCATCTTCGAAAAATTTTAATCATAACTTTAGACAAAGTTATAATAATCCTAAGTATACTTATTCTACAAATCAGGTTATTTCGCAACCGACAATTCCAGTAATAAAATTATTGAAAAACGCAAGCTGTGTCCGGTGTGTAATTCAAGCGATCATCGTATACATTTATGCCAAAAATTACATGAATGTTTTACAAAAGAAATATGACACCGGACGTTTCACGATCTAGGTTACACGTGCCCCGGTTGTGAAACATTTACCTCAACAACAGAAATTAACACATTCTCTTAAGTGCCTGCGAAATATTATTGCCACTGTCATTATTAGAAAGGCAGCGGATGGATCTTATAAAAATGAGAGCTCTTTTAGATAGGGCTCACAAATCCAATTTAGTGAAAAGCTCAATTATTAAAATACCTCGACAAAATGTAATGGTTAATTTCTGGGATAGGAAATACAGAAAACAATTGCAAGGGCAAAATCTCTATCAAGTTTTATCGATAGTCAAGATTATACCTTTAACACGGATGTATTTATTATGAAAAAACTTGTAAGGAACTTACCGAGCTATACCCTGCCAAAACCAAATTGGCCTGAGCTTAATCAATAAAATTAGCTGATTCAGAATTTTATAAAAGTAGCCCTATTGATAATTATTCGGCGCTATGTTTATTCTGATATTATTTGGACGGTATTTGTAGATTTCAAGAAAGTTTCCGATTGGCAACAAACCAGTTGGGATGGATAATAACCGGTAATTATAAAACCTATCAGTGTAAAAATCCTTAATATAATCAAATTTTGGGAAGTGGAAGATATTCATGAACCCTTAAATATGTCACAGGAAGATCAAAATTGTATAGAGTTTTTTCAGAATACAACCTCAAGACGTGACGACGGCAGTTACGTTGTGAAAATACCTTTAAAGAAAATCTCGAGGAAAAATTGGGCGAATCGAATCAAAGTTATCGCTCAATTTATTCAATTGGAAAATAAACTTATTAAAAACCTTATTTAGCTCGTGATTATAAATCATTTATATGGAGTACAGAGAGCTCGGACACATGATACCCGTTGTCACGCGCCGCGTAGAGTCGGGTTGCTACTTATCGCACCATTGTGTACAACGAGCGGAATCATCAACTACGAAATTGGAGTTGTTTTTAATGCCTCTTCGAAAACTTGGTGGATTTAGCCTTAATGATTATTTAGGGGCCAAATCTACAACAAGACCTTCAAACACTAATCTTAATGGCGACAATTTAAATATGGTTTTACAGCCGACATAGAGAAAATGTTTCGCAATATTTGGCTTCATTCAGAACATCAAAAATTCCAGAAATTGGAGAGATGACAATCCCAACCCTTAGGTGAATTTCAGCTAGCCACTTAACTTATGGAACTAAGGCCGCACCTTTCTTGGCCATGATGATCCTGAAAAGACTTGCAATCGATGAACGTTCAAATTATCTTCCAGTATCGCACCTGCTGTGTTAGAAAGCATTTACTGGACTTGCATGGGACTCACTCTGCACAACAGCATAGAGCTGAAGAACGATTTAATTAAACTACTTAAATTTGGAGGTTTCAATCTTAGAAAATGCTTCAAACTTACCTCTCCTTTTAGAAGAATGACATCGAAAAAATTCGACTTTAAGCACCAGAGTCAACTAAAACTTTAGGCCTTGTTGGAATCCCAATACCGACGAATATCTTTTATCCTATTAATTATATCCCAAATATTACCCCTACTAAGCGACAATTATTGTCCGAAATCTCAAAAATTTATGACCCTTTGGGCTGGCTAGTACCAGTCACTACAAAACTTAAAATTTTATTTCAAGAAACTTGGAAGTCTGATCTAGGATGGGATCAGCCGATACCTCATAAATTAGTCTTAGAATGGATTAAAATAAAAGTCGACATATCCTATATATCGCAATTTAAAATACCTCGATGGTTACAAAAACAAGAAAAATGATCTTAGAACTCGATGGCAGAAAATCTATCATAATATTCGGTTCAAATGGAAGAATGAATATCTCTCACAATCAAAGTGGAAACGACCTCAAAAGATCTCAACTTATACGATATAGTCATCAAAAAATCAGAAGATCTTCCGCCCGGTAAATGGGCTTTAGGCGTTTGTAGAGCTACATCCCGAAAGGACGGTGGTAAGAGTCGTACGCTAAAACCAAGAACTGTTCTATTAAACCCCAGTCGTTAAGTTATCCTTTCTACCTACAAATAATAGTAATCAATCTTTAAACCATGAGAAGGTCGATGAAAAGAAGCCTAAAGCGAAGAATTTCAGCGGCATCTCTTTCTGTTTGGTTTTATCCTTAACATTATTTTTCCTTTCAATACTAAGTTCGTGTCAAGCTCAGTACAGTTACACACCCCGTGAAAAGTGAAAATTTGTGTATCACCTGTTAGTCTTAATTCATCCTCCATTTTACTAACCTCATCTTTTCCTCCCCCTGGGAACATGTACGATTTACAACCGTACAGGTATTTGCAATGTAAATGACACCATGCAATATGATTTGTTTTGTTCATTTCCATTATACTTATTATATTCACTTAAGTTAGTTGGATTTAGACCTCGTACCGGGCGGACTCTTAATCTCATCTCACCCCACTAGTTTAGTCCATTGCTCATAAAATAAATAATTATCCCTTTAAATATTTAAAATTTTCCCAACCCCGAACTACGTGTTTATCACAGTTTTACCCTAAGCTGGTATATGCGAAGAAAATTATTGCAGGCGTTAAAATTCTATGTTGATAATTCTTTGCTCTTTATTTAGAGGGATGAAAAGTTTTTAACTCTGTTTTTTGCGCTAATCAGTGTTGGCCTAGTGGCTTCATCGTGCCATTATGTGTGTCAGGCACAGAAGGCTGACCTGCTTGCCTATTACATTGACAAATGATCATGAAACAGATACAGAAATCTGAGGCCCAGACCTAAAATGGTTGTAGCGCTATTGATTATTATTATTTTTGCGCCAATGAATTACAAAATCATCTTTAAATACATAATGCTTGGGAATTCGGTCTTTATTCCATTATTGTTGTTTTATTGTGGGTTCACTGCCGCCCATGGAAAGTCTTGCGTAGACTCAAGCCATTATTTTTCGGCCTACCAACACGACACATTAAAAAAAAGTTGACAAATTTATATGACTGAACTAAAATAATTGATTAAACTTAATTTCACCCTACACTTAATAGTTTTTAGTAACTAAGTTTGATTATATTGATTTTTATATCAAAAATAATATACATTAATCTATAAATGTACATTTTGATATTTGATGTAAGCAATTATCTCACTTTTCATCGCAGCGTAAACACAATTTGGCAGGAAGAGATAAAACTTTAGTTAAAATTGTGTAATTAGTGTATAGTTTTTCAAGGGTATTTAAATTGATATTATTAATATACATAATATTGTATATTTGTTCATGTTTAAGATTAAATGAGCCTTTTATTATTATAATAAACGCGGGTCATTGAAAATACGCACTTCGCGATAATAAATGGTTACTTTGGCAATAGTTTATTAGGCTCTATGATTTGAGGTCGCGACATGGCTAAATTTACCGTGCTTATTTATTTTTTAAGAATTATACATCTACCCTAACAGCTAACTACCAATCCGATAGTTGTGTAACTTAATAATAATAATAATAATGTAAAATGTACTATTTTTCAATAAACTTTGGAAAACACCATTAAAGTTATGTTTGGACGTTAATTAACAGGCTAGGCGAATAATGAAACGTCATCGATCCAAGTCATTTGCCTAGCCGTTTAATCAACTGGCTGAACATCTTTCAGGTCGATAGTTAAAAAGCGCCGTTTTATTAAATGGCTAGGCAGTTAATTAAACGGCTGATTAAGCTAGTTGACTGCGACAGATACATTACATACATTTTCATAATTTTAACCATAGCGATAACATACATATTTGTAACTTTATTTTTTTTCTATAGCACACCAGTTATCTGTCTACCGACATAGGCCTCCCCTTGTGGTTTCCACTCTTCTCTTTCACGAGCTGATCTTCTCCATCCTTCCAGCAGATCGTCTTCCCATCTCTTTATTTGACACTTTTCCTTCCATCTCTAGAATACCGTTCTATGGCGTCTTCCAATTGAAATCTGAAATGAGGATCATAATTTGTTGGGTGTAATTTAATTTGATACAATTCTCTTAGAAAAAACATAAAAAAGTTAAACGTTGTACTAACATTACTAAATATTTACCATAATATAACTAAAGCAACGATAGCTATAATCACAATTGACTCATTCATACTTTATGTATCGTAACATAGAATATTTAATATCGCTTTTGCAAATTCGCTCTGTGAACATATAGAAATGTGGATTGTTTCGGACACAAAAGCACGCCTTTGTTAACGAGGCCTGGTGCCACAAATTCGTTTGCGCCTAGGGACTGCAAATAACCTTCGTTTTAGTATTTGCCAATAGTTATCTCAAATGGTGTTATATTGACAACACTGCTGCCAAATCAATTTTTTGAAGTGAAGCTTCTTTAGCCGCATGAAGGTAATTTTTTACGGATGAAATGCAATAATAATAATAGTAGCGTCACGAAGATGTGCAGCGTTTTTGCCGAAGAAAAGGGAGAGAGCGATTGAGTGAGTGAGATGGGCGAATCACCTTATAGAAGTTCTATTTGTAAAATTAAAAGATAATTTATGCTATATTAGTATTTTATTTTTTATGCAAAATAATTTATTAAAATCTAGAATGATGAATTGTAAATTACAATTCCACGCGTTTTTATTATCGAAGAAATAAATTAAAAAAAATTAATTTATAATTTGCATTAATTTTTGACACTTAATATTTTAATGATAATTAAATTCCTAACATATCTTCTTTTTAACTCCCTCTAAGCTTTGGAAATCAAAAGTTTTAGTTTTCTATAAATATAAATATGATTTAAAAATAAGTTTGCCATAGAAGTTTCACTTCTGACATGTGTACTATGTACGCACGCACTTTTTTTCAATAAAATATTACTCGTTTTAATTAATCTAAAGATGCTATCACTAATTAATGCAAACAATCTATATAATATTGAACAAGAATATAAAGTTAACATTTCTCATCTAAAAAAGGTGAAAAATTACATTTTGCAATTATAAGTCGAATAGCAATATCACGCCCACAGTTAATTAGAAGAAATTTCCCTAATTATATTGAGTGTTTCTCGGAGCATGACATAAAAAGTTCAACAAAAAATAATAGTAGCTGTATATAATTTTCAAAGTTATGCAGTTCCTAGAATACGAAGGACAAAAATAGTTCTTTTCAGAAGCTGGAGTCAGTTATAATTAAGTTTTTATATAAATTCATTCGTTAATTAAAAAATCTACTCTACTTGATACGGGGTTCAATTAAGTTATAGTAATAAAATATATCCACTAAGTTTCAAATATTGTCTAAAAAACATTATTGCTTACACTTAGATATAGTTACTCTACACAAGTACAAAATGTCTGGTCCTTGGATCAAATACTCGTATATAGTGTTGGATTCGTTTTTGTTTATTAGTCCGGGCGCTAGAGGTAAGTGAGTAATGAAAATGTGAGTGACGAATTCGCCAACGGATTTGAGTTAAGAAAGGGTCAAGGAATAACAGGGTGGATCTTGCCAGTCCATTTTTTGACCGGCAAGACCGGCAAGACTGGCATCCCTTTTAAGGCATAAGAGAAAAGGGGGTAAAAAAATGGACCCGCAAGATCCATATTATTATTACTTGATCTTTTTAACTCAAATCCGTTGGCGGAATTCGTCACTCACATTTTGCATACTCAACTACCTCTAGCGCCTGGACTACATAGACAAGTATTATCACAACGCACCACTCGTTCAAGTTCTAAAGCAGTTCCCTCTTAATGTTCGCCTTTACCTCACAAACACGTGTTATAGAAACAAAAATAGTACACAACTAGGATTCAAATACCCTGTATTTGATCCTACCTTAGGATTTATATTCGTGCGCTAACACGTAATATATTCAAGTCAATTATCTATTGGTTTCTTTTGTTGGTTTTAAAACACCACAGGATAAAAATCGTTGATAACTAACGGGTTTTCAATCAATCTAGGTTTATGTGAATAGAGAACAAATTGCTGGTATTTTTCGAATTGTATCTACTGGCTTTAATCCTATTTTGTATGGACAATTCGGAGTAGGTCGAGCGAAATGATTACTGTACAGTTTTCATATTCGACTATGTATTTGCGCATTGTTCCCGCAAGAATGTGAGTGCGTGCTCCTATTTCACCATGCCTCCTGCTGATAGAGGACATATCTTTATTTTTAATTTAATTTATTATTATTAATTACTTAAGATGTCATAGGGAGCATGGTGTAATGGGTGCAACTCCTTACATTGTGTAAAACAAAAAACTTGGCGATTAATAAGAGTGGCGGAGAGTTTATTGCCAGTTCTTCTCTTCCGTTCTACGCCCTTGATTTGAGAACTGGCAGTAAATGTAAAATTAGAAGCATTTAATGTATATTTCTTTTTTGATGTTCATAAGTGTACATGGTGTAATACCTATTTGAAAAAATGATTTTTATTTGATAGTATATTTTTTTCTATGCTTTAGATTCGGGAATGAACGCCGTTAAGAACTTTAGATTTTGTTTTGTTCCACGAATCATCATTGGTCCAGTTGGGATGTCTTTTTTTCGACTATTTGAAAACATAAAAGTGCAGGCCTGCAGTGTTGGTCTTGCGGCTTCGTGTTGGCGTCCGACTCTTATCCCTGGGGTCGTAGGTTCCATGCACCAATGGACTTTTGGAAGCTAAATGCTTAAATAATTTATAAATTCTGCGAACGTAGATTTTGGTTTCCGGGTAAACCAAATCATTAAATAAGCACATAATATGTCAACTGCTGATAGTGGAGTTAAGAATTTAGAGATAAGTGTTTTGTGAAATAAAAATTTGAGGAAGGTTTTATTAGTTTGATATATAACTACTGATGAACAGTTGGGTGGTATTTATACAAAATCTTTGGGTATTCAGTTTAGTAAGTATAGAGATTTTTTCTGATTAAGTTAAGAACTTGTTAAAGTTAATTTGATGAAAGTAATGCATGTGCTCTGTTAAGTTTAAATATTTTATCGAGAGGTGGTAATATAGTACAATTAAAATAATTAATGAAAAAGGATTCCAACTGGCGGCCTTATCGCTTTCGAGCGATGTCTTCCAGGCAATCACTGTAAAAAAATTGATAAGGTAAGTGCAAGAAGTGCAGAATTATATGAGGCATATAGTTATTTAGACAAAAATATAGAATCAGTAAAAACCAATTAACAGGCATATTCGGTTCAAAGATACTTTATTTCTCCAAGAATTACATTCACTTAGTGAGAAATTAGTGTAGGTTAATTAACAATGTACATCGTGTTATGAAATTATTTAAAATAAGCTATATAACATTAAAATATTAGTTGCTAATAATATGTACAATATTTTTTACAAAAGTGCGGGTAGGTCGCATCGATGTTACAACACGCATACTAATTATTAGTTTTTTCTGATTCCCATTCATTCAGCCTCATTAGGATGTGTGTATGTACACAGTATTATCGAATTTAAGTTGTACCACAACAACAACAGTGGCGCTACAACCTTTTAGGTGTGGGCCTCAGATTTTGATGTACCTATCTGTTTCATATTTTTGTTTGTTTCTTCTAAGCAAGTAGGTGATCAGCCTTCTGTACTTGACACACGCCGTCGACTTTTAGGGTTTAAGACATTCCGGTTTCCTAACGATCGTTTCCTTCAATGTTCATGCGAGTGTTAAATGCGCACATAGACAGAAACTCCATTAATGCACAGCCGGGGATCAAACCACGACCTAAGGAATGAAGTTAGCGCGCTAAAACCACTAGGCCAACACTGCTCTCGCTTAAGTTGTAAGTAAACTCAAAATATCAGTAACCTTCACAGGTTTAAATACTTTGATAACGTATCTATGTGCGCATAAATTAATAGCACGCCTAGATCTTGTTTAGAAAATGTAAACATTATTAAGTTTATACATAACACAATAAATACAACACAACATATACTGATATTATTAAAGAACATGTGTATGTAAGGTTATATGGGAGTCAAAAGTCAAAAATCATTTATTCATATAGGTAACACAATGTACGCCAAATTTTTTATTTTACACGACGTTGGTAAGGAACTGCAACCATAGCACCATGTTCCACGTGAGTAATAAATAATAATAAAATAAATTAAAAACAAAGATTTGTTCTCTATCAGCAGGAGGCATGGTGAAACAGGAGCACACACTTAGATTCTCGTGGGAAAAATGCAAATACATAGTCGAAATAACTAACATCACCGCATACACGAATTCAAGTACGACCCGTCACCACAAGTAGCACCCGTTCACGAGTATGACGTATGGACAGCCATCGGCTGTAATCTCTGCCCTGCGATTCTGTAACTCACTTTTCGAACTCACACAGCGGTTTTCGCATCGGCGGTCGCTCTTAAATCAGTCGTGAAGCAGTCATTTTATGATTTGGCATTCTGAAAAGGTGGGAGCTTGTAGTTTATTGTTTATCTACTAAATCGATTTAAAAATTATTCTATCAAAAGAGAGCCATTTGTGAGTATATATGTATAAACCATACTTTTATATTGTAGTCAGATTTGGAAAATAAGTCGGAGAAACAACGATCAAACGCAAACATTTTTTACGAACTCTGTATTAACGATGAGAAATGTTGATATGATTGAGAAATGAATGAAAACAAAATCGGATGTTTTCAAATACATTACTTTTTTTTTATTTGGAATGGTTAGGGAATAATTTTGCACGAAATGCTTTAATTATCAGTATAAAAGTACTATCATTTATGTGGTAGAATACAATATTTATTTATTGCGCTATCGTACACAAACATGACAATTTATATAATATTAAATACGCCGCGCCAGCTGTTTACTCTCCATCCATCTTACGAATTTTTGATCAGGCCACGTGTCCTAACGCGAGTTTAAAATTTTTTACCCATTCCAAAAAAAGTGTACAACGCCGCTAAAGAAGTTTTCACTTCAAAATACAAACAAAATGTCCATAGGGATTGTAACTGTCAATCAATTCTGTCAATCCAGTATATTATATAAAAGTCTTATCATAAAATCATAAATTCAGTCCAGCTTATCTCTCACGACTCTCATTTAATTTTAGGTGGATTTAACTTTGCCGGGTTAGCTAGTATTATATAATCAGCGGCCGATATTCAAGATATTTTTGTTTTACAAAAAAGAGCAATACAAATATATACAAATTAAAACCGCGTGACTCGCTAAGAGAATTATTTAAAGAGATTAGTATTTTAACAGTTGCCTCCCAATATGTGTACGAAAATATTAAGTACGTTTATAAAAATATTAATAAATTTATAAAGCGCAGTGACTGTCACAATTTAAACATAAGAAGTAGGAATATACTTGATTTTCCAGCTTTCAGACTTCATAAAACTGCTCACTCATTTGCGTAACCAAACTTCCGATACATGAGTTTAAGCTTTGCATCAAGAAAACCCTAACAAAGGGAGGATATTACACTGTTCGGGAATTCATAGACGATGACAATGTGTGGGCACTAGTGCCGCTGTAAGATGGGGAGTTGACATGCATAAGTGTACAAATTGTACCTAAATGATTAAATTAATTTTTGTTTGTTTGTTTGTTAGTAACAAGTCCTTTGTCGCGTCTAGCTACCTATCTGTTAGCAGTAAATTTAAAAAAATACTGCAAGGAAACGTTGAGGTTTTCATTTATAATGGATATAATTTTTCAAGGTTAACGGGTCACTGTTACCTCTACGAAGCCGGTGCGGGTAGGTAGTATAATATATAGTCCACTGCAATATAAGTTCTAAGATATATACTTAACGTTTTCCCGTTCAGGATATATTTTTAAGTTCTCTAATTAAGGTTTAATAAAATGATTAATTTCACGCTGTTCATTCCTTTTTAAAATAATATGTTACTTAAAAAGAGTTATTAGTTTTTGGCCATTCTTTCGATTGGCATCATAAAAGTAGGGGTGTTATTTTTTTACATTTAAGTCGGTTCGATTCCCAGACGAGGCAAGTAATTTTTTGAAATTCTTTAAATGCAGAATTACTAACTTTTAAAAATAACATAAAGCCTTCTTTCAGTAAAATACTCTATCTACGATATTTAAGGTACTTTCCCTTCATGTCCCATAACTTTGAGACACCCTGTATATTATCGCAATTTTATCTGCATTAATCCGGTTGTGCAAAATAGAACGCAAGAACAGAGTGTCTTCCCTTTAATAGAGACTGTAAGTAGTGTTATTGGACTTAAATTGCTTACTGGTCTTAAGTTAGGTTAGATCGTGATGACTTAGTAAATACAAATATGTATTAAATAAATAATAGGTTGCTCGATAGACGAAAAATATGGCACAGAGCTCCCCACGTTTTTTCACAATAATACCAGTATTATTTGTTCATTACCATTTTCAGCCTAAATTAGGAATTATTTTTCACTTTTTAGTTTGATGTGCTTTAAAAGCGTGTTTTTTAGTTTTTTTAAACTATTATTAATTTTTTATTTTTTAGTTATTTTTTTCATTTTTTTTTCGGATTATTGCATTGTTATCGATCTTTGACAGGTGCGCAAAGTTTGAATTAAATCTGTCCATTAAAAGTGGGTCAAAATCGAGTCCGAAGGAGTCGGTTACATACATACATACATACAGGTGAAGCTAATATAAAGCGCGTAAAAACACCGGTTGCAGTGTGATTGGCCTTTGTCGATGGAAAATGCGAAAATATTTTATAATACTGAGTATTTTTGAAACTAGCTCGTTCAACCAAACAAACAATACTACCAAAATTAACGAATAACATCCGTTCTATATTCATTAATATTTTTGCTTCTGACAAAATTTATAGTGCCTTATTGCATCAGAAATAAAAGATATACAGTATTCATTTACATATTTAATTAAGTATTTCTAAATAATTTTTCCATCAGCTAAGTCTATACTGCCAATTAACGATTCCTTTCTTCCACATTCAGCCATTTCCAGAACATCTTTTTGACTCTCCATATTAATCTCTCTTTTCATGTCCTTTTTGTTTCGGGCATAAAACCACCTGAAAAAATAATAATATAAGCATTTAAAAGAGTCTAAACAGCCTTTTCGACAATTGGAACATAGCGCATTAGACAAAGACTGCAAAATAAAAACCTTCTCAAAATAATTCTAGTGTAAATATTATCACTAGATTGTTTTTGACGCATCGACAATTTTGTATGGAAAAAAACATCTTTAGCCCGCTCTGTATACATCTTAGCTTACATACGCAACATTTAAAAACATGAAGAATACTCCTAGGAGGCTCATCGTCTTAACTACTACAATGCTTAAAGTCATGTCTCATCAGTCTTTTAACCGACGTAAAAAACCAAAAGAGACTATCAATTCGACGTGTTATTTTCCTGTGTTGACAACACCGTGCAAGGTGTCAAATGGTTCGGCAGCAGTCCCATACCGGATTTTACAGTCACTCTGATAGTTTGCGATTAGTTATTAAGTCGTAATTATTTCATTGGTTTATTAACTTATATCGATAAGATTAGCCTAATACGATCTTCATATTTCGTATATAAATAAATAAATTATCGTTTAATACATTTACACAGACAAGACCTATTAGAGGTAATAAATATTGTTATTTTGCACTTAAAAGTGCAAAGTTGGTTCTATTTTTTAAGGAGTTTTTAAATAATTTTCATAGTTTAGGTCCTTTATCATTTAATAGACATTTAACGGATATAAACGAGAATGATTATCCCCTTGCCGCCCATGATTACCGAAAAGCACTCGAAATGTTTAGTCTAATGTCTCGTAAACGTAACATATTCCAATAATAAAAATGGTGATTTCTAATAGTAATACGCACACAAATATTGCTATGGCAGGTACAGTTAGCACAGTACTAAAATAGTACACAATGCTAGCGTCGAGTTTCACAGTCATAGTGTAAATCATTGAATACATAGGTCCAAATAGCATCGAGGTGACTACCTCTGATAGATTGAAAATAGAAGTCATTTTTCCTGAAAATTAAAATTGTTATCGTTATTTTGTATCTGTATAAGTTTTACCTTTTTTGTTACCTAATTATTTTTACCGTAACCATTATTCAACACTTAAAAAGTCTATGTTTATTTTATACCAAAAAAACCAGTGGTGCTACAACCGGTTTAGGTCTGGGCCTCAGTATCTGTGTTTTGATCATTTGTCAATATAATAGGCAAGTAGTTGATCACCCTCCTGTGCTTACACACGCCGTCGACGTTTTTGGTCCAAATATTTGTGGCTCTATACCCGTGAATAAATTTTAAATTGCGTAAAACCGTAGACATTATCAGATATATTTTTATTCATGGTAGCCTCACTGCACGGCAGCCTATGCTCCAGAGCCGAGAAGAAACGGATCGACTCTCTTTTCCATATGAAAAGCCATTTTTTTAATAAAATGAGTCAAACGGTCAAGAAAGTGAGGTTCACTTGATGTTAACCGATACCGTCACCCGTGGACACTTACTGCCAGAAGGCTCGCAAGTTCGTTGCCCGCCTTTTAAATATATCAATCTTTCATCTATAATTATGTAGACGCTGTGATGAAAAGAGACAAGTACGTTTTATCGGTAAAAGTGTTTCACTGTCATTTTCAAACAGTATACTCGTACATTTATAATAAAACAATGCATTAAGTAGTTCTAACGTGTGATATAGATTTTAGTACTTACCTAACTCATCACTATTCACTAGTTTCGACGAAATGGATCTCAATGCTGTGAATGAGGTTGCATTAAATGTTTCAACTGCGACAGCTATAAATTAAAGATTTATTGAATTACCTAAATAGTTTAACAATCTGTCATCTGCCATTATTGTCATCTATCATCATTAATGCTTTATACATCTTAATGACAGTTAGTAGACTTATTTTTAAAGTATCTCTTGTATAAATACAATTGTTAACACTTATTACTTATGATTCTTTTTTTAAATAATAGCCTAATTAAATTCAGTTGTAAGGATTTATTTCAAAAGTCGGATAATTTCCCGCGTAAACTAACGAAGCACGTGACGTCTTTATGAATGTCATATGATGGGAAATGTCAGATTTCATCGATATTTATTGTTTATTAAATTGAACGCGCAGGAACTATTGGTGACTGGTAAAAAAAACTGTTCTAAAATTTATCGAGTTTGTAATTATTAATATTGAAAAAAATTAAAAGGCATTTTACGTCATTTGATTTCAATATATAGATGTTATAGTAAAAAAATCACGTGTTTCTAGTATTGTAAGTTATTTTAAAAGTATAGTGGCTCTATAAACAACTTATTCTAGTATTGATATTAACACAAATGAAAAATTCCGTCATATCGTGGTCACAGATAATTATCTATTTTTTTGTTTTATTTTTTTTCCGTATGTCAAACGATTCGTTTTGGTAACTTGGGAAAGTTAGGGTCAGACTATGATCAGAGCGTGACTCCGAATGTCAAACCTGATTCGTTTTTGACATTCTGAAGTCGTACTTAGCTTTAAGTGAGATTTGAATCTTAACCTTAGTTTAACAGCGTAACATAACGGACTAAGAGTTGTAGACAAATACAAATATTTTTATTACCAAGATACATCTCCATTGTATTTCTCGCTTGACTTGTCGCTATACCACCTATTAATTTACTAACACATGAAATAATACCGAGAGTCGCATCACTCCACTTCCATCTCCGGCTGAAAAGGCTTACGGACACAAAGGCACCTGAAATAATATGTTAACGTTTAAACTGCCAAGTAGGATATATAAATCATTTTTTTTCAGTTTATTTTTATTTTTTAGAAGCTTTAAAGAAGGAGGCTTTAAGAATACGCTCTTTTCTTGAAGGAGCTGCGTTTGTTACTTTGATAGCCATTGAAGCAATTATTTTATCACCTCCGGGCTACACACTGTGTGTAGACTAAGTTTAAAAAACCGATTATATTAAACCATGTAAAAATTTGCTAATGTTTGGTGGTTTGAAACGTATTTTTTAAATGTATGTTAATAAGAATAAATACTATTTAAGTTCACATCACTCATTTTCTAGTTTTATCTTTATTTAGGACTAGCGACCCGCCCTGGCTTCACACGGGTGCAATGCTGATACTAAATTCAAAGTGCTATAGGGAGAACCGAAAATATTCATTTAAATTATATGTTGTAAAGGGCCATATAGATCTATTTTATATCAAAAATGTATTTAAGGTATTTAATTGGATAAGGATTAATGCTGTATTGGTTAAAATCGCTTCGAAAATTAGCCATTATTTGTCGAAAAAGTAAATGACAAAAAAAAGTTATTGTGGGATATCCATAAGAGGTAGACATATACCATCGCGGAGTTTTCTGTAGACCTTTTCAATGTGTACAATACTTAGTACATTATTTTGATAAATCTCGTAGTAATCTCGTCATTGAAATCGCAGCTGAACCCAGCTGCGTTTTCAATGTAAGCGGAAAAAATGTAATTATTTACGACATCACATTAGAAACCTCCAAAATAACAGTATTTCTCCACTATTTAATGGATGCTATTATACATATAAACCTTTCTCTTCAATAACTCTATCTATTAAAAAACCGCATCAAAATCCGTTGCGTAGTTTTAAAGATTTAAGCATACATAGGGAAAGAGAAAGCGACTTTGTTTTATACTATGTAGTGATTACCTGTCTTAATAGTTTATTATTAATATTATTATTTATTTCTTGTAAAAGTGTAAATATATATACAAATTAAATTTAATCCAAGTTGTGGATAAGACTGACGGCAATTATATTATGTTGTAAGCATTAAAAGTTATTAATTACTCTCCCTAGATTTAATTAAACTCACCAAATGTATGAAGGCAAATGTAGAATGTATTGTAGAAACTGTATTTAATTGCATCCCAGTTAAATCGGTAGCGAGTGAACAAATATTTCACCGTAAACTCTCCTGTGAAACACATTATAATATTTGAATATATTTATTCTATTAATTACTATACTAAAATTATTTGTTACCTTGACCTATTGACATTAACGATCTGTCTGTATCTTATTTTAACCACCTTTTATTTTTAAATAATTAACAAACAAAAATGACGTGAAAATATTAATAAGTCTTAACGTCGACTAGTATATAATATCCTTGAATTAGTTGGATAATGCATCTTATAACTCAGAGGTTTTAAAACCCGCCGAAACAATACCGTACTTCAATTACCTGATACGGCACAGACCATAGACATGTTATTTGCATCGATTAGATAAGTGACATTTACAATTTACATACCATATTGCGGCCCATAAACAAAGGCAATAGATGCCAGAATTAATATCGATTTAGTTCTTCTACGATTTGTTCCTTTTTTGAAAACCACCTTTAGTGTATCTTTTACGTGATTCAAATCGAAAAACGATTTAAGAAATTCACATATACCAGTTTCCTCCTGCAAATATATAATTTTTTTTAATGAAGAATTAAGAACGGTATAAGAAATAAAAAATTATATTACATTAGATTTTTCCGTTTTAGATCGTTCCGGATCCTTCATATAAAAGAATCCATGACACAGACTGAACACGTAAAGCAGTGAACTGAATGAGAATACTCCATAATATCCAAAGTGTTTCAATAATAAACCACTTAATGCATGGCCAATAGGAGACCCAGCTGTGAGACATAAATTCGCTACACCAACTCTAAAAGTTCTCGTTTCTTCGCTAGATATTTCACTGATATAGCTAAATGCACCCATATAAGTCGCAATCCATCCTCCGGTTATCGCTGGGAAGAAAGCTTCAAAAAACATCGTTACTTGAACTGGTAATTCGTAGAAGTAGTACGTGTTCACTATATTACTTAAGCACATGAGTAAATCTCCTACTATTGGCATTAGAACACATATTTTCCTCTTCCCCGTTCTATCACTCCATGCGCCCAAGAACAATATTAAGAAACTCGGTATGGCTGTTAAAAGTATGTTCTTCCAAACTTCCATAGAAGACACCAATCTTTGTACTTCAAGCTCTTCTGTTTGATATGACCCTTCTCGTGCAATGAGTGCATTGCAAACATCATCGCCAAAATTTAGATTGACTCGACATGCCTTGTCTAGATTTAGATTCTGTGTTGCAAGGCGTGATAGCGATCCAGGGATGACATAAGTTATCAACACTGGTTCTAAAGTAATATTTTCACGTATATCAGCTATTCTTTCTCTCAAAGTTTTCTTTTTTATATCTTTAGTTTTTAACGGTGCTTCTTCAGAAGCCATCTTGATTGAGGCTAGAATAGTACTAGTGATAACTTGATTGTGCGAACTATTTCGGTATAGGGTAAATATTTGCAACAGAAGCCAGGTACGTCTGATGCGTTATCGTTAAATAAATAATTAACTGCATAATGTTATATAAAACTGATTTTTATCACATCTAATTGATAAAGTCACGCCACACGAAATTTTGTAATATTCTAACAGGTTATATGAAAAGGAAAGATATGTGTTTTTGAATATTCTTTATATTAAATAATACAATGTAATACAGAGGCTTTCCGAAATATTTCAAAAACCGTCCGGTCGAATAGAAGCCCTAATTAAGTTTTTATAGGTAAATAAAAGAAAATCATTTCATCAATTATTTATTAAATAGATTTCGTCAAAAAAACGCTAGTTTGAGCAACATAATATTATTTACAATACTATTTTTACAACCAAACACCTACGAATAGAAAAATTAAATTTCAAAACCGTATTGTCTACGTAATAGTAAAGTAAATAACTTTAGTATTTCATACCAACTTATATCTAACTTAAACCTCTGCTATGTCGCATGGCTTTACTTACTTTACTTTTTTACGACTTAGTGATTGACTTTAAAACATTCTCTTATTCATATAAATAAGGGACTTGAAACCAAATCACTTTTCGATCACACTGAACGAATTTGTATGAAAATAGACACGTGACAGCGTTGGTGGGACAAGCCTGTCGAAAAGTGGTTTTGTCTTAAGTGCCAGACTACTTACACCATTTTAACAAAAGTACTTATTTGTCTCTTTCCATCGAAATCTGAATACAATTTAACAGAATAAGACAAAGCATTTTAGTTTAAAAAGTGCCGTTAGAGTGATTTGTTATAACAAATAAGGTACAAAACAACGAAAGCGAGAGGTTTAACAAGAAATATTTTAAGACTTAACAGGATAATTTAATACAAAGTAAACACTGAAAATTTATTGAATACATATTACATTTAATTTGTATCAGTTTGAAAAAGTTCTATTAACATAACAATATAATACAAAAAAACGGGTAAATTTAAATAAATTACACCTTTATTGATAAACGTACTATGTAAGCCTCTATTAGTGAAATAATCACTTGTGTACTTTGCTATTACGGAGTACACAATATATATATTTGAAGCTTATAGTAGTTAGTTATATTTGAATTCGTTGGTCTATACAATGATTTTACATATTTAGTATCGTTAATTTAAGCAAAATTAGTATTAACTACCCATATTATAACTACTCGTTTTATTTACAACCAATCCCACTATTAACTACCTAGTTTACATTTTTTCATAATTACTTTATAACTAAGAACAGAAATAAACGATAAAATTAGGGGGTACCCTTGAATTATATTACTAAATATTTGGTTATTTGAGTGATTTTGAGATTTTTATAACAATAACCACTACTTTTCAATTTACATTAAAAAAATCTTTAGGAATTCACTATCTAGCGGCGATATGGATATAACCCGACCCTATCCAAAAGTCGAGATGACTGTGGGGTTTAGTGGGTACAGTTAACATAGCTCATGCAGCTGCGGAGTGTTGGCCTAGTGGCTTCAGCGTGCGACTGTCATACCTGAGGTCGTAGGTTCGATCCCCGGATGTGCACCAATAGACTTTCTTTCAATGTGCGCATATAACATTTGCTCGAACGGTGAAGGAAAACATCGTGAGGAAACCGACATGTACTAGACCCAAAAAGTCGACGGCGTGTGTCAGGCACTGGAGGCTGATCACTGACTTGTTTATTAGATTTAAAAATGATAATGAAACAAATTCAGAAATCTTAGGCCAAGACGTAAAGACTAAACAGGTTGTAGCACCACTGATTTTTTTTTCATGCAGCTGCAGAGCGAGCAATGGAATTCCTTCTATTGCTTAGTTTTGCGTTTATTGCGTTGATGCAGACAGGTGACGCGGCTTGTTCATATTATCATGTAATATATCATACATGTAAGGATTTTAGTACAAATCTTAATATAGCATGTACCTTGGAATGAGTTTAATCGGAAATTACGACGCCTTTAAGTTGGTAAATTCCTAATAAATGTGGTAACATTTATTCGTTTTTTTTTCACTTCAACTGCTTTGCAATAGTTGAGACTAGCGCTAAATATGACACTCATATATTTAAGACGTATATAGTATATACGGGAGTCAAACTTAGCTCTGGTATAATTAAATATTAAAAAAAAATAAAACAGAATTAGAATTCCACACACTAATAAATACCGAGCGTTACTGTAGTTTTCCATAGGAATATCTATTGCTAGAATACCTGTCAACTATTTGTATTGATGAGACATCTGGGTGTACCAGAAATATACATTTACATTGACAAAGTACAGTCAATAAGTTGTAGATTCTCTAAAGCTTTATAAGTCTAATGTTATGGAGTTTCTAGCAAATTCTTTTTCATATGAACCTACCTTTTCGAAAGGGGCAACTACGGTTTGTTTTTTCATATTTTTAAATTGTAATTTTGACTTTCGAAAATGCCATAAATGACTTTAACTTTGACTTTTATTTTCGAGGTGTATATTTTGGGTTATCGCATTGATAAAAAAGTATAATCGGGTCATGTTGGTTTTAAAAACAAATTAAGTATAATTTCTTAAAGAATTGTCTTTTATTGACATAACCTTTACACATTTAAAGAAAAAAACTTTTTAACCGGATTAAAGTTATGTATTATTATCAATTTACAATTACTTAACATAATTTTAAATTTAACCGACGTTTCGCGGGCTTTACAGCGTGCGTGGTCACGATGATTGAAGACAAAAGGTGTTGGATGTCAAAAAAGTATCACAGCTGTAGAAAACGTTGCATTATCTGTATTTATTTCCTCGGAGTTGGTATCGACTAAAAGATGGAGGGTTTTGGCAGAAATGACTCACGGTGTCCTCTATTCTCAGCGATTGTTTATCTTGAGATTTTAATTTTATCCCAGGTATTATTGGATCCCAGGTGTTTGACAATTTTAGGCCGTCTTCTCTATTGAAAATTATGTCAAATAATTGTAAATTTATAATAAAACATAACTTTAATCCGGTTAAAAAGTTTTTTTCTTTTCTTAAAGAATTTTTAAGAGACTTTATATATTATTTTACTAAATTGTATTAAATACCTCACTACATTAATAAACAACCCAACTACTTATAATATTTATTATGATTTATCTTATATACAAGACTATTTACATGCAGAAATAACTTTGTGTAAATATCCAAGAAATTATAATGAAACTCATGTTTTTTATAACTGTTAACTTAAAATAATTAATCAATGTTATGTTTTCGTAGTCAAAGCTTAACTTAGGTAAAGATAACACACAGTGCGAAGTTATACTTCCAACTGTCAAATACTTGTAAGATTTTGACAGATGGAAGATATCCACATTAAGAAAATATCTATAGATTCATTGGTATTATTACAGCTACAGACTTAGTATAAACTTAGTTACGAAAGTTAATGCCCAATTAGATCAGTACTAAGGGGTTCAGTGAAAGATCTTACTGTCTAATCTGTTAAACTTAAATCTTTACAAACTTAAGTAATGAGTCTGTGTACGACTGCCTTCGAACCTAGTTTTATGTAATTCGTTGCTCAAGTGTCTAAAATTTAAAAAATGAACTCAATCTTAAAGTCAAACTAAAGTCAGACAAAGAAAAAATTAAATTATAAACTGAAATCTGTAGAATAAGTTTCTTTTGCTTGTTAAAACTGTGGAATATAAAATTATAATTTAAATTGTTGACGTTGTATTTAGCATAGGTTATTTTGTTTTTAAAAACTGACTGTTGGTTATTTGTTTACGAATTAGACATTAATTTTGCGCAGTATACTCGTACCTGTTCAGCAGAAACAACAAAAGTAAAATGAATTAATAGTTCGCTATTCGCTTGTAAAACACAATTAATCACCAATTTGTTCATTGTCCTATTATATTCCCGCGCGTATCTTCTCGTAAGAGCAATGTTGCGACTCTAATCACTGAGGTCGTAGGTTCGATCCTCGGCTTTGGACTTTGGACTTTCTTTCTATATGCGCATTTAATTTGCTGGTGAAGGAAAATATCGTGAGGAAACCGACATGTCTTTGACCCAAAGAGTCGACGGCGTGTGTCAGTCACTGGAGGCTGATCACCTACTTGCCTATTCGATTTAAAAATGATCATGAATCAGATTCAGAAATCTGAGGCCAAGACCTAAAAGGGGTTGTAGCGTCATTGATTTTTTTTTTAAACTTTAACACGACTCTCATTTTATTTCATGCGGTTCTAAATTCACCGGGTCAGTTAGTATGTAAAAACAAGTCCTCTGTAGCGTTTAGCTGTCTATCTGTTCACAGTAAACGTATGTAATGTTTTCTTTCTTGAGGATGGATTAAATATATCATTTTTCAAGGTTAACGGGTCACTGTTGCCTTTGCGAAGCTGGGGTGGTTTGATAGTACAGGCATCCTCGACTTACGTCGTTTCAAGTTACGTCGAACAATGTCTTGACACTATACCTCAAGCATACGTCATTTGTTTCGATTTCCGGCATAGGAGAATTCACTTGTCTTGTGCAAATTTGGACAATGCCATGAAAATTTTTGAAGAAAATGATCCTAATTTTGAGAGGTTTCAACGTTAATAAAAAAAATTGTGCAGTGTTACCAAAATCTGTATGATATCAAGTAGAAATAAGCGAAGCAATCTAAAATTGATAGTTTCTTTAAGCCAAAAGTTTAATTTCATTACATATTTTGATTACATATTAAAGTTTTATAATTAAATTTAATAACACACAAATACCAAAAATAACTAGCAATTTCATAAGTGCATATATAATTATTTTAAGAACTTACTTTTGATAATAAAGTATGTATATCCTTTGTTATAAATGCAGTATTTTTTTTTAATTTCGAGTCCGTGTGGATTGAGATTTACATGTAAACAGACAAAAAAATATGTCTCGACTTACGTCGTTTCGATTTACGACGCGTATTTCGAGAACCTAACATGCCGTAAGCACGAGGACTGCCTGTATAAAAAAATTAAATATGTTTATTATGGAACATACGATACATGTATCACTTATTCCACGTCATTAAATTTGAATTTGTAGGCATCCCTACTCATCGGCAAAGAAGACAGAGGGTGTAGGCCGAGAGAAAAAGCCGGCGTAAAAAACTCTCGGTACTCTTTTAAAATAGCAAATCATCAATCAACAGTTATTTTAAAACAAATATCGCAAATTAATTAGAAGTAGCCTATCTATATCTAGCACTAGTCCCAGGCCCTTTTATCAACTAGATAATCGTTAACTTTATAGTAAGCCTTTTTACACAGCTTTTCTTAAATTAATACATTTCTTAAATTTATTAAAAGGCAGTGATAAAAGAGCCTCTGGGATTTTATTAAAGAAGAGTATCCCTTTCCCCAAAAAAAGAATTACTAACTTTAGATAGTCTAGTACGGGGAAATTGCAGCCTGCGTTTGTTCAGTGTATTAACATTGTGCGTATGTTCTAGGTTCTAGTAAACTTATCACTATTTTTGTATACATACATAATATTTTCATAAATATATTGCGAGGGAAAGGTAAGTATATTAATTTCCTTGAATTTATCTCTAAGAGATTCCCTACATTTTAAATTATAGATTGCACGAATAGCCCTCTTCTGCAGGATGAAAATAGTTTCGAAATCAGCAGCATGATAATAAGCTATAAGTCATTAAGATAACGACATCAGTTAGTGAGCGAATTTTTTTAACCGCGTAGGCTGCAGAACTGTCTCATCGCCAATCCGTTAATATGAGGGGACCACGGAAGTTTTGAATCCATGGTGATTCCAAGAAATATAGTTGTATCATCCAGATTCAATTCCTCACCGTTTATAATTGGTCTAGTATCCATAACCCTTGCATTCTTTGCACAAAATATTATATAGTCCAATGCAATTTAAGTTCTATGATATATAGGTTGGTTCAGGGTTTTTTTTAATAGTTCTTAATTTAAAATGTGTTTTATTATATATGATCGCGATTTTACTTGCAATAATCCGGTGACGCAAAATACAATACAAGAACAGAATGTCTTCCCTTAGATAGACACTGTAAGTAGTCTTATTGGACCCTTTCTTATGTTAAATATTATGTTATTGGTAGGAATTAATTTGCTTCTTAGTCTTAAATTCCATGATGTAATTCGAAAATGCGATAATACTGAGTATTCCTGAAACTTGCTCGTTCAACTAAACAAACAATACTACCAAAATTAAAATATTAATGAATAACATCCGTTATGTATTCATTATAATTTTTATTTTTGACAAAATATATGATGCTTTCTTGCATCAGAAAAAAAAGATATACTGTATTTAGTTATATTTTTAATAAAGTATTTCTAAATAAGTTTTCCATCAGCTAAGTCTATACTGCCAATTAACGATTCCTTTCTTCCACATTCAGCCATTTCCAGAACATCTTTTTGACTCTCCATATGAATCTCTCTTTTCATGTCCTTTTTGTTTCGGATATAAAACCACCTGAAAAAATAATGACTTAGAAATTTAAAAAAGTCTTGGAGCAAGAAAAGACCCCTAAGAAAGAATGGGCCCACTGCTTTTCTCAGTGGTTCCATCTAATACGACGATGTGTAGAGAGAAACGAAGATTACTTCGAAAAACAATAAAAGTATTGGCAACTTTCTACATTAAGCCGTTTTTCATTTTCTAAAAATTTTCAGTGATACCTAGGTATCGATAAGGTTAGCCTAATAATATGATCATCACATTTTGTATATAAATAAATAAACTATCGTTTAATACACATATTTTTACAGACAATACCTATTCCTAGAGGTAATCAATATTGTTATTTAATACTTAAATGTGCAAAGTTGGTTCTATTATTGTATGATTTTTTAAATAACGTTTCCTCAAAGTTTAGGTCCTTTATCATTTAATAGATTAATTTTCATATATGTTTAAATATAACCTCTTGAACGAATATAAACGAGAATGTTTATTCTCTCGCCGCCGATGATTACTGAAAAGCACTCAAAATATTGAGTCTAATGTCTCGTAAACGTAACATATTCCAATAATAAAAACGGTGATTTCTAAAAGTAATACGCACACAAATATTGCTATGGCAGGAACAGTTAGCACAGAACTAAAATAGTACACAATGCTAGCGTCGAGTTTCACAGTCACAGTGTAAATCATTGAATAAATAGGTCCAAATATCATCGAGGTGACTACCTCCGAGAGATTGAAAACTGAAGTCATTTTTCCTGAAAATTAAAATTGTTATCGTTATTTTGTATCTGTACAAGTTTTAACATTTTTAAAACCCCAGTGGCGCGCACAACCTGTTTAGGTATGGGCCTCAGATTTCTGTATCTCCGTGTCCTGTGCTTGACACACGCCGTTGACTTTTTGGGTCTAAGGCAAGCCGGTTTCCTCATGATGTTCCTTCACCGTTGGAGCGAATGTTAAATGCGCATATAGAATGTCTATTGGTGCACCGCCGGGGATCGAACCTAAGACCTTAAGGATGTAGCATTATGTTCTAAAGATGCCTCACTTCACGGCAGCTTATGGAGCCGAGAAGAAACTAAGCGACTCTCTTTTTCATATAGGAAAAGCAATTTTTTTATAAAACAGTTCAAACGTGCAGGGGCTCATTTGATGTTCAGTGATACCGCCCGCCACTCGTGGACTCTCATACTGCCAGAAGGCTCGTAAGTACTTGCCAGCCTTTTAAATAGATCAATCTTTCATCTCTCTCTATCTATAATTATGTTGACGTTGTGATGAAAAGAGACAAGTACGTTTATCCGTGAATGTATACGATTTATTACGAATAAAAAAGTGTTCCGCTGACATTTTTAAACAGTATAAATTTATAATAAAACAATACATTAATGATTCTAATGTGTCATATAGATTTTAGTTTTTTAGTTTAGCCAAGTTCACATTTCAAGGATCGTCATGCTCGCTTAAATGTCATTGCTTGTGGGGCGGCCATGCGTCGGGTTGTCTCTCTCCCTAAAATATGGCCGATGGCGGCCATGCGTCATGCTCGTGAACGGGTACTGCTTGTGGTGATTGGTCGTACTTTAATTCGTGTATGCGGTGATGTTAGTTATTTCGACTATGTGTTTGCGTGTTCTTCCCACGAGAATGTAAGTGCGTGCTCCTATTTCACCATGCCTCCTGCCGATAGAGGACAAGTCTTTGTTTTTTTTTTAATTTATGTTATTATTATTAATTACTTAATATGTCATGTGGAACATGGTGCAATAGTTGCAGCTCCTTACAAAAGTTATGTAAAAAAAATGGCGATTAAAAAGAGTGGCGGAGAGTTTATTGCCAGTTCCTCTCTTCCGTTCTACGCCCTTGATTTGAGGACTGGCAGTAATTGTAAAATTAGAAGCATTAATATGTATTTCTTTACTGACGAGTCATAAGTGTACATTATGTTACCTATATGATTAAATGATTTTTTACCTTACTTTAGTACTTACCTAACTCATCACTATTCACTAGTTTCGACGAAATGGATCTCAGTGCTGTGAATGTAGTTGCATTAAATGTTTCAACTGCGACAGCTGAAATTAAAGTTATTATTAAATGACCTAAATAGTTTTAGAATCTGTCAGCTGTCATTATTGTCATGTGTCATCATGTTTGTTTTATACATCTCTATGATAGTTAATAGACATTTTATTTTAAAGAATCTCTTGTTTTAATGCAATTGTTAACACTTATGATATTTTTTTTTAAATAATAGCTTCATTATATTCAGTTATATGGATATATTTCAAAAGTTGGAAATATTCCCGCGTCAACTAAATAGCGCGTGACGTCTTTATGAATATCGTGTGAAGGGAAATGTAAGATGTCGTCGATGTTTATTGTTTATTAAATTGAACGCGCAGGAACTATTGGTTAGTGGTAAACAAATTTGTTCTAAAGTTTATCGTGTGCTTATATTATTAATATTGAACAAAATTAAAAGGCATTTTACATAGTTTGATTTCAATATAGATATAGTAAAAAATTCACGTGTTCTCAAATAAAGGCGGGTGTATCGTAAGTTATTTTGTTAAAAGTTCTCCGTTAACAATTCGTTTTCGTAACTTCGGAAAGTTAGGCTCTATGATCAGAGTGTGACTCCCGAATGTCAAATCTGATACGTTTTTGACATACCGGAGTCGTACTTAGCTCTGAGAGTTGAATCTTAACCTTAGTTTAACAGCGTAACATAACAGACTAAGAGTTGTAGACAAATAGAAATATTTTTATTACCAAGATACATCTCCATTGTATTTCTCGCTTGACTTGTCGCTATACAACCTATTAATTTACTAACACATGAAATAATCCCAAGAGTCGCATCACTCCACTTCCATCTCCGGCTGAAAAGGCTTACTGACACAAAGGCACCTGAAATAATATTTTAAAGTTTAAACTGCCAAGTAGGATATACAACTCATTAATTTTTCCAGTTTTTTTAATTTTTTTGTAAAGCTAATATAAAATTAGAAGCAGTTAATGTATATTTCTTTTTAGACGTTCATAAGTGTACATTGTGTTACCTATATGAAGGCACACAGGCAGGAGGTTCTAAGAATACGCTCTTTTCTTGATGGAACTGCGTTTGTTAATTTGATATTTTTCGGATAGCAGGTAACCTTTTGTAGCCATTGAAACAATTATTTTATCACCTCAGCCTTGCGATTCTGTAACTCACTTTTCGAACTCACACAGCGGTTTTCGCAGCGGTGGTCGAAAAGTGAGTTACAGAATCGCAAGGCTGGGCTACACTCAATGTGTGTTAAGCATTGCGAAAGAGGATAGAGATAGTTAAATTAAATCGAATGTTCATATTTTTTGAGTTTAAAAAACCGATATTAATAAACCATATATAAATATTTGCTAATGTTTGGTGGTTTGAAACATATTTTTAAAATGTCTATTACTAAGAATAAATACTAGTTAAGTTCACTTCATTCATTTTTTACTGTTTTATTTATTAAGAGTTCCCTGTCTTAGTAGTTTATTATTAATATTATTATTTATTTCTAAAAAAAGTTAAAGGCTTAAAGTAAAAGCGGTTCTAGTAAACGTAACAAATAAAATGTAATCCAAGTTCTGGACGACTGACAGCGATTATATGTTGTAAGCATTAAAAGTTATTAATTACTCTCCCTAGATTTAATTGAACTCACCAAATGTATGAAGGCAAATGTAGAATGTATTGTAGAAACTGTATTTAATTGCATCCCAGTTAAATCGGTAGCGAGTGAACAAATATTTCACCGTTAACTCCCCTGTGAAACACATATTACTTGAATATATTTATTACATTAGCAGCCTCCAAAACATACCTAGTTTTCTAGTTAATATAATAAAATAATTTTTCACCTTTACCTATTGACATTTATGAGTCTGTCTTGTTTTAACTGCCTTCTATTTTTAAATTTACGAACATAAATGATGAAATATTATTAAGTCTTAAGGTGTCTAGTAATAATAAAAATAATTTTAAATAAATAAAAAGAAAATTAATACAAATTTAAAAAGTTTGGTCCCCTTGGCAGTGTACCTTTAACGCTGGCAGCATTTCCTCGCTGTATTGCGATACTTATTCGTTGAGCGAGGAATGCACCAGCTCTGGGGTCACCGGTACTATTTACAAGGCGCCAACTTAACTCTTTAATTAGCTCCTGTGCCCCCACGGCCACGGCCCAAAAGTCTCTACTCCAAACGGAACAAAATCGAAGTTGAAGTAAAGACTCTATATTTGGGTCGTTTATTATTTTTCACCTTATTATATATTATATCCATAAATAAGTTGTACAATGCATATCTCTTATAATTCAGAGGTTTTAAAACCCGCCGAAACAATACTATACTTCAATTAGCTGATACGGCACTGACTACAGACTCGTTATTTGCATCAATTAGACAAATTACATACCATATTGAGGCCCATAAGTAAAGGCTATAGATGCCAGAATTAATATCGATTTAGTTCTTCTATGATTTGTTCCTTTTTTGAAAACCACCTTCAGTGTATCTTTGACGTGATTCAAATCGAAAAACGATTTAAGAAATTCCCATATACCAGTTTCCCCCTGCAAACAATATAATTTTTAAATGAAGAATTAAGTACGTCATAGGAAATAAAAAATTATATTACATTAGATTTTTCCGTTTTAGATCGTTCCGGATCCTTCATATAAAATAATCCATAATACAGACTGAACACGTAAAGCAGTGAACTGAATGAGAATACTCCATAATATCCAAAGTGTTTCAATAATAAACCACTTAATGCATGGCCAATAGGAGACCCAGCTGAAAGACATAAATTCGCTACACCAACTCTAAAAGTTCTCGTTTCTTCGCTAGATATTTCACTGATATAGCTAAATGCACCCATAAAAGTCGCAATCCATCCCCCAGTTATCGCTGGGAAGAAAGCTTCAAAAAACATCGTTACTTGAACTGGTAATTCGTAGAAGTAGTACGTGTTTACTATATTACTTAAGCACATGAGTAAATCTCCTACTATAGGCATTAGAACACATATTTTCCTCTTCCCCGTTCTATCACTCCATGCGCCCAAGAACAATATTAAGAAACTCGGTATGGCTGTTAAAAGTATGTTCTTCCAAACTTCCATAGAAGACACCAATCTTTGTACTTCAAGCTCTTGTGTTTGATATGACCCTTCTCGTGCAATGAGTGCATTGCAAACGTCATCGCCAAAATTTAGATTGACTCGACATGCCTTGTCTAGATTTAGATTCTGTGTTGCAAGCCGTGATAGCGATCCAGGGATGACATAAGTTATCAAAACTGGTTCTAAAGTAATATTTTCGCGTATATCAGCTATTCTTTCCCTCAAAGATTTCTTTTTTACAACTTTTGTTTTTAACGGTGCTTCTTCAGAAGCCATCTTGGTTGTGGCTAGAATAGTACTAGTGAAAACTTGATTGTGCGAACTATTTCGATTTAGAAGCCAGGTACGTCTGATGTGTTATCGTTAAATAAATAGCTTACTGCATTAAACTCATTTTTATCACGTCTAATTGATAAAGTCACGCCAGACGAAATTTTGTAATATTCTAACCAAAAAAAAGAGAAAAGGATAGATTTGAGTTTTTGAATGTTCTTTATGTTAAATGCTACAATGTAGTACAGAGGCTTACCAAAATATTTCTAAAACCTTCCGGTTGAATAGAAGCCCTAATTAAGTTTAATAGGTAAATAAAAGAAAATCATTTCATCAATTATTTATTAAACAGATTTCGTCAAAAAAACGCTAGTTTGAGCAACATAATATTATTTACAATACTATTTTTACAACCAAACATCTACGAATAGAAAAATTAAATTTCAAAACCGTATTGTCTACGTAATGGTAAAGTAAATAACTTTAGTATTTCATACCAACTTATATCTAACTTAAACCTCTGCTATGTCGCAGGCTTTAGTCCATCAGAATTTCAAAACTTTTTTACGACTTAGTCACTGACTTTCAAACATACTCCCTTATTCATATAAATCAGGGACTTGAAACCAAATCACTTTTTAATAGGCGTGCCTCACACCAATTTGTATGAAAATAGTCACGTGACAGCGTTAGTGGGACAAGCCTGTCGAAAAGTGGTTTTGTCTCAAGTACCAGACTACTTACACCGTTTTAACTAAAGTACTCATTTGTCTCTTTCCATCGAAATCCGAATATAATTTGACAGAATGAGACAAAGCATTTTAGTTTTAAAGGTACCGTTAGAGTGATTAGTTATAACGAATAGGTGCAAAACAACAAAAGCGAGAGTTTTAACAAGAAACATTTTAAGACCTAAAAAAATTTAATACAAAGGAAAGACTGAACTTTTTTGAATACATATTTAATATATTTATATCAGTTTAAAATGTTCTAATAATATAACAGTATAATACAAAAAACGGGTAACTTTTAAATAAATTACACCTTTATCGATAAACGTACTATAAGCTTCAATTAGTTAAATAATCATTTGTGTACTTTGCTATTACGGGCGTGTACACAATATATATAATTGAAGCTTATAGTAGTTAGTTATACTTAAAATCGTTAGTCTATACAATGATTTGACATATTTAGTATCGTTAAACTAAGCAAACTTAGTATTAACTACACATATAGCTACTCAGTTTTATTTACAACCAATCCCATTATTAACTAGTTTACATTTTTCCATAATTAGTTTATAACTAAGGACAGAAATAAACGATAAAACTAGGTGGTACCCTCAATTTATATTAATAAATATTTGGTTATTTGAGTGATATTGGTGTATATGTCGCAGCCAACCAGCTTAATTAGCTGTTCAATTAACAGCCTAGCCTTTTAACTAAACGGCGCCGTTTAACTAGCGGCCTGAAAAATATTCAGCCGTAGCGTTTGTAACAAGATTTATTAAAGTTGTAAAGGCTGGCTAATGCTTAGGCTATTCGTACTATCATGTGACAGAAATAAAAAGCTGAAATATCTGACATAAGAAATTCTTTATTTAATATATTTAAAATGTTAACTTATTAGTGTTTTTGTCTTTGTTTGTCACTAAATACTTCCATACTATTTTTCATAAAACTTTGGAAACTCGTTGTTTGCCGACGCAATATTGACGGTTTGGTGTAGGTGGTAGAAAGTGGAACTAAATAGAAATTAACAAGATAGTTAATTAATTCATCATCGTCATCGATTCAAGTCATTTGTCTAGCTGTTTGATCAACTGGCTGAATATCTTCCAGGCCGCCAGTTAAACGGCGCCGTTTAGTTAAAAGGCTAGGCTGTTAATTGAACAGCTAATTAAGCTGGTTGGCTGCGACATATACATTAGCTGTCACAGCGTGCATTTCGTGTATTTTGAGATTTTTATAATAACCGCTACTTTTCATTTTACATTAAACAAAATCCTCAGGAATTCATTATCTTGCGGCGATATGGATGTTACCCGACCATATCAAAAAGCCGAGATGAATGTAGGGTACAGTGGGTACAGTATTCACATAGTTCAAACAGGAATTAATTCTATTGGTTAGTTAATTGCGTTGATGCAGACACGTAGACGTGGCTGGGCCTTGATTTTATGATATTTAAGGATTTTAGTAAAGATCTAAATAATAGTAGCTTGGAATGATTTTAGTCGGAAGGAACGACGACATTAAATAGGGAAATTCCTAATAAATGTTATCATTATTCGGTCTTTCGTTTTTCAGGTCAGTTGCAAGCAGTTGCATGAGTTGAAACCAGCGCTAAATATGACACTCATATATCGAAAACGTATTTAGGGAAGTTAAACTTGGCTCTTCTAAATCTGGTAAGACAGCCTGAGTATTAGAATCGCATGCATTAATACACTGAGTTGTTGTAGTTTTCCATATAAATATCTACCGCTAGAATTTCTGTCAGCTATTCGTATTGATGAAGCATCTGGGTATACCAGAAATATATTATATTGACAAAGTACAGTCAATATGTTGTAGATTCTCCAAAGCTTTATAAGTCCAATTCTATGGAGTTCTTGCCCATTCTTCTCCATATGAAACTATTTTGGAAGGGGCAACTAGTCATTTTTTTAAATATTTTTAAATTTTAATTTTGACTTTCAAAAGTGCCTTATAAATAGGCCAAATTGAAATAAAAAATTTGACTTTGACTTTTATTTTCGTTATCGCGTTGAATGCAAAAAGTATAAACAAGTCTTGTTGGTTTAAAAAACTTATTAAGTAAATTTTTTATAAGAATGTTTTGAAAGACTTTATATATTATTTGACTTAATTGTATTAAATACCTCACTACATTCATAAACAATCCAACTACTTATAATATTTATTATGATTTATCTTATATACAATACTATTTACATGCAGAAACAACTTTATGTAAATATACGAGAAATTATTATGAAACTCATGTTTTTATAACTGTTTACTCAAAAATTCATTTATCAAATGTATGTTTTCGTAGACAAAGATGCTTAACTAAGGGAAGATAACACTGTAAAGAAAGAATTAAATTATAAACTGAAATCTGTATAATAAGTTACTTTTGCTAGATAAAACTGTAAAATATTAAATGAATTATCATTGTTGACGATGTATGACACATAGATAGGTATTTAAAAAACAAAAGACTGTTGGTAATTTGTATACGAATCAGACATACATTTTGCGCAGTATACTTGTATCGATTCAGCGGAAATTAAAAAAAAAATTAAATAGTTCGCTATTCGATTGTATAACACAATGAATCATTTTGCTTATTGTCCTTTTATATTCGCATGCGTATCTTCTCGTAAGCAATGTTGCGACTCTCATCCCTGAGGTCGTAGGTTCGATCCTCGGCAGTGCACAACGGTGAAGGAAAATGTGAGGAAACCGGCTTGCCTTAGACGCAAAATAGTCGACGGCTTGTGTCAGGCACAGAAGGCTGATCTACTTGCCTATTAGCTAAATGATCATGATACAGAAATCTTAGGCCCAGACCTAAAAAAGGGCCCACAGACTTTTTTAGTTTCTCGTGTAACATCAGATTTAATTTCTTACAAATCCATAGATGGCGCTGCAAAACATTAAGCTATACAAAAGGCTATACGCTATTGAGTAATAATATAAATTACACAACCATTATTATAATATGCATATGTATGATTTAAACTCTTTATTAGAGACAAATTATAAAAACACTAGTAAACAATTTACGTTTTTATTGGCATAATTTTTTTACCAAATAATAAAATAATTCTTAGAAATAGGTGGAACGATTCTGGCGTATTATCAAAATATTAAAGAACTACCTGAGTATGCTCAGTAAAAGCTTATTTACAAAAAATCAATATTCATAAGTAATTCAGCACTCATTCAATTGTTTTATTGAAAAAAAATACAACTGGAAAACTACATCGAGGAAATTCTAATATTTCCTGGGATATGAATTAGAATTGAACATAATATTAATACAAGCAATCAGAAGCAATATTTTTTTTTTTATTTATCCAATAATTAAAGAAGTTTTTTGACGATTAGGACGATAAAACAACACAATTTTAAAGTTACAATGAAAAAAAAAAAGAAAGAAAGACGTCGTTTAAATTTTCTAAACAAAAAGTTTACATTTGTATTTTACCAATAGTTACATGAAAGGATTGCTTTAAGTACAAAGCAGTCCTAATTATTTTCTACGTAATAAAAAAACTTTAACGCAGCGGTTTTTAAAACATTGGAAGAACAGAAATACATCTATATACCTTGTAGAGTTAATATACCTAGTTATATCGTAGCAATTTTCAACTATTTACAACGTTACATGTGCGTCGGACATCATCGTAGGACCCTGAAACAAAATATACACAAATTAAGGATTGCAGGATTCCAAGAAGTATCTCAAATCACAGTCAGTGAAGTCAAACTTAAAATAAAAAAACGTGTGGCACTCGGGGACTGCCGCGGTAAAGCTATTGCATAATTTTTTTTCAACTTATGCAATTATAATTATTTATTTATGCAGTATTTTTTTTTCTTTGATATTAATTTTAATTCAATCTACCACTCTACCAGACTCAGACTAACTCGCCTATATAGTCTGTCTCACTCTAACGCGCACCGACTGCACCGATCTCGTCAGAGAGATATGAATAAGCAGTATGCGCTCTGTCCCGCTCTAACGCGTAAGGTTTTTTTCGTTACGGAATTTCTGGTTTCGGTCTCCACGCTCGATGCCCGCGATAGAAGCTATGCAATAGCTTAAAAATATTGTAGTAGGGAACTAAATGTTTGAGTTACGATCTAAAATTGTTTTACCCTGTTTAAATGAGCTATCAAGCATCGGTCGTGTGTTGGAATTCCGGATGTGTAACAGGGTTTCGATGTGCACAAAGTCAGATCTTAAATTGATTAATATTTCTTAACTCGACAGGATGGGTTATGGTTATGATTTTTACTAAACATTATGTTTTATAAATCAAACAAAAATATGTATAAATTGTAATTGAATCAAAATATAATTTATTTTGTTTATTTATTTATATACACTCTGTTACCTGAAACACACATATAAAACAGGTTACATAAGCTAAGGGCGGCCTTATTGCGGCCAAGCAATTTCCTCCAGTCAACCCTAGTGTGTACAATTAAAAATATACCTACTGAGGGTTAAACAAGAAGTGAATAACTATAATATGAGAATTATACGATACCGAGTTACTAAGCTAATCTTAGGTTTAATGAATCATTATTCATAAGTAGCTAATGTTCAATTGCCGTTAAAGAACTAAACTATCTACTACTAACTATATATTTATAGATAAAACCTATTTTAGTATCAACGGTGTAGAACGGGCGAAAAGAACTAGCATAAAACTTGGCAGCCCTTAATGCCGCCAAAATTAATTAAAATATTATTGATGGAGAATATAATTTATTTTATAATAATATATACTGCCACAGGGACCAAACTATTTGAATTTGTTTTGAATTTATTTTTGATAATTTTTATTAAATTTATGATAGTTTAAAATTTTAGTAGTATTAAATTTAATTAGAAGACTAGATAGAGTAGGCTGTAGATTTCTACTTTCGGTACTAAAAAGTTTTATTAGTTGACAAAAATGACTTGGTATTTTAAATATCCTTTTATTTGCTAAACATATTTTCTGTTATCATCTTATCATTTGCTACCGGTTTCATGCAGGAGGTTTACTTTTAATAGTAAATCTAATATATAAAATTCTCGTGTCACAGTTTTCGTTGCCATACTCCTCCAAAACGGCTCGACCGATTCTCATGAAATTTTGTGTGCATATTGGGTATGTCTGAGAATCGGACAACATCTATTTTTCATCCCCCTAAATGTTAAGGGTAGACCACCCCTAGATATTTTTTTTACATTTTTAAATATTTTTTTCTGTTTTTATTTTTTTATGATACAACATTAAAAAATACATACAAACCCCTAACTTTCACCCCTCTACGATCAACCCCTATTTTTTTATTATAAATGATATATATGGCAAAACGACGTTTGCCGGGTCAGCTAGTAGAATCAATATTTTCATACAAAAACCGATTAATTGTAATTATTTGTATAAATAATAAATATAAATCTCACCTTATCATAAGAACAGACAATGTGCTCAGTAGAACAAGGATGTAGGATGCAAATACGCCTGAAAATAAAAAAAGTTATGATTATGAATAATTATTGACAAAATCCCAATACTTAACTAGATTAAGTCCAGGTGGTAGACAATTGTACCGAATTATAATAATACATCTTCCGGGCAAAGTATTACGACCATACTTTGTCTTTTGTGATCCTACCGATACACCTTTTGTCTTTTGTGATTCTACCGATACACCTTTTGTCTTTTGTGATCCTACCGATACACCTTTTGTCTTTTGTGATCCTACCGATACACCTTTTGTCTTTTGTGATCCTACCGATACACCTTTTGTCTTTTACATATGACCTATTAGATTTATTGTTTTTTTTAAATTGATTTTACGTAGGATACTTAATGCTTATAGTACTTCAGCTGTGTTTCCCTGACCCCTGCCTGCCATTCCGCCGCTCTGGGGCCTAGACCAAGTCCAGCTTAAAGCATCTACCCATGGCCCTAAAATTAGAGGCAATATCGGGGAGTTGCTGGGGAGCACCCTAGATCGCTCCCAAGATCGCCTCGTGTGTAAGCAAGTCATTCCCTAATGTTATTTTTTTTATTATAGTCTGCTGCACTGTCGGTTAGGTACATACTGGCAGGGACGTGTGTAGAGTATGCTGCTGTTGATTCGAACCACGAGCCGATTTCATTCCCACCACCATTTCCCGATATAGCCACTGATTTAAGGACCGTGTGTAGACGCTTTTAATCACCCTCTTAATTGTTAAGTCAGTGGCAATTTATAAATTCATTAAACAATTGGCATTACTAACATATTATTTATTTATTTATTACAGAAATACATACATTATCCCTACAGACTAAGCCAATTCGATGATGTTGAGAAACATTTAATAAAATATAATAAAGAACATAAATCATATTAAACACAAAATATACACAATATCGCTACTGTGAATTCACTCAGCGAACATATAATGTCGATAGTGTCGGAGACAGCATTAAGTAGGCGCAACGTCTTTGATAACGGGGATCTGTGCAACAGACTGGTTCTTGCCCTTGGTATCGCAAATAACCTAGGCCTTCGCCGTCGCACATATCCCATAGGTACTAAGAAACCCACTTCTTGGAGTACACTTGGGTTGCACACTACACCCCTCAAGACTTTCAGTACGTAGTAGGCAAACTGTAAGTCCCGCCTGGTTTCCAATTTATTGTACCCCACCATCCCTAAGACAAATAATGTTGGGTACATTACATACAAAATATATGAAATAGATAGATAGGGTTATGAAAAGCCTTAATCAAAAATAAACCTTCACTATAAAGCCGCTAAATCCCATACTGTTTATCATATATAGGTAATGTTAGTATTCCTTGTTTTAATTTATAATTTTATATTGTAGTCCTTATTGCATCAATATTAAACAATAGATTCCGTCTAATATCCCGAACCTATTGTCCATCTGATCAACTTTATTAAATCAGTATAAGGAAACATCTGCCAGAAATATTAATATTCCAGTGGTTTTGTCCTTTGATATTGTTTTAACCTTTTGGGAAAATATAAGGTCACTTGAGACACGTGTAACGCTTACAATACCCGGTTTTAAAAATATATCGAAAAAAGTTTCTTTGTTGTATGACGCTTGTTAGTTGTTTATCGTAAGGTAATAATAATCCGAAATGCCCTTCCTTTAAACCCATATAAGGTATATGTTTAAAGGGATCTTGGATTCAGATTGTATTATTTTCTATGACAAGTACAATGACAAGTGTTTCATGTGCACTTTTTACTTTTTATTTTTCATGTTTTCATCCTTTATTAGTTTAGTTTTTTCTTCTCTTAATATAACTATAACTAATAACTATATTCAAATATGTATTTTTGAACTTGCCTATCTTATTATTATTATTAAAGCTTTATTAATCCATACAACAATTGGTTAGTTTACATTCCTTAGAAAATAGTATTAGTTAAGTTAGTATGAGTTTTAAACTAAATTTAAGTTAGATTTATTGGAGTTTACTCCTTAAGAAACGATTTGAGTTATAAGGCCCGGTACGGAAATTTTATGAGGAGTAAAATCAAGTGTAACACGAAAAGTTGAGGCGTTATGTAGAAAGAGACAAACATATATATCTGTAGGATTGAACGTGTAAAAGAATGAGATGGAATACATTACACAGACTTTTCTATTTTGAATTCACGTTTTGACAGCCACGTTACAACATTGTCAGTGTTGACAGGTGTAAAAAATAAAAGTAGATTGTCTAGCGTGCCATAGAGTTTTGTCAATAGTAATGGTCAGTGAAATCAAAATTAAAAAGATTGTTCATTCTTATTCTTCTCTTACTATAAAGGTAACTTTGGTAGAAAGAAAATCCTATTTGGGCATAGATGATGTAGGTACGTTTTATTACTACTACAAACATTTATATTATAAAAACATATATTCTTACCACCTTCAGTATGAAAATATGGTCGACAGCCACAGAACATTATCGCCATTTTATCGTTCGTAAGGAGTAAACTCCAATCGTGCGTCGTAGCTGACACACACACACTTTTTTTTTAAATTTTTTAATGGTCTAGTTTTTGTATGGCCCCTTATAGGGTAAAAGCCTCCTCCATATTTGCCAATCTTATCTAATTTTTTTTTTCTTTTCTCACAGTGGTTGCCTGGAAGAGATCGCTCGAAAGCGATAAGGCCGCCAGGTGCCCTCCTTTACATTTAATTATTTAAAATTTTATATTGTAATGCAACGAAGTGTTAATAAAGAAATAAATAAAATAAGTAGTATACAAGTATCATAGTATTATGTTTACATTTAGCGCATTTTTGAACCATTTTAGTCATCCCCAAAGAAGAGAAAAGCCGATAGGAAGTTGTAGGAGATTAAGCTAATTATCACGTATTTAAGAAATGGTTTTAAGGTTAGATTAGGTCGTTTTCCCAGGATATTTCCATACACACATTAACATTTTCTGGTCTGATGGAATATCAACTAAAGTCTGAAATCCAATTAACGAGGTATGTGCATACAAAAAAATCACTATGACGGTTGTTGGTCAAGTCGTTTCATCATGCGACCTTCATCGATGAGGTAGGATCGAACCCCGAATGTGCACCAATGCACTTTTCTATGTGTCTATATTTTAAAGCTCGTACGGTGAAGGAGATCATCGTGAGTAAACCGGCATGCTTAGAAGTCTGGTATGTGTGTGTAGCGCAGTAGTAATAATTAGTAAAACCAGCGAATTTGTTAATAATTTAATTATAATTAATTGAAATTATGGTAAGATTGGAGGCAGAACACTCGATACACATTCATGAATGTAAACAAAAACGTAATAAATAGCGTGTTATCTCTAAACACACAACGAGAATACACATGTCGGTTGCGGCTTAAGTTACGTAAATAACTTTTAGGGGAAGGGAATTGCCTATTTGATTGCATATTATTTTACCATAGAATATCATTATGGGTAGGAATGGATTTTAAAATGCTTTTTGGTACTATATATTTTAGTTTTATATAAGAAAACATAACCAAGTTGGGAGTACTGTTTGCTATGAAATTAAGTAAAAGGTGATGTTGGAGCGGGTACTAAACACATTTTTGAGGCGCATCAATCTTAGGATGTACGGTGTGTAACCTTTTTACCCATCATGTATCCGACCTTGTTTATTCTTGGTTCTGTAGACTACAACGAGCTTAGCGTACGCCGAGAATTCGCGCTTGTGATGTACTTCATAAAATTGTTACATGGCAAGGACAGTAATTCGACAGTACTTCAGTACCTTAGCTTCAATGTACCTGATGGGTACGTCAGAAAGCGACATCGTCCGCTGTAACTTCATCTGCCCACAGCTAGGACTAACCTTCTGAAAGGGGCACATAATATGAATTGGTGTATTAATTTAGTTAACGAATTACATTGGTTAACGGACCTTTTTTCATTGTCCATTGAGTGAACTGACAAAAGTTCTATTATTGGTTAGTGCCGTAATAGTAGTTAGTTAATTTCTTGTATTTTTTATTATGTAATTTTGTTTTTCATAATTAATTAATTTTGTTTTTTTTTTGTTTCTTCTGTAAATTTTATTCACTTATTGTGCACTCTTGTCAATTAAGAGTCGCCTGTTAGGGAAGGCGTGTTTTTATTAATAAATAAATAATGCAACGATACAATAAAAAACGTGTTTAGGGCTGTGTCACTATGATGCAGACATCAGCAGATTAGAGCTTGGCACGTTAAACGCGGCCTTTGCGTGTAGCGTCTAAGCTTCAAGCCACAAACCTACTAAAGGACCGAGTATTCCGTTCTGTTGTGTCCCGTAAATTGCTAACCAATACACGTTTATAACAAATTATTTTTTGTTATGTGTGAAACTGTACGGACAACCCTACAGTTTCACACTTAACTTACTTTAATTTATAAGTAAATACAAATGCGTGCAGTGTAACCAGCGAGCTAGCCACGGATTGCGGTCGAGAGTGTAGCAATAAATCAAATAGTGTTTCCTTTATATAGCCCAAGGCCCTTACTGAAGTATTAATAATAACAATTTAATGTGTAGTTACGAACCTATTAATTGCGCACATAAAAATTAAACCCAATGGTGCAAAGCTTGAACGCCACTAACTTGTAACTGATTATTATTTGCTGCTTTACTATTACGGCTCAAATATAAGAGTTTTCCTCCACAATTTTGTTCCTATAGAGACTCTTGGGCCGTGGGGTTCAAGTGCACAGCGGGTAATTAAATATTTAAGTTGGCCGTAGTACCGGTGACACCAAAGCTGGTGCTTTCTTTGCTAAACGAATAAGTATCGCAATACTGCTAGGAAATGCTGCATTAAAGGTATACTGTCACAGGGGTCAAACTTTTTAAATTTGTTTTAATTTTCATGCACGTGTACGTGTTAAAACACGCCACATAAATGAACTAAGGTATAACTCAATAGCATGCTTAAGCCGATAACATCTTACAAAGGGTGACAAACGTACATGAATTGAAAAACACGAGGAACATAATTCACATAAAATTTGCATTCACACTTGTAACAAACGATGAACATTATTACTTTTTATTTGCGGGCGAATTTCGAGCTTCAAAGCCCATAAATTAGCCAGAACAATACACGTAGGATAAATCTGTGTCACATAAGAATGCTGCATCAGGTAAAGGCGAGGGGTTAGCCCCGGGGTTGAGGGGTTTAAGGGGGGAAGCAATAACACTGGCATGCTAGACATTATTGCGTTGTATTATTTATGTGCTTGAAGGTGACAACTCAGGGTCATTGAACTGAATTACGTAATAAACGCCATCTTTGAACGCGATTTTTGGATCCTTAAGGTGTATAATATAGTATTTGAGCCGTGTTGGCCTTGTGGCTTCAGCGTGCGACTCTCATACCTGATGTCATAAGTTCGATCCCCGGCTGTGCGCCAATGGACATTTTTTCTATGTGCGCATTTAACATTTGCACGAACGGTGAAGGAAAACATCGTGAGGAAACCGAAAAGTCTTAGACCCAAAAAGTCGACGGCGTGTGTCAGGCACTGGAGGCTGATTACCTCCTTGCATATTAGATTTAAAAAAGATCATGAAACAGATTCAGAAATCTGAGGCCAAGACCTAAAGAGGTTGTAGCGCCACAGATTTTTTTTAAGGTGTATAAATGTTTGACATTTCCGGTATTCTACTAATATGTTCTAAGGTCAGTGAAATATGAACATGGTTTTAAATTTACTTTAAATTGAACAACACAGCATACAACTTTAAATTATATTAAAACATAGTGATAAGTCACGAATCACAGGTATATAAGGAAAGTCAGTTGGATGTTTTCTCCTCTTAGTGGGAAATGTACCAGACATAATTGTGATAAGCGTTATATGATACTAAAATAAAAATAACTGTTGTGTTGGAAAGCCAGGAATTCCTATTTAAATTCCGATGGATCGGTGCTAATGATTACACAAATTATTAATATTGTAAGTAGTGCGTACAACCGCTTATATAATTTTCATTTGTTTATTTTTTAACTATTACTCGTATTTATGTCAAATTATGTCGCTGCGATGTAAAGAGATAAATTAATACTTTAGCTGAAAAGGTGAAAACTGATTTATTGCGATGAATAAATGTGGTTTGTCATTTTCAGATGACAAGTAAACAAATTAATTGAAAAGGGTATTTTAATAAAATAAATTATTCATATAACAGTCGAGACATATAAACATTACTTTTATTGCTTTACTTAATTTCTATAAAATTTACTGTTCTCTCTGTGCTTAATGTGCCCTGTGGTAATATAGGCCGGTCATTATCCAGTATAATAATTGTATTCAAGAACTCGTAACTTGAAAAACTTGGAACCGCCCCTCTTCTTTGCAAAATTTGCGGACATATACTAACTATTTTAAGTTTTGTTAATACATATAGCAGCGTTATTTCGGTATAATATATTCACTGTAATAAATGTCAAAATACTCTAATTTTACTTAATTGTAATATATGGTTCCTGGGTCATTGGGGTGCTTTAAATAATAGAGGATTTTATTTTTACTATAAATTAACCACTTGCGTACAGCAATAGAATCGAAATAATGAAATGTTAATGCCCGCCTTCCACTGCGAGCGGAACGGACCCATTACGGACTCCGCTATACTCGTAACGATGATTTTCATACATTTTCATTTCCGTGGGAAACTCGCTCAACTCGCTAACCTCGTATATGACTCTTTCAACTCGCTCACTCCGCTCCGCTCGTCTCCGCTTTGGTGGAAGTACATGTATGATAATCATAAATCAATCATAGCGGACTCCGTAATGGGTCCGTTCCGCTCGCAGGGGAAGGCGGGCATAATTGCTATGTAACAAATGAATGCAATGTAACAGTTGAAGAGAGTGCCTACGTCTGGCTAAACTCTCGGGGCGTAACTCGGACGATTTAGGAAGTCGCCACGCTTATAAAACTAAGCAAAACAGCCTTGACTAGTATATGAGATTGCAAGTTGCTTATATATAAGACAACATTTATGCTAATAACCTAAAATGGTTGGTACCTACCTACTACAAATTACTTTTACGTTTTTGGCTTCGAAAATCGAGAAACATTTTTTTAAGTCTTAGTACTTGTGCATAAAAATTAGTTTAAGTTCATATTTCAAATAGGACACTTTACAGAAATTCCTTAAATACTCAAATGATTTATTATTGTTATATAATTAACAATCTTAATCACCTAATAATAATAAAAATTTCGTTAAACGTATTCGAAAATGTGAAATATCTGTTTCAATATATAATACAGTTTTTTACCTATATATTGTCACAGTTCGCAGTAAAACCTTTCTACCTGAGCGCTTTTAATATACAATAGTTGAAAACCATTTCGTTGCAAACAAGAACACTCAAGAAAATTTTACAGTTTCTATCCAATTGTTTCCATTGTCTAAAAGTGTTTCCCTACACCAAATAAATTAACTTTCGCCCGCCATTTGGCGGTCTGCTCGCTACATAAAAGTTGATAAAATTTCAGACCAAAGTTACAATATATTTTATAGGGCCATAGTGTAAACGGTATGCCAAGAACCGCTCAGCTTTAAAATATAGAATAATTTTGCATTTATTCTCACATAACCAACTGCAATACTTGTATTTATCAAAACGACGCTTTTGCAAACACGGAACATTTAAGAGTACATAATTTTATATTGATATATTGAAGTTATTACGGACACGGAAACTACAATGACTAGGGGTTTGAATAGAAAATTGTATTGTCGTTTAATTCTTATTGGTCTGATTCTGATGGGACGCATGACCAATCACAATCAAGTGACGCGAGCTTACGTTAACATTTTTCAAAAGCATTTTAAAAATCACTTACTCTTCCTTGGCTATTAGGAAGAAAGAAACCAATTGTGATATTTTCAATTGATTAAATTGTGAATACAAATTGATTAAATGTCGGTAATAATTTTGTGTAATTAACAAAATTATTTAATTCTTCATATCTTTCATTATTATATATATTCATAATACGACCCGGTGAACTAAATATATTTGTGTCACAAACTTAATACGTAATTCTTTTGAAACAGATCAAAGAGATCGAACCTCATAGGTACTACAGCTATGCAACACAAATTTCTGAAGGCACAAAACATATAAACATATGGCAACCAAGTGACAGTTTTTAATTAAAAAAAACCAAAGTCATCAAATATGTCCCAGCAGTAACCGTTATTATTGGAAAATTCAATTGTTATTTTTCTTAATTTAGTGTTTATGTTTTCCACCGTTTAAACCTTCCCTGAACTTCCACAAATATATCAAGATCATAATTAGCCAAATCGGGTCAGCCATTTTCGAGTTTTAGCGAGACAAAGGAACAGCAATTTATTTCTATATTTATAGATAGATAGATACTATCATTCTAAAAATATTCGTGACACCTTAATAAATATTCAAAGAAATAGACGCAGAAAGGAAGGAAGAAAGGGAAGAAGGCCCAAGCCCAAAGAGCGACTGCAAAATTTAAAAGAAATTGAATCATAATATATAAAAAGTTGTGGTGATGTTTTGTCTAATTTGTCACTTTATATAATAACTTCTTTATCTAGGTTTAGTATTAAATGTCTGCAATGTATATTGGTTTAATCACGAAATCTCTACGCATTAAAGCAAATCGAAGCTATCCGAGACATCGAGAAATCAAAGCGAGTCGCACATTAATGTCCAATAACCGCACCGATAACAAAAGTAAACGCAATTTGGCACAGGACGCGCTGTGCGTGTAAAAAACAAGTTACGCTTTGCTACGCTGGCTCCCTTCCATTTCCATTAGCAAATGTTTAGCCAAAGTGTTTCCCAACTTGGACCCATTATATCGGCCGTTTCCTTTCTGTCTCTGCCCCTAACTAACTTTTTTTCATTTCTGTTAAAGCTAAGTGTTTTTTCCCGATGCAAGTTTTCCAAGATTTACGCTGCCTGTTATATTGTTAATATTCGGGAGCACTGTTTGGCTGCCGACCTGCGGAATAAATTCCAACAAAATGGGGTTATCACACATTTTCACATCTTCCAACTTAGTTTTATGGAATGAAAAAGTTGGCGATTTATGTACTAGCTACAAATTGTGTGCGCTCTGTTTGCGTTGGACGTATTGTTCTCGTAAGCTGGGTACAATACTTAAGGTGATGTACGAACATTTAGTAGCAACTCTTCTAGTGGAAGATATGGGGACTTTATTTCTAATCTTTTTTAGGCGTATTGCAAAGGTGAAAAGATTTTGTTACTCCAAATTTTTTGAAGCCTGACAATTAAAAGAGAATTTGACCCTGTTTACATTCTCACACTATAGTAAAGTATAGAAACTAATTCAAATGTAATATTCACCTATGTAAAATATTATAAATCAAATATTAATTTAAGTATCATAAATTTATTCCTTTCATCAACAATATTATGAAACATGTGAATACTGTGAACCAAGTAGCCAATAAAATAAAAAAATAAATTTGTGGCGTTTCAACGTTTTTAGGTATGGGCTTCAGATTTTTGTATCATTGGTCAATCTTATAGGCAAGAAGTTGATCAGCCACCTGTGCCTGAAACCCGCTGTCGACTTTTTGGGTCTAAGGCACGATTTCCTCACGATTTTTTCCTTCACCGTTCGATAGAATATTAAATGCACACATAGAAAGAAAGTCTATTGGCACACAGCCGGGGATCGAACCTACAACCTCTGCTGCTCTCGTCAGTAAATTAAAAGGATCTACTAAGAGACTAGCTGCCCACGACACGGGAACTACTAGTGTGCGTGTGCACTTTCTCTTTTAACTATACATCCCTTTTTGTTATGTGTCATAAAGTTTTTCTTTCTTTCTCATGTCTGAATCTTACTCTTAACCCGATGAGTGGCACAGATGAATTAGATAAAAAAAAACAAAAAAAGGGTGCGTGTACTTATGTACGCGCGTAAGAAGTTATACTTCTTTGGCATTATTAAAAATAGTTTTTGAGTGCATGCAAATAATTAATTACAATTAAAAAATCAAAGACTGGAAAAGGAGTCATTATAGTCAATAAAGTTTAGTTTACATTTGAAAAATTAAATAAATAAATATTTATTATTATTCTCTTACATTAAGTGTAACATAAATTCTATTATTATTCGAATGTTGTTTTTAAATTATGTCCAATGCCGTAGCATCTTGCGTGGGCAACTTCATTCTGTTAATTTTGTGTCACGGTGCGCGCGCATCGTAAAATTTCACTCTCATAAATTTTTCATAACGCGCCTAAAGAAGTATAACTTCAAAAACTATCAAGAATCTGACACCCCTGCTTGTGACATATAATAATTGCACCCATTGATTACAAGAGAGTTACTACCTCGTATTCCGTTAACAGCGATGCATAAAACGAAATTCCATGTCAAAACCTCATGATTAATGTATCAAATTGTACTAGGAACTCTTAGTAATGCTTCAAAGCTCGAAACGCAGATTAAGGCTGTACACGTGTCGACGCGCAATTAGTCGTCGGTTAATCTTTGTAAGGTGGGTTCCAAGACGTGAACGTGTTTATGGTAATTCTCTGAAGATTTGGATGATATTATGTGTGTTTTGGGATTTGGCGCTGTCGATAGGACGGTTTAGCAGATTGACTCAATTTCAAATTATGAATATTACTTTTTTATATCGAATATAAACGTTTTTTCTCTAATCGTACACAATTAGAAAAACACTCTACACATATACATTTGAATTGTATTCTTCTATAAAATATAATAAAATAGGTATTGCAAATATTTCTTATTTTTTAACTGTAACTTTCATTTTAATTTTATTTACAATCAAGTATACAGTATTTACAATTTTCTTAACCTACAAAGTAATAATAAAAATATATTAAAAAGAAAATAATTTTTTTTTTAAAAAGTTTGGTCCCTGTGGCAGTGTATTTTTAACGCTGGCAGCATTTCCTCGCTGTTTTGCTATACTTATTCGTTGAGCCAGGAAAGTGCCAGCTCTGGGGTCACCGGTACTATCTACTAGGCGCCAACTTAGATCTTTAATAAGCGCCTGTGCACTTGAACCCCACGGCTTAAGAGTCTCTACTCCAAATGGAACAAATTCGGAGTTGGAGGAAAGACCCTTATATTTGTGCCGTTTATTATTTGCGTTTTTATATTATTTATTTTTTAATTGCAAATATATTTCAGTAGAAAATTAATAAGCGGGTCCTCCAATTTTGATTTTGTTCTTTGCAGTAGAGACTCTTGGCCGTTCAAGTGTACAGGCGCTAATTAAAGATTTAAGTTGGCGCCTAGTAGTAGGTACCAGTGACCCCAGAGCTGATGCTTTCCTCGCGTAACGAATAAGTATCGCTATACCGCGAGGAAATGCTGCCAGCATTAAAGATGCCATAGGGACCAAACTTTTAGAGTTTTAATTTTCTATTCATCCTTTTTTTATTATTAATATTATGATGTAGGTAAGAATATTGTAAACTTAATTTGTGTTTCAGTAGAACAAAGCCGGTAACAAAATTGATTTATAACATTACTAGCGGATCCGACAGACGTTGTCCTGCATGATATTTCAAGGGAATTAGGATATCAAACAAAGTATGAAAGTACCGACTGCAGCGCCATCTGCCGGGTTGATTTGTGAATCGAAACCATCCAGCCCTGCGATTCTGTAACTCACTTTTCGAACTCACACAGCGGTTTTCGCATCGGCGGTCGCTCTCAAATCAGTCGTGAAGCAGTCATTTTATGATTTGGCATTCTAATAAACAATAAACTACAAGCTCCCACCTTTTCAGACTGATTTGAGAGCGACCGCCGATGCGAAAACCGCTGTGTGAGTTCGAAAAGTGAGTTACAGAATCGCAGGGCAGGGCTCCACCCGAACGCATACAAAAAATCATTAAAATCTGTCCAGCCGTTTGAGAGGTGTTCAGTGACATCCATAGACATTCTTGTTAGTTAGATCAAACTGCACACGGTGTGCATTTAATTGGAATCGGTTGAGTAGTTCAGGAGTCCATAGCGGACAAACAACGTCACGCTCCATTTATATATATTTAGATTTAATATCCGAATTACCTATTGTATGAGAATACATAAACTTTATAAAATATAAGCGAAATAATTGAAGTAACGAATTCATAAGTTCGTATCGTTCTTTACTAAATAACGAACGTGTTAATATTAAACCCAAGTAGGTATTAATCACGCTTCAGTTCACGGCAAAGTTCGCCGGTTTATGGCGGTGTGAAAAAGTGCAAAGCGTTATAAGTCAGGAGGTCGCGATCAGGTGCTGCTAACTGCCCTGATTTACTTTCTTACACGGTTTTTGTTTTTTTCATATTGTTCGCGAGTTGAAATATAACTGTTTGAAATTGGATTGTAAATTTCCGTTAAATTATTCGAAGAATTTATTTTTAACCGAGAAATAACGTTACGCGAGGCCGTCTCATCTGGCTGGCGTTTGGGTGCTGCCATAATGGTGTTTGTAAGTATTGGCTGGTTATTATTGCGTAATGAGGGTTCCATGGAGAGTGTTCAGATGAGTTGTTTGGAAGGCAGAATACAAATAGCAATATCATCCGTATCAACTACCGTTAACCGTTATTAAAGGTGGTTTTTGCCGCGCACCACCACTACGTGGAACCAGCTGCCCACTGAAGTATTTTCGAATCAGTTCGACTGAGGGTCCTTCAAGAAACTAAGAACCGATTTCAGCAATGTACTTGCGAGCTTTGAAGTAATGTACTCACATTACCACTCTGGACACTCGTCCATGGGCGGAGGTATCTTAACATCGGGTGACGCCCGTCTGGCGCCTGTTATAAAAAAAAATATCGTATGCAATACTTTTGAATGCTTTTAATTTTCTATTAACCTATTTTGTTAAGTCACCCCCTTAGAGGTACATTAATATCAGGAAATCAGTATACTATATCTCTTAACCAAAATCGACAAACTAAATATTTTTACATCTTGATAGTTATAGGTTACATTATATATAATTCACCAACTGGGAAGACGCAATGACTAGAGCCAAAAAGCTTAAATGGAGATGGACAGGACACCTGCTCAGAGAAAGAGCAAAAGAGAACTTTTTTATATTCATTTTTGTAAACTTTCTCTTGTATTAGTTGAAATAAAGGCTTTGAAATTGTATATAGAATTAAAGAGAATTTTCTTGAAATTTTGGAGTTTCGAAGTATTTATTTATTTAGAATTTATTTTACACTTCATTGTATACAGAAATATAATACAGTTGACATAATTAAATGAAAAGGAGGGCAACTGGCTTATCACTTTCGAGCAATCTCTTCCAGGCAACCAATGTAAGGAAAAAAATTAGATAAGGCAAGCGCAAGAAGTCTAAAAAATACATAAGACATACAAAACGAATGGAACAAAACAAAGCAATTAAAACAGTGAACAGGACAATACTTAAAAAAAATAACACTTGAAAAAGAAAACGTGCACATGAATGACAGAACTAAAATAAGGGATCTCGAAAGTTCGTCGGCAATCGACGGCTCATTGGTCTAGTGGTTGGTACCCCTGACTGTGAATCCATGGGTCCCGGGTTCGATCCCCGGCTGAGACAAAAATTGATGTGATGAGCATTTGGTGTTGTGCTTAGGTCTTGGGTGTTTAAACATGTATTTATATGTCTATCTATCTATAATATGTATGTATATCCGTTGCCTAGTACCCATAACATAAGCTTCACCAGCTTAGCATGGGACTAGGTCAATTGGTGTGAATTGTCCAATAAAAAAAAAATAATATGCAGTCCTGTGCTTGACCCTGAACATTTTCTGTAAACTGAAATATTATCACTAAAGTCGCCTACAACAGTTTAATAACAAAAGTTAGTTTAAAATCAATGGTTTATCCACCAACACAACACAAAAGCAAGTAAGCACGATTTAATTAAAAACAAGTTAATACTCGCAAGGTTTCGCTATTAAAATTAAAAGTACACTTAATCCACTCGAGGCGGGCGCTAACACGTTGGAACCTAGTACTACTTATTACTTTATGCATATTAGAAAATGAAGGGTAATTCATCTGATGAAGTAAAAGTCACGACTCGGGGAATCGATGTTTGGTTTCCATTAGCGCTTTAAAATTAAGACGTAAAACAATTTCTGGGCGAATTATGAAATTCGAAATTTAAAAGACTTTAGTTACATTGTTTTTACTTTCAGATTGACAAATAGGCCTTTTAATTGCAAGGAAGCATGCTATCACTACCGGAAATAAATAATCTTGACATTTAACCCTAGAAAGATAATCATATTTTGTAATACGGAAAAGATAATCATGCGTAAAATTTACGCATGAATTTGAATTAGTTGTAGGTCTAGGTTTAATAGTTTATTTTAATGAATTGTATGTTATTATATATACACATATATTAGAATAATTATTACTGCAGATAATTTTTTAAACTCCTTTATTTGTATTTAAAAAAACAAAAGTTTAAACGTCTTCTATAAATCAATAAAATAGTATAACACTTACTCTTTCTAATGAAAACTTATTTTTTATTCTAATAATCAGTCTCATTTTAAGTAGAAAATCAACAGTAAGCTTTTCTTATAATTTAGGAACATAAATTTACATAAAAGTAAGTTACAAACAGCTTTGGCACATATCAACATTATGCTCACGACATATAACTTTTTAACATTTTTTGCAGGACGCATTTGCCTTTCTCCTTTTTTTAGAAGGGCAAAAAGAACAATAAATCCTTTTTTTTGCTACTGGCTCATTGCTATGGTCTTCGGATGTATCAGGCACTTCAATTGGCAACATATCAGTGATTTTGTCTCGCAAATATCTCTTCAAAGTAGGTACTTCTAAACGTCTACGCATAAACAAAGAAGACAGTCCCAAGCTAAGATTTTTCATAAATCTTTTGCGACTTAGAGGCTTTTCTCCTTTCCGATTAACATTATGGCTGTAAATTACATATGCATTAATGCAGGCAATGTTTATCATTCACAGAGACGTACAACATTGACGAATATCGATCAAAGAGTTCGTCTGTAGACATATGATTATCTTTTCTCACTGCTGTCATTACCAGAATACCAAACAAAGCGCGAATTTCATCCTCATCTATATCACGAAATGTAGCACCTGTCATAGAAGCCCGTCTTTTCAATGATATCTCGGCGTTAGTCCATCGTACGATTTCCATAATTATCGCATCAGTAAAAAACATATTGAAGCATATGACGGGGTCATATATATTACGGCACACGCGGCTTGGACCTCTTTGGACAACATTTACCGCCGAGACTCTACCACGCCTCGTTGGCTTTGACGTCGACCAACAATATTTATTCCTACCTCTGACAGTCCTCTGTTGCAAGGCTACGATCCTACGAAAGGCCGATGTGGAGACTGGTTGCTCAGTATTGCTTTGCTCTTCTAAGATATTACTTCCGCTTGGCGTCGGCTGTTCTTCTTGTATCTCGTCTACAAACCCTTCTTCTGTGTCACTCTGCACTTCATCTTCACTTTGGTGGTCCGCTTCTTCACTGTCGGTGTCCTCACACGGAAGCTCGTCATCACTTTGTATAAGAGCGGCCAGGATTTCGTGTTCGTTTAAATTGGTACTCCCCATTGTGATATATATTTAGCTCAATATCTTTAAAAATGAAATTATAATATTAGTTATGATATAAAGTATAAAAAGTTACGAAACACAATAAAACTGTCATATAAGCCAAAATCATAAAAGTCACGATAAAGATAATCATGCGTAATTTTGACTCACGCGGTCGTTATATTTCAAAATCGGTGGCACTTACCTCATTGACACTTACGCCACGCGGCAGCTCCCAACGACGAAGGAGATGTCCTAAACGCACAGCTATGGATCGCGCTAATTCGAAAGAGAGAGCAATTATTCGAAAACGCATGCGTAAATTTTACGCAGACTATCTTTCCAGGGTTAAACACAGTGCTTTATTATAAAACTTAAAATAGAAATGTTTGTACATAATACAATCTGTGTTGCTTCATGGTGTTATGACCTTATTTTCGAGTATTTATCACTAAAAGATACTGATAAGAAGCTAGTCAAGAAGAAATATATATAAGAAGTTATTTAAATGTTGTTAAATCCCTTTTTACTATCATTATCATATATTTTTATAATCAATTATGTATATAATTTTTACTATGTTAAAAACCAATTGGTGTGAAAATATATTATTTAAAAAATGACCAAAAAATCTATATTGGATTTTTCTATTTCCTGTTTCTTGGATAAACCTAAGAATCATCAGTTATAACTACCGCCATTACATATTTTTCAATCTTCATTGACACATCATGGAACATTTCGATCTAGCCTATCTAAAGACTAATAAGTAATGTAAGTCTAACATAATCTACTAATAAAGATTATCCAATAACACTACTTACATTCTCTATTAAGAGGAAGATACTCTGTTCTTGATTTCTATTTTTTTACATACAGTGGTATGTTGAACTCTTAAGACTAACGTGCACTAACACAAGCCATGATATAGAGATACTTAATCATCGATAATAAATGTAATATACTGTTAACTTAATCCAATACAAAGAGGAAGCCATAAAACAGGCGACGCGTGTACGCTGTAGGTAATTTGACAACGAAATAAAAAATGAACTCAAATTCCCATCTTCTCGAACCCTCGAAGCGTCTAATTCAACAGATTCCGATGCAGTGACAAATGTTAGGTTTTTTCGTCCTCTGATACGAACGAGACGTTTTACAGGGCTATAAAAGCTGCGTTTATGCGCTTAACGCCTTAATTTTTGGTTTAATGTTCGGTCTCAAAAATAAATATTGAAATAAGATTAATATCTTCTAACTCCAAAGTATTCATTTATTATTAAAGTACACAATATCAAGTAGGTACATGCATTTCGTAAGTATATGTTACAAGCGGAGGCGGATGCTAAGGATTCCCTGGACAGCTAAGAAATCAAACGTGTCCATACTAAGACGGTTACAGATAAAAATCGTCTTTTTACACTTTGTTACAAACGCATCCTGAGTATTTTGGCATTGTAATTAAAATAATTTGTAACACGCGAGATCCAGAAAGTCTAGAAAAACTCATCGTGACTGGCAGAGTGGAGGGCACCAGACCTCGAGGTCGATCCCCTACGCCCTGGACCGATCAATAAAGGCCTTACAAGTCTTAACCATTACCCAGGCGCAGAGGCTTGCCGAAGACAGGAAGAGAAGAGTGGAGGAAGTTGTGTGGCACCACTCACACGACCATCAGAAATACATGACAATTAGGGTGAACATATATTTTACAAAATTAAATAAATATTATAAATATTACACTTCCAATTTTAGTTTTTCCTAGTAATTTTTTGCTTAACAATGCGGATTAGGTATCAGATAGGCACTTTACAAATGTTTTTTTTTAAATTAATCAGCTCCCCACCAAATTTATCAAGCTCTGGATAAGTAGTTTTTATTCTGTTATATTCGCGAAGAATTCGAATGAGAGGTGACTGAACTCTTAGGTTGGTTTTTACAGACGGAATTTAGTAAATTCCGCTGATTTTGAACCTTGGGAATGAACATGGCATGATAATATTAATGTTCTGTACGTTTATACTGTTCTGTATTTAACCATTTTACAATTTCATCACCATTTAATCATCTCACGGTACGGTTGCCTATGAAAATATCCTGTACTAATAAATGATGTCGAGTAAATAATCTTTGAATGCTTTCATTGCATTGCGAATTCATAATTGTGTAATTATTGTGTCCAGTAATATTCTACTTTAAAAAAACTTCAAGGCTTTACTGTTTTCTTATAAAGTTTAGAAAGAAAAAGGTTTGGTTATATTTTCTTATTATAATCTTCCGTGTTTGTATCAAAAGAAATGTCTTTGGACAAGCCTTGAAGCGTTTCTTACCGCAAAGCGGATTACCCGCCCTTTTCGTAGAGGCACGTTAAGTCCTAACAAAAACCAGTCTAAGCGGAAATTCAAATTGAACGACAATAAGATTGACGGGCAAGCCAGATAGGACCCATTTCATTTGAAGCTTTTATGTATGGCTTAAAAAACATATTACTTTATCCATTTCTCTTGCGAAACAAAAGCGATATGTGTTTTATTGAATGTTAAGCTTGGTACTGAAAGTACGGCAATAGTTCCTTCGTTTCGATATTTATTGCTGCAGAAATATTGCCAGTAAATGGAATACATTAGAACCGAACCTTGTCGTATCTAAGCATGCAATGACGAGTAAGACTGGGAAATGTGCTTTTAAATATAGAACGATAAAAGCGATGTAACAGAAACAAAATACACAATAAGTATGCATACATATTTCGATCCTTCGAAATTTAAATTCTCTATAAATTTTATGTTTATTTAATGAAAGGTAACTTAAATTTAATTGTATTATGGCTTTTCAATAAATATACATCCATGATTGGTTGCCTAGCACATTTCGAAGTCACAAGTGTTTTCATCGGCGGTCGCTCTAAAAACAATTTTTTAAATTGCATTTCACCAGGTGAGCTTGTAGTTTATTGTTTTCAGATGCCAAATTCATAAAATCGATCACGACTGATTGAAGCGACCGCCGAATATGCAAACGTTAGGTGAGTTAAGTGTTAAGAATCGCAGGCTAATTAATCCCTTGTGTAGATGCTGCATTGTGACTCTTTTATTAGTATACTGTACTTCTTTGTCAATTACAGTTTTTAAATAGTGATGCATATATTGTACACCCTGTCTTAAATATTATTTACTGTACATACTTCTCTGTAGGTGATAAGATAATAAATAAACAAATTCGAGTACACTGAATTATTCTATCTGTACAGATTTAATTACTTTAAAAAACACCGTCCTACGGGCAATGCAATCACGTTCCATACATTCCAATAATTTTTAGGCAATTCTTATAATAATTGGTTTAGTTATTTTAAATACTATTACTATATACTTGTTAAGTTATGACTCTATAATTAAATAATTGCAGTTACCTATGCGAATATTATAAGATGTAGGTATATGGTCAATGAATTTGAATACAATTCGTGAAGGTCGTATCGAACAATTTTGTTAATCTTACAGGTTAAATAGAGACACTAATATTGTTTGCTTACGTAGCTTGAAGTCTAGACGTATTTAGCGTTGTAGCTCAACAAAAATACATATAGGATAGACAACTACAAAATAAATTACGCGCAAAATTTAAATATCTAGTAGGTACAATAAAAACTATTTTGCAAAAATACAGGCAACTAAGGAAATTTACGTTTTAAAGTCGATTTCAGTTAAATGAGCAGAGCAGTGTTAGCCTAGTGGCTTCATCGTGCGACTCTCATCCCTGAGGTAGTAGGTTCGATCACCAGCTGTGCACCAATGGACTTTCTTTCTATGTGCGCATTTAACATTTGCTCGAACGACCCAAAAAGTCGACAGCGTGTGTCAGGCACTGGAGGCTGATCACTTGCTTATTAGATTTAAAGATGATCATGAAACAGATTCAAAAATCTGAGGCCCAGACCTAAAAAGGTTGTAGCGCCTCTGTTTTTTTTTTCAGTTAAATTAATGCTAATTGTCTGACGTACTCTGTATACTTGCAATCGTGTAAATTAATACGCGTGAAGTGAATTCTGTCAATCATATAAAACTGATGAACACGGCCAAACAATAAGTGACCGGCAATAAAGACAAGAAGATTTTTTTACTAAATAAAGTTACAAATTTAAAAATCTAATAAAGAGTATAACCTCCTCTTGTTAAAATCACACATGTCTACAACCATATGATTTTGATTCAAAAATAATCGCTAACAATTCGTCATACATGAATGTAGCAACATCATGAAGGCACCTACATGATTAATATAAATGCATCAATGTTTTAATATAAGTCAGTATTGTACCAACACTCATATTAAATAGTCGTGTCCTAAAGAGCATCGTTTCATTACAATACTCAGTACCTTATAAAGAAATACATACATTATATTAAAAAAATGATGCATTTATATTAATCATGTAGGCACAAAGTGCACATTCAAGATATATAAAAGTACAACAACAAATTTTTAATTATGGTTTTAGATTTTATAAAAAAAATTACCACTACTAAAATAATAATTTCCTTAAAATAATTCCGAACTGCCAACAAATTCCGTAAGATAACAAATTAAGAGACCATTGTTCTAAAACAACGCTACTATTATTGGAAGCAAAGTCCCAATGATTGATTTCTTTGTCTTCAAACAAAATCCCAAGTCAACATCCATTAGTACCCAATTTAAAATCGAATTAAAAATAAATACATCCGCCCCATCACGCGTGATTCAAGGCAACGGTAAAGGAAAATTTTACCCATTTTCCGAACCTGGGAGATTTACCCCAAATCGAATTCCGTTCCCAGGCCGGAATTGCTTCAATTTAACGGACGAATTTGTCTAATTCCAATTCTTATGCTGTGACAAATGTAGTGATTTTTATTCCGAGTACGTTTTCACTTCTTATTGCACTGTCGTGGATTAACTTTTGAATTTGGATCGATTTTTTCTCTTCTGGAAGAAATTTATATAAATAAAAATAAATCGCAAAATATGCTGCTAAGCGCTTAACTGAAAGACGGCTGGACTAATTCCAGTATACTTTTTTTACATTATTCTTAGAACTCTGAGAGAGGTATTTAGATATTTTTTTTAATGATTTTTTATCCGGAAAAGTTTACATGTCTCAAAGCAAACATTCCATATGTTTGTGTGTAGCTACGAAAAAGGTAGGCTATGTATGTCACAAAGAAGTTTGCGGGTGCTACTTGTGGTGACTGGTCGGACTTGAACTTGGGAGAGTTTCTTGCCAGTTGTTCTCTGCCGTTCTACGCCCTTGATTTGAGAACTGACAGTAAATGTAAAATTAGAAGCATTTCATATATATTTATTTTTTGGCGAGCATAAATGTAAGTTTTATACCTATATGAATAAATAATTTTTGAAATTTGAATTAATAAATTACTCTTTAAATCGTATAGTCATGTTAAGCGAGAAAGGCCATTGATCATATTACAACATTTAGTTTTGCACTCTATTCTTAATGGGCGGATAAATAGCCCCTATTTACCATAATTAATTTCTTTAAGAATTCCTCCCCCCTATGCGACATGATATTCACAATTTTTCGCGTATGCGTAGTTGGCCAATGTTTCGGGTTTTAGCTAACTACAATAAAATTTATGTAGATGTTGAAAATTTTCACCTTACAACAACAAAGAGGGTGTGAGACAATATTTTAGGAAGACTTCGACTTTTTTGAAGTAATAACAATTTATTTTTCTTTAAAATATTAAGATGTATTTTGTGTGCCTATTTTCAGTTTTATTTTTAACTTTAATATACTTGTCGGAGCAATGGCAGCTGACACTAACACCATTGCTTCAACATAAGTAATAAAGACTATTAGATTACTACAGACTATCAAATAGCCCGTTAATGTGTAGACCTTAACTGATTTTAACTAATTTTACTTTGAAGTTATTAAATAATGGCATACTTAATTGACTTATGTTTTCTGTTTCATATATTTTGTTTAACAATGTACTCTGTTTTGGCTTTGTATATATAAGCGTTGTCTTCTGTAATATATACATGTGTAAGATAGCTTATAAATTAATAAGTGATAATAACTTCGCATTTATATGCATTTTTTTAAATTCCACTGTGTAGTTTAAGGATATACCAAAGACAAAGATAAGTAGACATTTATTTAATTGAATTTTTAAAGCTTAAATAAAGTAAAGCGTTTAAAGTTTATTACAAAATTTTACCGAATAGCACGGATTTTGGGAAATCCAATCCAAGTTTTGTTCAAAGTAAATAGAGGTAATGTTAATACTGCATGCGATGGTTTGATAGCGCTCCGAGATTGATTTAATGGTTGGATTAAACTGCACTTTGCGAAATGAGTTTGATTTAGTATATTTAAAATCTAATATGGAATTCCTATTTCTATAGTAATTATATTAGGTTTGCTTGCATCTTAGGAATTTAGGTTTTGAATACAAAAATATTTACGTTCGTTGATATATATATATTTGTTTTTTAATCCCTGGAGGAGGCAGGGGTACGTGGGACTCGACTCACACCATAATCTCTGCTGTTATGGGTGAGCAATACCCACTAAAAGTAGTTCCTACATAGCCGCGTTACAGGCTCCGGATTCCGTCTCGCATTCTACCGGGGCGATATAAGTCCTAGGAGAAGACTACTTCTCGCAAAATATTGACATTGTCATCCCTAACAACAACAACGTATATGGTAAGAGAATGCTGAAGTATATACGACCGTGGCTAATACTATCTATCCGGTCAAATAGCTAAAGAAATCTTTTTTAAAATATATTGGATAGTTTCTCCAAATCACCAAATACGCGCGCATCAGTTTATTAAGCTGCTAGTGTGTTTAAATACATACTAATAATAACATAAAAAAAACAAGTAGAATAATTAAATTCATATACCTACATTTGTCACGCTCCTGACAATACTGCTATTGTTACATTAAAAAGAACCACAGTGGTTTTTAAATGCCTCTTCTCTCTGTTTAAACCAACCTGGGAACAGGCACTCTTGTTGAACAAATGATTGGTACTCAGAGCTTGTAATATTCGGTAGTGGGCTGATGAATTATAAATAAAGCTTTAAAAATGAAATTAATAAGTTAAAGTTATGTTTTTTTTCAAATCTTATGTCCACCGTATTTGATGTGTGCTTTTGATAAATAAATAAAAAATGTATGCGTGTACTAGTGTACACACGTAAGAAGTGAAACTTCTTTATGACCTTATCTTACGAAAAATGATCTACTATATGCAACTTTACAGAAATTGGTTAAATATGGTAACTTAGATAAAGTTTAAAAAAATACTTTTTATTATCATAGGCATAGATAGAATAGAATAATTAAATAAAATACAAATAATACAATTATTTCATTCTACCTTATTACAACTAAGATTATTACAGAATTTCATTAATTGGAATATAATTATTACTATCATTGTTATCGTTATTATATATTTTTGTTTTTAATATACATTTTATGAACGCACTACACGGTTTTTGGACATAAATAATAATGATTTAAAAGCATAATTTATATTTATAACTAAACATAATACCGCAATAATAATTAAATATAACGTGAAAAAAATATCCAATATAAATAACAGTACGTTGTGGTAAGCCTGAAGTTAGTTTTCAGAGGTAGGCAAACTTCACAAACCACAAATCTTGCAACTAATCAATAAACTGGATCCGAAATCGCAGGACAAGAAAAAGATGGCGCGTAATGGAAAAATGTTCCGACGTCACGTGACGAAATTGGTTAAATATGGTAACTTAGATAAAGTTTAAAAAAATACTTTTATTATCATAGGCATAGATAGAATAGAATAATTAAATAAAATACAAATAATACAATTATTTCATTCTACCTTATTACTACTAAGATTATTACAGAATTTCATTAATTGGAATATAATTATAACTATCATTGTTATCGTTATTATATATTTTTGTTTTTAATATACATTTTATGAACGCACTACACGGTTTTTGACATAAATAATAATGATTTAAAAGCATAATTTATATTTATAACTAAACATAATACCGCAATATTAATTAAATATAACGTGAAAAAAAATATCCAATATAAATAACAGTACGTTGTGGTAAGCCTGAAGTTAGTTTTCAGAGGTAGGCAAACTTCACAAACCACAAATCTTGCAACTAATCAATAAACTGGATCCGAAATCGCAGGACAAGAAAAAGATGGCGCGTAATGGAAAAATGTTCCGACGTCACGTGACGTAAATTTTTCCAACGCGATAAAGAGTTTCACTTCAAAAAATATAGCCCATATGTATGACCGAATAACGCCTGAATCTCCAGGGCAAAGTAAGTACTAAAATAATTGTGTAACACTCTCATATTACGTGCAGGTACAGACAGTACCTAAAACTTTGCTCAGGCTTAGCTCACGGCAAACTTTAGTGAGTTCTTCGTGTAATCTCGAGATTCGAATATAGATCCTTAGCTAAGAATTTACAGGCTGCATACTATGAGCGATATATAACTATAAACGAAGATAAGCTAAGTACGCTTAAAAAAACAGCAAAAAAGAGTTGTTCAAATTGAAACGAAAATTTGAAAGTTGTTTTTTTATGTATAGGAGGCAAACGGCAGGAGGCTCATCTGATGTTAAGTGATACCGCCAATCATGGACACTCACATTGCCAGAAGGCTTGGAAGTGCGTAGCCGAACTTTTAAGACTTGGTACGCTCTTTTCTTGAAGGACAATAGCAAGATTTCATTCTAAACAAAAAAAAATGGCGCAGCCAGTCTCGGCTCTGGCGAGGCTCGGTGCACTAGTTGTATCTTGCAAACTTATCCCTGACTTTGACGGTTTCACTTCGATAGATTACAATCTACCGAATAATAATACGTTAAATTGTAAGCAGTTCGTTGAGGTTCACAATCTTTCGACAGTTTACAATCTCGCGAGATAGAGTACAATTTAACGGTGTTTACAATTTTACGGTGACATATAGACTCCAAATAACAAAAGAAAATCTATTCATCTTATGCAATAACTTTCACTCAACTGTGAGCTTGCATATTCGCATTGATATAGAATTCGCAGCACTTAACGAAATGAGAGCGCCGTGTCGCTCCACTGATTGATCACTCCAATTGCGGTATATAATAGTGTATAAGCGAATTGGATTTTTACAATATAAATAAGTTTCAGTCGATTTATTCCATTTCGATATTGACCCTTTTTATTCACATTACTAAAACTCGTTTGCAAGAAAAAACGTGAAGTTTGAATTTAAGCGCGAATAGCGTGCCCACAGATAAGTAAATTGTAATTTGCATAGACTATAGAAGCTATGAGCCATTAACTGCAAATGCGCGCGAATTTTACATAGATGCTTTAATTACTTTGATAGTCTGTGTATTAAGTTTGAGTTTTAGGCGATTTATTTCATGACAATGCAATGTGAATCAAAAGTGATTCACATTGCTAAAACTTGTTAACAAAAAAAAACCCTTGTAAAACGTGAAATTTGAATTTAAGCGCGAATAGCGTGCCCACAGATAAGTAAAATGTAATTTTCATAGACTATACAAGCTGCGTGCCAATAACCACAAATGCGCGCGAATATTACATAGATGTTACAATTTCGTTTTTTATAGTCTGTGTGTTAAACACGTCATAGAGTTTGACTTGTTTGAGAATTGAGTAAACATTTTAAGACTATATTATGAGACAGTTAAAAAGGGTTAAAAATATTTCAAACTGACTATTAATTAATTGAATCTATTGGAAATAAAAATCTTGTAATATTTTAAAGACAAATAAAATCTACAATACAAGTGGAAAAGCATTATGTGAAAAGGAACGCTTAAAATAAATCCCGTTCAGTTGTTATTGGAAATAATGTCACTCACTTGTCTCACGCGTAAAACTAGATAAGTGTCAAATGATAGCCCGAAATTTGGGATGTAGGGTATTTTAAAAATAGAGTCGGAAAATTTATCGTCGAAGTTGATATATCATATTAATATGTTTTATTTAATTAAACAGCTCGTATGAGATAAATTTTGATCGAATATTTAAAAAATGAGGTAATTATGATATCGTACAATAGACAATATTATCGAGGTCTTATTTTCGAGTTTTTACGGTTTTCTTAATTATTGCTTCATGCATTTTGATAACAACACCGGATACACTTGATATACAAATCGTTGACATCCTGAGGGATATGAAATATTATGTTACCTTTTTTGACCTTACGCAAAAATAGTGTTCGATTTTATATTTGTATTGTTTGCACAACAATTACCTATAAATGAAAACAGAAACTAAAAATTAAAAGCAAAACCTCCTTTCGATTCCATTCTAAACTGTAAATAAAAATAAACGTTCGAATTTCGAATTGCCAGCATTGTTGCAATAACCGATCAGAACTTGAACGAACAAATTTCCGAACGCTCATTTCGATAAATGGAATCGAAATATCGACGTAAATGACCCAACACTGGGTTCATTATCATCCACATTGGATATTAATTCCCGCAGGATCTGGTGTTAGGGCTCTGCCATGTGATACGTCATAGTTTGACAGCTCCAAGGAGAACTTTAGAAGCCATAGTCAAAGTTTAAGACGGAATTCTACGCGAGTTCTACATTCAAAATATCAGTCGTAATGCGTTCTATGCTATTAAACATAGATTTATTATATGAAATCCTTGTTTTGTTTTTATTATTAATATGAATAGGTATATTAATCTTAATTTGAATTATTTAGTGGGTTTTAAAAGATCGTGTATATCTTAAGGATATTGAAAAAAATATACACCTCGCTAAAGCTGAGCTCTAGGTTAAGCTGATCGATCTGTCACTTTTCATCACAGAGTAAATACACTTAGACCGAAACAAACCAATGAACTGTCAGCGTAAAAAGCGTAATTTAGCTTTTATGTATGAAGTTTATATAATTAACACTTATCATATCTTAGTGTTACTTATAGTAAGTAACACTAAGATATGTCAAAGGTTTCGTTTAACAAAATTTTAATCAATATAAAAATGGCGGGCTCAGTCGCTGTCTATTGAATTAGCTAAATTTCTTTGTGCCACGAGATTAGAGTTTTCTAGAGACAAAATATATAAGACTGGCCGGAAGGCGAATAATCATTAAATATATTATTTTTGAATTTGGAATATATTATAATGTAAACCTGAATGTTCTGGTGTTCAAAACACAGGCCTTAAAACTATTAGACAATTATAAATTCCCAATAAACATAAGTTGTTAACCTGTGGAGGTTAATTGTCATTCCTTATTTGCGGTGACCCTTATAGCGGTTTGATTGCTTGTGTCAGGTGGGACCGTTTACTGTCCCGTTGTCAATGCCCGTTACATTGAACGTTAATTTCGGCGATAATGATGTGAATTTGAATATCGATTGCCTATTGCGTTTTACTGACCCATATCAACGTGACGTGAACATTAATACCCCAAACAAAACAAAACAAGGCCCAACCAATTTTAAAAGGAAAAAAAAAAAAAGGCACCTAAAAAGGCAAGGAAAAACAACGGCGGGCACGGATGTGGTGACGATTTGATGGCCCTTGTGGAAAATTTTAAGCTCTATTTATGACTTCTAATACTCCTAAGTCGTATCGGTCAGGAAATACTTCAACTAGCAGCTGGTTTAACGAAGAGGTGGGGCGCGTCAATAAGTGTCTTTGAATTTTTATATTTATGTATTATTATACGTAACAAAAGGTACTGTATATAATCACTCTAATTATCATTTGTTAATTGCAAACATAAATTTGCTAACTGTGGCTAGCATCAGTAGGGTATATTAATCCGTAAAATTAGACTTTAAGAGCTAATTACTTCAAGTGTTCCGTACGCAGCGGAAAAATGTATGAAGATAGACTCGGATGTTTGAGTTAGTCAGTTTGAAGCGCTATACGTTTTATGAAACTTAACCTAATTATTCTTCATACAGTAACCTACTTTTAGGAATAAACGTTTATGACTGCGAAGGAATTGTTTTACTTCCTACCTTATTTCTGAAGATGTTTAGTTTTAAAAACTAACCAGTTATATAACCGTTTAAGGTTAACTTTAATACTAATTGTCTTATTCTGTGCGTAGAGATGTAGTGGAAAAATCTCTGCATATTCTACCACATTTACCATGGAGAGTGATTTAGAAGTTGTTCTCTAATACGTGCAGCTGAGTTTCAATATCGGACGTCAAGGCAAAATAAAAAATACCATCCGTATTACCTTGACGTCCGTCGTTCCTCGACTAGGCGTTTTTAAAGCAGTTTTTGCCGCGCGAATTTTTAAAGCCTTAACAGAAAAAAGTTTGTAAATATTTAAATAATGTGAAATGTTTTTAAAAATCAAATCAAATACCTAATTGTTTCTCTCTTGTATGCTGTATGTTACTTTATAATTTTATTTTTGAAGTTCAATTATAAAAGTGAAATATTTGGTTTACAAAAATATATGAAACGAATTCGTAATAAGCGTCTGCGTATATATTTAATAAAAATGATTTAAATTGTTTGCACGTCGAAATAAAAGACTGCCAATTTTCAAAGCGCCTCAAATTCCGAACACAAATATTTTTATTACGTCGTCTATCTTAAAGCTTCATCGCATGGATTCCTTCAAAAATATTTATACGGGAAGGTTGTTGAAAATTAAAATAAATAACATTACAATTCTCGGTCGAAAAGAAAACAATAACGGTTGGACGCGTTCACGCCTCGTACACGTAAAAAGAAAAATATAATGTTTTAGATACAATGCGAGGTTATGCCGGCGTTTCACAATTCAGGTATTTTTAGAAGTGTATTTTGCGTTTTCATGATTTATGTTGAATGGGTTTGTTAGCTATTTTTATTACATGAGTTTAAGCAATTACCAACTGCTTTGCAAATAATCTGGTTACTGGTAATAATATAGGAAAGCTTTTAAGACACACCACGTGGTTTTCAAATATGGATTATATTATTCTGTAAAATAAAGAAGTATAATAAAACAGAAAAAAGTTCGAGGCTTCCTGTATTTAGTATTGTGTATTTAGTATTTGTCTAGATTTCTTCCTCTTAAACAATTACCATAAATAATATAGCTTTTATTTTAAACTATATACATTGTTACAAATAAATATTTGTACTTGATAACAAAGAGATATGATTTATTTTATGTTCGTATCGCAAAAGGCCTTTCCTATCCTTTCCTGTCCCATTCCTTTACCAATTGTCTATGTATACATAATATACAGACTACAGAGGTATACATCAATCATTTTTCAGTCAATTTACATAAGACCGCAATAAATACACCTAATCCTCAGGAATCACGATGTATTGGCGAAATCAAGTTTTCATATGAAAAGGCACACGCGGCCAAGTAAGTGACGTCATTCTGGTAAAAACAGTAAAGGAGTGGTATTACTTACTCCCTTCCATCTTCCCTAGACAGTTTAATATTTTAAGTGGTTAAATAGGCATTTTCTTGAGCGGCGTGCCCTCCAATAGACCACATCTTACTTAACATCAGGTGGGATAGTAGCCAAACGTCTGTCCAGTTCTAACAAGGGACATATTGGTGAGGGGGCCGATTGCTGACCATGCGTCATACTCGTGAACGGGTGCTACTTGAGGTGACTGGTCGGACTTGAATTCGTGTATGCGGTGATGTTAGTAATTTCCACTATGTATTTGCGTGTTGTTCCCACGAGAATGTAAGTACGTGCTCCTATTTCACCATGCCTCCTGCTGATATAGGACAAATATTTGTTTTTAATTTATTTTATGATTATTTATTACTTAAGATATCATGTGGAACATGGTGTAATGCAGCTCTTTACAAACGCGTAAAACAAAAAACTGGGCGATTAAAAAGTGTGGCGGAGATTTTTTTGCCAATTCTTCTCTTCCGTTCTACGCCCTTGATTTGAGAACTGACAGTAAATGTAAAATTAGAAGCATTTAATGTATATTTCTTTTTTGAGGTTCATAAGTGTACATTGTGTTACCTATAGGAATAAATGATTTTGACTTTGACTTTAAGGGAAAGCAGTAATTTTATGATATCTTACAAATTAAGTACTTAAGATTCTTAATAAGACACTCATCTCAATCGTGACCTTGAGTTAAGCCAGTCTACAAGTTCTTGACAATAAAAAGGAAAAGGGAGGAGAAAACATAAAAACCTTTGTTTTGTAATTTAGTGGGCGTTGTACTCGCGACCATTAGCGTAATGGCGTTAATGGACTAGGCGTGCACGACTATCGATAAAGCTTGAATAATATTGTATTATTGAAAAATATTTAATAATTAAAAACACACCATCTATTTCATTATTTTCAGGCAAGGTAAAGGTCAAAAGGGCAAAGGTATGTGTTTATTATTCAGTCTTTCTGGATCGCACGCGGATGTTCACTTTCACCTTTACGCACATAGAGAAATGAATTTGTACTGCGTTGAAACGCATACTGTTTGTTAGCTGGCTAGACAGGCAAGTAGGGGTTCACTGTTAAAGCTTTTTGGGTCTAAACACGCGGATTTTTTTGATGTTTACTTTCAGCTTTCAACACCACTAATTACGCATATAGAGAGAAAAATTTGTACTTAGCTCAAGCTGGCTTATACTATAGACTACTACTAACACTGGTCTTAGAATCTGTGCGGAAAGAGAAACGTCGTGGGTTTCGAGGTCGCAAATACCTTTCTTTACGCTAACAACACTGTTACGTTATTATAGTTCATGTGCAGGCATGTGTGTCCAGCTGACCATGAGCTTTCATGTATCAGATGATAAATATTAATAGATAAGATCCTGTGTAATTAGGCATATAAAGGAGTGGATAGGATTTACATCACAAGACAACAAGTAAATTTGTTTTATTTTATTTTTGCTCTCAAACATCACATATCACACAGAGGACAATCAGATACTTTATACATATGAAAATATGTTAAAGAAAGGATATACATGTGTCAAAATAACATGAGAACTTGAGAATCCATGCAACTTCCTCACAATCGAATAGCCCACAATACCTAAGCACACAGCTCACGAGGGGACTCTTTGTTTTAAAGAAGTCGCATGGCTCCGCCAAGCATTGATCTAAGTAGCGTCATTTGGTGTACATTGCAATAAAAACAACCTATTTCAAGGGAGTTTTTAAAAAAATAATGCAATTTGGTAATATAAAATGTAGCAGGCATCGCTAATAGAACGCCAAGTTATACCTGACAGCCTGTACGAGGTGTTTCTCAAAAGAATAAAAATAAAAGAGCATCGACATCCTATCGTTCAGCACTACACAGATAAAAAATATTTCGGCTTAAGTAAAATTCTGGGTGCAAAACGCGATAATTCCCATAATGAATATTTAGTCGTTCCGTTTTTTCAACTTTTCGCGTAAACTTCCGCAATTAATTCATTATTTTGCACTTTATAGTATCCCTAATCTGGATTAAGTGAAAAACATTGTTCGCAAAATCCTTTTTTTTTTAAGGAAAAGAAAGTTAATAATCTATTTATTATAAAGATTAAACAATTCGTCCCAACCTAGCCCGTGGATAATATGAACTTAAAATTAGTTTTACGAAAATTTTATAAATTTGAAACTTGAATAAAGCTTTACTTGTAACTTTATTTGTATTTTTAAATATCCTTTTTAACAACATCTAAATATAGTAGGTTTAGTTTTACACGTGTAGTATAATGCATTTAAAATATTATATTGTGTACATTGCAATCGTCGCATAAGTTAGAATTTATATTATATTTATTTATATAATTTCTGTGTTATAATATATTTATAAAATTTTGTTGCATTAAGTGGTAGGTATGTTTACGGGTAAGAAGACCGTCTGCGTTATTTGTTCTTATGTCTGATAATGATAGTAAAAATTCGTCTATCGCAAGGTGTTTCACTGAAAAGAGCAACCTGTGCATCAAAATACCTGGCCAAAAAGAATCATTAAAATACGTGATTTTTATTTATTTATATTTATTATTCTACTAAAAAAAATACAAAATCTGCTCATTTCTTGCTTCTAAGGTGGAACTTATCGCAATACTGCGAGGAACTGAATCCAGCGTGAAAGCTACACAGCTACAGGGCCCGAACTTTTTAAATTTGTTTAATTTTTTTTTTTTATTAATTTTTCTTTATCTTTAGTATGACTATGTAGGTTAAGAAAATTTTAAATAATGTAAAAGAAAACCATAAAATCATTCGACCAAATGTCGTTGATCATAAATACATAAGATTATACTATTTCTAATATATAAAATTCTCGTGTCGCGATGTTTGTGGTTAAACTCCTCCGAAACGGCTTGACCGATTCTCATGAAATTTTGTGTGCATATTGGGTATAACTGAGAATCGGACAACATCTATTTTTCATCCCCCTAAATGTTAAGGGTAGTCTACCCCTATTTTTTTTTAAATTTTAGATTAAAAAAAAAATATTTTTTTATGATACAGCATTAAAAAATACATACAACCCTTAATTTTTCCCTCTACGATTGACCCCTATTTTTTATTATAAATGATAAACATGGCAAAACGACGTTTGCCGGATCTAGCTGATCTTTAAATCTATATATATATATTTTTAAAACTATTATATTACAGCTGTACGAAACTCTTCAGTGTACTACTGGTGCTTATATAAGCATGTTAAATAGAATTCCAGAGTCAGCAATGCAAAATTGATACTATTAGTCCGTCACCTCTAAACATTCCGAACTAGTGAGCAGCGTTAGACCAGAATGGCAATGTGTACACAGAATTCACATTCGGTTCTCTTTGCTTTAACTGGTTTCAATGATATTCAGTGCGTAAATTTCCAGTAGGTCCTATTAAAATTAATTTTAAATGTTTTCCAATAATAAGAATGTGTTTAGTGGCATATCATGTACAGAAAAACATTTACAGTTAACTATGCAATGATTAAAAATTACATACATTTTTTTTCTTTTGGTTTTTGGTTTATATTTATTTTATTTGTTTAATGCATGCAGATATGATTAAATTATTCATTATGGAAGTAAAAAGGAAAAATATATAATAATAATTTATTTTATTTGGCTGTAAAAACATATTAGATCCAATTACAAAATGCTAGAAATAATTCAATAGTTTGTTAGGACAAAGGAATATGACAGAAAACGTAACCCTGTGACAAAAAATGTCTACTACTCAAAAGCTAAACAGCAAGTGAATTACCAATTATTAAATTAATTATTATTGTTATTTGATTTATTATTATTATTGGAAGTTACATAACCGTATTTAAAAATATTCATTTCCAGGTGAATACAGTAATAAAACTTTCCATAAACTAATTTTAGTTTCAAATTATAGTCGAATTATTTGGGACGCTTTATTTAATCTTGATAATAAATAGTTTCAAAAACTTTCTATTGCTTTCTTAGAAACAAAGTTAAAGTTTGTAGAACAACGTTTTTCGCTATTAAACAGTACTAATATATATATTTATACAGTGTTGGGAGATTAAGGTGAAAATTATTATGATCGAGTCAATTGAACGATGATTTTTATTGTGGCTTTGGTTAACGAGATTTCTTCCATTACTTTTAATAATGATAATATGATTTTGGTTATTATTTAATTGTTTCATAGTTTGGAATCAATAATTAACGAATAAAAGTACGAATATTGTTACGACCAATCACAGCAGAGCAATAGCTCTTAGTGGGTTCGAGTGAATCTGTGCTTTTGACAGTGACAGGGAACTCGAGACACTGGACAGTTCTGTTGGAGTATTCAGTAAGATTCTTGTAGTAAATGTAAATTTAGAATCAATTTAACATCTTTTCCGTTGACGTTCATAAGTGTACCTTCTTGGTTACCTATACGAATGAAGTTATTTTAAGTTTGATCATTGTGGTGATGAGAGGTTGGACTGAGGTCTAATATATTGTGATTATGAGATCGGTGCCCTAAACTCGGTGCTCGTTATAATTTAAGCAAGTGTTATTTTAAGTGTTAAAGGAATCAATCTAAATTAAACATTGTACGATAATTATTCGTGTCTTTTGTGACACACTATACCCACACAATGCCCACTAAACCTGCTAATGATCGATGTTGTCAATATCGATGGAGTAATGATATTTCTCCTACAAATAGGTATCCGTAGCATATTATTAATTTTAAACCTTGTCTATGTATTTAGACATTATTTAACATTACTATTACATTCTTCAAAATTGTTTAACTGTAACACACTTTTTCTAAGTGAAATTAAAACGCGTACTAAAATCCTAATAAAATATATTTTACTAATATAGGAATGTATAGTTATGAAGGTCAAATCAAAATACAAAATTAGATAAGTACTACATATCTTTCCTTCCATATGAATGATACATTAATGATATTTATGTCGCCTTCTTGATTCTTGATCTTTATTGTATCATGATATAATTCTATGAACCATATAAGGTAATCAGTTATCTTAACACAGAAGCACCTAGATTGGGTAAACCTAAGACAAACTATGAGAAAGTTGTGCATCAAACAATGCAAGCCCGCATGATATTATATTTCTAAAGCGCATTAAACAAAGTTGCGTTGAGTTGGTGTCGGAGTTGAGTACTAATTAAATTGTTTATAGCACTCGCAATAGTTCGGACCAAACAAGCGGCTTGGAGACGCTCCCCGTTAGCTGTTTCGTGCATATTGAGGCAATCTTGTACAACTTGAAGTACAGAATGTATGCATTAATAATTTTGTAGGTTGGTTTGGTGGAAAATGGTTCTAAACATCTTGTAAGTAGGACGCAAACACGTGTAAGTTTTATTAATCGCCTCAGCAATGTGGATATTGTTATTCGGCAATAGCCGTCAAGATTCTATATCATATAAAAATATGATTTGTAAAATTGATCTATATATAGGTATATATGTATGTGTACGTAAGTATATATATAGTCAGCGTAATAAATGAAACTGTCTTATTAAATCTACGTAAAAAATATTTTAAAACATTTTAAGTACAATGGAATAAAAACTAAATAGTGTGAACGCAATGCCAACTCTGACGACGGAGAAAGAAATATAGAAAAGACAACTCAAAGTATGGATAAAAAAGGTAGATTGCTTTATAAAATCAATAAACCAAAAGCTGTCTGAAAAATTGAAACAACAGACAGAAATAGTAACTGACAGTGTAACGTAAGGGAAGCGGTTACAAACAGTATAAATGAAAAGCTGGCGCAATTAAGGGAATAAAATAAGCTACTTAAACAAGACAAAATAAGTGTTTAGTTATATCAATTGAATTTCTTACGCTTTTGATAAAAATAATTCAAGTTCATGTCCTTGATGAGCATTGTCACCCTAGTTTGATTCTTAACCGACGTGTAAAAACATTTCAATAGGTTTTAATTATAATTATATCTGTGCCAGAAAGGGAACCGTCGTGGGATGTGAGGTCGCTACAGCGCTGAATTTTTTTTTATGTTGACAACACTGTTATTTGATATTGATAATTAATATGAAAAATTTAAAATTAAAAAAAAATCCGTGAATCATTGCCACGGGGCTCATTCCACAAAGACTAGCTTGTACAATAAGGAAATACCATTCCGTCATCTAACATTCCTTCATCAGGAAAAACGACGTAAGCCAGTCTGGATAATGATTGGATAATGTCAGTATACTGATCAATCAAAATAACAAAGAAAATACAACAATAACAATAACCACGTTAACAAAATACTCCCCGATGTAGCAATGCCCTGGGGAAAGCGACCACCACCCTCCATTACATATGAAAAACGAAGAACAGGACAATACTAAAAATAAAAGGCGCTCCACGTCACAATAATTGAAATTATGCACTTTTAACGTAAGATCATCAAAATAAGCAATTAGATCTGAACAATGCATTGAGAAATATTAGTGAAAAAAAGAAAGAGAAATGGAAAAATATTGGAGGAGGCTTTTACCCTAAAATGGGGGGGCAATACAATACTAGACCGCAAAAAAATTAACTTAAATTTTTACAACTTATACTAACACAATAAATACTCATATTAAGAAATGTTAACTAACAAATTTTTTTATGGATTCATTAAATCTCTAATAAATAAATAATGATAAATTCTGCCCAAAACCATAATGTCTGTTGCGCAACAGCCTTAGTATCAACAATCACACATTACTATTTAGCTTGTAGGTCACATGTTGTGAACCAAAATTATTAAGACAATAGCGCCCTGACAAGGAATTAACATAGACTGATGAAACAATCACACGCTTGTTCCAATTTGACACTAAATATAAGCCGAAACGTCAAAGGGCAGGAAGCTGGGCACATTCACAATGTATTTACTCGATGCAATGCTGAACAAACATCGTCTACATACACTGAACATTACCTTTGCTCACTCGCCCGGAATATTTAGAGACAAACACGTATAGGCTGAAGCCGAATCTGAATAAATATGAATGATTTCATTGTTTGTTTTGTGGATTTTTGTCAACAGAAAATGCTGGACTTATAATACATATGGTATACACCATTAAGGATCATTTTAGTAATATTCTCTATTAAAACCATTTGTTATTTCAATGATTGTTAATCTATACGTATACGTATATTATAAAGAGGAAAGATTTGTATGTAAGTATGTTTGTAAAAAATTGTCTCAAAAAGTACTGGACCGATTTAAAAAATTCTTTTACCATTTGAATGCTACATTATGACTGATTCATATAGGCTAGAAAAAAATAACCCTACTAAAACTACAATAATGTTTCCTAAGGTGTAAAAAAGCCTATAAAATATATTTCATCGCATGCGCTGCGAAAACTATTGTTGATAGAACAAAAATATGTTCCACAATATTAAAGCACCTATCAATATCTACAAACAATTAAAAAAATATATGTCCACCCGTGCGAAGCCGAGACGGGCTGCTAGTTATGTTATATAATATAAATAGTTATAATATACCTAATTCGACTAAGGGTTCAAGAAAAGAGCGCACCATTTCTTAAAAGGCCGGCAACACTCGCGAGCCTTATGGCATTGAAAGAGTCCATAGGTATCATTTGTTACCAGGTGAACCGAATACCCGCTTGCCCCCTGTTCTATAAAATAGAATAAGAATTTCAAAATTGTCTTACTGTAACACACTTTCACTAAGTGAAATTAAAACGCGTGCTAAAATCTGAATCAAATATCTTTTAGTCATATAATCATTTATAAAAGTCAAAATTCAAAAATCATTTAATCATATAGGTAACACAATGTACACTTATGAAAGTCAAAAAAAATGGTGTATATGAAATGCTTCTAACTTTACATCTATTGTCAGTTCTCAAATCAAGGGCGTAGAACGGAAGAACTGGCAATAAACTCTCCGCCACTCTTTTTAATCGCCATGCTTTATTTACACAACGTTTGTAAGGCTGCAACCATTACACCATGTCATGAAGGTCAAATCAAAAAACAAATATTTCTTGCCAGGTATCATATCAAGGTATCTGCTTTCCTTTACCCAGAAGATAATATTATAATTCTTTCTGATAAGGATATTACTAAATAAAGCAAATGCGAGAACGGATTACGTACGTTTGAGTGTAATAAATACCAAACAGTGCGCTTCGCAAATTACCGATTTGGAATATATGGATAATTCCTCTTTCAGCGTAATGACGGTTAGAGATTTTTCTTTATATTTATTTAGTTGCCAAGTTGCATTTCAACCCAAAACTTCAAGGTAAATTGCACTGCAAGTCAGTAGCGCAAATATTTGAATTGTAGAGTGGAATTGGTTTACTTTCAGCGATTCAAAGGCAATGTTTACATGTAAATATAAAAATCCGCTGCTTCTAAATTAATTTTTACGAGGAAAAATATAAACTCTACTTCTAATAGCTAATAGCGGCAAAGCTTTGCTTTATAAAGTATGTGTGCAATGTAAATAATATTTTTGTTAAGTAATCCTTCCTGACGTTACAAATGTGCCGAACACACACCGTCGACTTTGGGTCTATGGCATGCCGGTTTCCTAACGATGTTTTCCTTTACCGTACGTGCGAGTGTTAAATGCGCACATAGGCAGAAAGTCCATTGGTGCACAGCCGGGGATCGGACCAACGATGACGAGACACGATGTCTAGAGGGATGGAGACGTACTTTAGAACCACTAGGTCAACACTGCTATTGTCACAGTCAATTCGTGAAAAGCTAATGAGGAAACTCCCTAATAGTCTCAATAATATAATTGAGAGGTCCTTCTTTTAAAACCCTCACAAATAAGGTTGTATTCTGGGCGACAAAATTCCCTAGATGATAGCTGAAAAGCACTCGAAAAGTTGACTGACATAAATAATATTATATCGTTCATAACTGTTACAAATGTTTATGAGTGTCGCGAAAATCATAGATATTCTCTAATAATATTATAAATGCGAATATAACTTTATCTTAAGCTTTCAAGTGTAAGCCGTTAGAACATTTGTTATGATATTTTTTGTAGGAAAAGAGTTTTAAACAGAAGATTTATTGAATAATAATATTAATTTATTTACAAGAATTTGGTATAACAATACTATAGTGGAACAATTTATATATTTATATCTATACTAAGAAATTTAGTATTAGAAGAATTTAGTTAATATAAAACCGAAGGGATATAATATAACGTATTGACGATTTTATTCTGTCGACAAATAATACTGCAAGAGACACAATAATGAACAATTAAACTTTCATTGTTCGCATTATTCACAGCTGTTTTCTTTGAACAGTATGCTATTTTCTGACTCGATGCTGCATAAAGCAGCTAACGATGAATGAAATTCGTAAAAAGAGCGTGTGTAATATAATGGACGTAAGGGAAGAGATGTTCCTAGTATAAAATTAATTGACTATGGGGACTCAGGGGTCACAGTCAAGAATGCCCTAAAGGAAGATTAATAATTATGTATGTGAGTGTGACTCGGTGACATGAATTGATTACTAACTGATTTAGAAAATTTTCTTAGGGGCATAACATTGGGTACGCAAACCTGGTAGGTGCATCATTTTTTGGCTAGTGAACGGTCTCGAAGCAGTAGAACACTTTCAGAGATTGACTGTAGTTGGAGATGCACCGTAAGAAGACGATATAAACTATAGTATAGTTTCTTAACGAAGGACTCTGAGTGCGGCCGATAGTCAGTATATATGTGTTACCAAAATCGTAAACTAGTTACAATCTGAAATATAGGTTATTTCGATTCCGATTTGCAAAATTTAAATAAAATTTGTTAAGCTGTTCGATCACAATAATGTTTAATTGTTTTTATAACATGTATGTAATAAAAATGCGATAGATAGTTCCCATTCACAAGTTTTACAAGAGTAAAGCCATTTTGTGCGAAAAGATACACCTGCATTTACGCCGCGCAGGCTATCCCCTTCATACATTTTGACTTCTCAGTCGATTTGTCGATATGTAGAAATACCAATAAACCATAGGTACCAATAAATGTGAATTAATACTAAAAATTATTTTCTTAGATACCTATCACTAAAAGTTAAGTGCTGCAAAACGAGTAAAAAACCTTCTCAGAAAGAAAGCAGTAAGCTCTTACTAACCCCTTAATATTTTACTAGCCCCAAAAGTGCATTTTATTTTAAAGACTATTTCGATTTTATTTAGCGAGAATTCGTACATCATAAAATAATTATTTCCATACACAAAATAATCGTCCTTAAGTACACGCACCCTTTTTTTATTGTATAGAGCTGTATCTGTTTTGTTTCCCAGATAAATAAATAACTAGACTTCCCTTTACAATGAGTCAAAGTACAGAGTAAGACTATTCATTAGTAGAGCAACATATATTGTATCTAAAGGAAACAATTTTTTACCGGATTGAAGTTATGTATTATTATAAATTTACAATTATTTTACATAATTTTAAATTTACTACATAACTTCAATCCGGTAAAAAATTGTTTCCTTTAAATGAGTAAAAGTTATGTCAATAAAAGACAATACTATATATTGTATCTTATAGACTCCCTAAAACATAATATGTTTATGTTCCCTAAAACATAATAACCTGAAAACAGCCAACAAATCCAGTTCGATTGTCTTCTTTACTATAAAGGGGTTTAAATGTTTTTGTAGTGAATTCGTCTTTACTTGATACATAATCATTTTATTCCTAGTTACTTACCAGAACAGCGGTCTCTGGTGCCAAGCACAGATGCGATCTGTGGCCGTTCCTCGTTGATGACCAACTCAGCCCTCTCGTTATATACCGAGTGGACCGTGGAAACACAGGTCAGTCTTAACTGGCCACGTTCGAAGCTGTCTGGTCTCACTAGGAACGACAACTGGCTGATTGAGGCCACCTGTAAGTCAAAAAAATAAATTTAAAGATTTTAAAGTTTCAATAATGAATATTCATAATTTAAAGCTTTGTCACCCTACACCTACACATCAATTACGCTGCCAGTATCTTCGGAACCTTGCCTAAAGGGACTCTTTTTAATGATATATTTTAGTTTATGTTAAGTTTAGTTATTTATTTCAATGTATATTATTTTATTACTATAATATATAAATATCTCATTTCAAAAAAAAAAAAACTTCATAATTATAACATTTTGATTTTAATTCTACGAAATTAGTCACATGTCTCAGTATAACATTTAGCATCACAAGATTTTTAATATTATTATAGGTTCGACATCAGTGTCTCGCGGGCAAGAAGAACTGGCAAGAAACTTTCCTTTCCGCCACTTTTTTAATCGCTAAATTTCGAGTCATACAAATTGTTTGAACGGAGCAAATCAATCCCAAGGATTAGGAACATTTAAGTATTCATCAAATATAAATTTGACGAATACATATAAAACATATATAAAAAAAAATGACGAATATATATAAAAGCTTCATTTTTTATAATGTAAGGGCCTAAAGCGACACAATTATTTCTTCAAATCTTATTATGATCTTTGATTTTGTTTTCATAATTTTTAAGATGTTTGTTGTTATTCCTATTTAATGAGCTTTATTACGGATAAAACAAGATATGTTTTTGCCAATAAGCAAATATTTATATTAGATAATTATGAAGTCTGGCGCTTCACAGAAACCAGTAAAGAAGACAGAGAGATGTAACGATATATTCAATAAATCAAGTCAAAACAATCAATCATTGACCAACGGAAACTTGAAATTCAAACGTTCGTACAAATAATGAACACCCAGATATTATTTAACACAAACAACCTGTGTTATTGTTATTCTGAAGTTCACGTTGCGATCAATAGTTGGATATTGAAATTTCCAGTTTGTGTATTGATAATAATAAATCATTTTGTAACTTATTTACATAATAGTTTTCGAGGAAGAAACTTAAACTGTACACTTATTGATATAAGCTTAAGTGATTATCAACCCAAAGGTCGTACATTTGCTCGCTTCAGCGTGCGACTCTCATCCTTGAGTTCATAGGTTCGATCCCCGGCACCAAATTACTTTCTGTCTAGTTGCGCATTTAACATTCGCTCGAACCGTACAGGAAAACGGGGTGTGTCAATCACATGAGGCTGATCATTTAATTTTTTGTGATCATAATATTTTAATATTAGTGAATATAAGTTCATGTGCGGTATCGGACTTTCAGTATCAGAACTCTAAAGAACACAAAGCCTGTTAATAATCATCTTGGTTTAAGCTATAATATACCTAATTATAAAGATAATTAGTCATAAATAGTCATTATATAAGTCGGCGTTGAATACGCTTCGTATATAACAACACCTTCAGGTTGCTATTCGGTTTACTATAAAGTTAACGATTATCTAGTTGATAAAAGGGCCTGGGACTAGTGCTAGACAGGCTACTTCTAATTAATTTACGATATTTGTTTTAAAATAAGTGTTGTTTGATGATTTGCTACTTTAAAAGAGTACCGAGAGTTTTTTACGCCTACTATTTCTCTCGGCCTACCCCCTTTGTCTTCTTTGCCGATGAGTAGGGAAGTCTACCGATTCAAATTTAATGACTTGGAATAAATGATACCTATATCTTATATATTCCATAATAAACATATTTTTTTTGCCGAGGTTCTGCAGATCATCAGGTATGTTTGCAGAGAACCAAACGGACAGTTTTAATGCCATCATTCAGAAAAGAGTGGCATCTTGGATGCAGCGAGAGGCATAGTACCAATGGCAAGTATGTTGATCACAAAGAAAACATAAAACATTGGTATGCTGTCCATGCCTCACAAAAGGAGGTTTTTATTTTGTTTACTATGTTATAGCAACTTAAGCCAAATTGTTACTAACTCTAACTAAAACTACTCATTGATGTTATCTGAGATAAATACGTTATTATATAACTTATTTGCCAAATATTATACCGGTAAGATTATTCATTTAAATGTTTGATGAAAACCTATATTTTCTATGGATTTTCGATCACATGCTAAAAAAATTAATAACAAATTAAGATTTATACGTACGAATATGCAAATGATTTTAAAATAAAAATTTTCTTATTTAAATTGTCTTCATAAGAATCAGTAAATGATGACTAAAATAGTAACTTTGACGTTTTCTGAAATCACAATTTTTATATTAGATTTTTGGTGATTTAATGGTTTTTGGGCAGGAGGCTCATCTGATGAAGAGTGTGTATTGTATTAAGTTATACCTCCGCCCACGGACGCTCACACTGCCAGAAGGCTTGCAAGTGTGTTGTCAGCCTTTTAGGAATTCGTACGCTCTTATTTTGAAGGACCCTAAGTCGAATTGTTTCGGAAATACTTCAGTGGCTAGTACATAACATATTACTAAAACTACGTTACACACATATATATATACTTTATATGTCAATAGTGTATAAGCGATTCACCACAGTTTTGTACTGGTCCTGGGCGGTTTAACTTTTTCCACCACTACCAATAATTATGGTTCCAACCAATTTGTTCAAGTCCTTAAAATATCTAAACCTAGGTGATTACTTTAATAGCTAATTAGGGTCTAATCACACCTTATTTGACGACTCTCTCGTACTGGTTGGTATTGGGTCAGTGACATCTTCATCAAGGCTCTCTTGTTTTGATGTTGGAAACATCACTGTATCTTGACTTGGAAGAACTTCTCCATCCTGAAAACCAATTTTACTATATATATTTGGTAAATGCTTAAAATAAATAAACACTAGACGTAGCCTTCGTTCCTCTTACAAGGATTTAAAAGTACACGCATATATCAAATAATATAAAGTATAAATTAAATCAATAATTTTCGAAAAGTATATTTTTTTTTTTTTTTAGTTCACAAATTAAAGTTTTAGGCTTGTGTTAAATAAGTACTTTAAAAATAATCTTTAGGCTCGATATACACTTTGACTGGTCCCGGAAGTTAACCCTTTTGATACAACATATCCAATACGCGTATTCACTCACAGTAAAATGATAATTATTGGAGGGCATAGTAATTAAAATGCCTAATCACATTTTTGAAAGACTGCAACGTGATCCGTTTCACACAACATTTCATGGCAATAGACCTTATAATTTATTATTAAACTTGCGTTTGAGTGCACTTAATGGGTACTACATCCAAAAAAATAAAATCTATTTCGAATATGTTTTGTGTACTAGTTTAACATATTTTATGTATATCTATACTAATATTGTAAAGAGGAAAGATTTCTATTTTTGTATGTTTTTAACAATTAAACCAAACTGGAGGGATCAAAATGCTTTGAGATAAGTTTACTTACTATTCCTGGTAAGTACTCAGAGTTGACTGTTTTTCGATGTCGAACGAATCAGGTTTTTTGTTTGAGTGGTCATTAAAAAGTCCAGCCTTGCTAAGCCCCGACATGCCCCTTGTGTAAGTATTGGCCTCAGATTACTGTATCTGTTTCGCTATCATTTGTTTTTTCTAATTGGCATTCTGTGCCTGTCATACAGTTAGACAAAAGCTCCGGGTGCATAGCCAGAATTAAAAATCTTAGGGATTAGAGTCGCACGCAAGCTATATCAAAAAGATCACAATATTTCGTTTATTTACAAATATCGTTTACCCCGGAGAATAAAGTCGTAAAAGCAAAATCCATATCTTTATAGGATAAATAAAAGAAGGTAATGCTATTATTACAAGTCACTAAGTATATATCAAATGAAAGCTTCTTTCCTATTTGACAATTGAAACATTGTTCTTATATATTAAGAGTAAATTGTTAAAAAAATTACTAAATGTACATTACAGTAATTGATCTAATTAGACTGCGAAGTAGAAAGCGTTTTTCGATTGTTTTAACTGTTTAAATATAATTACGTACGACACATTCTGACGAACACCTGGAACGTAATAATATATAACTCTTTTCGCGGAAATATTATGACATTGATGAAACAGAGATATATTATTACCACTGGTTCTAAACAGACGCATGAAAATTTATGATTATTTCGTAGAATTACAATATAAATTAAAACTATCTTTATTCGTGTTGCGATGTATTATAGGAAATAAAATTAGGCAAACGAGTATTAATAACATTGTGCACCAAATAATTTCCGTAGAATTATGACATCCACGTGTTTCTTTTTAATTCACAAAAGGATGTCAAAAATGAGAAGACATTGCAACAGTTGTAATAGGGGGGCAAAAGAGCCTGCGAGACGCCCAAAAAGGGCAGTCATCGCAGCCCATAGACGCCCATTTTTAGTGGCTCGTTGCCGGCCTTTGAGGGTGGAGTATACTCGAATTTTGAACATTTGGAGGTCGTATCTCTCAGAGAAATCCCCCACTGAGAGTCAATTCCACAGTTCGCTAGTTCGCAAAAGATAATGCCTTGTGAAACAGACTGTGGAAGACTTCCAGCCATCAAGGTGATGTTGGTGAAATTTAGAATTCATACGGCTCATATGGTGCGATTATTTTTCTAGAGACAAGCGATATATAGAAAGTATATATAAATACCGATTTTAACATCTCTTTTTAGGCGCAGTCCTTTGGTTCTATGTATATTAATCATACACCCAAAATTATAGTAATTTCAGAGTCCATACAAAATATAGAGGCTAGAAGATAATACAAGCGGTAATGACTATGTTGGAGATGGCGTAATGATTGTGAACGATAGTCTTGTTTGTAAGCGCACGCCCATTAATCAATGTCTAAAACCAATTAGAGAAATTGTTAGGAGAAAATCTCGAAACTCGCGGTTCATTGTTTGACGTGAATTAGTAAGGATATTTATGAGTTGAAATTTTGATTAAGTTTTAATTACAAGCAATATTGATCAAAACTATTTTGCATTAATTTCGGAGCTGATGTTTGATCATGTCTTTGACAACATTAATTTCGAATGTTCATTATTAAATACAGTTTCATACGCGTTTTAATTATGAGAAATTAATTCGATATGAAATAAATTTACTTTGACAGAAACTTATATATTAAGAGCAGGATCTAAAATCACTCATTGTAGATTTGATTTTATCTAAGTATGTGATGCTTGAATTAAACATATACGTATTGATACAAAAAAAAACACAAAGTCACCTCTAAATTTTGTATAATTTCGTTTTTATTCAATCATGGCGAGTATTATGGAGCCATGTGTTAATTGTAAAGCGAAGAGCTGCTACTAGCGCTTTTATTAAATATTGTATATTTTAGTTATTTAAATTTGGCGTTTACTTTATTTTGACGTGACAACGTCTTATAATTCGATGGCGCCGGCTGCACGCACGAAAAAACATGACGGATGCGGCGTTACCTCGCTCTGAGGCGTTCCATTTAAGGCTTGAAGTGCAAGCGAGAGCGCGGATCGAGCGACAAAGAGGCACAATCGACCTCCGTGTTCGGCAGCGTTCGTTTGTTTTTTTTCTTTAGAAAAATGCAACCATTCCATCAGTATTTTCTTATGACGTTGTCACGTTCAACTATCGTCAGTAAACCGACTTTACAGACAACCGATTTTTTTGTTCCGCGAAACACTTTATCGTCCGTCTCATCTCACACGAACTTCAGGCATACGTTTGTTTCACTAGTCACTAGAGCGGGAGGAGGTAGAGATAGACGCGCGGGTAAAATCATAAATTTTGTTGGCTAAATGCTCGCTTAAGGTATTTTCCAAAGAGCATGTGAGACTGTCAAAACATGTTTGCGGCATTTCATTTTCGAATAGTAATTTAAAAATGGAATGTTTTCACTTCATTTATGCATACCTAATGCGAATAACAGGTACTTGTTACCATGGTAACAAGAACTGCTTGTAACAAATTGTGATTCGTATTTATAAAGTTTACCTGTATAGTATCGACAAAGGGGCCAAAAGCCTTCCACGGGCTGAATATGATGTTGGTGTTTTCATCTCCGGGGGCGTGGGTGGGGCCAGCCATCGGTATTGACACAGCCGGGCTGGGCAGTATACGTTGTTGGATTATTGGCTTGCCTTGAATCTGAAACGAAATGGGTGACGATTAGATTCAGAATATCTATAAGGGATTAATTTAATTCAGATTGTAATTTAATTCCATCTGATATTTTATTCATTACTATACTATTCGGATAGACGCCGATCAGATATCCGTGCCTGCGAAATTTCGTTTTAATTGTGCACACAGAAATTTCATTGCGTTCGACCACAGGGTTTAGAGCTCGCTCAAACCGGTCTCTGGCCAAATATTAGTTTTTTCTCATACTAGTCGCACTTAGTAAAGAATTGTTGATTGAAGTAAATAAAAGTATCGACTAGTAGCGATCACATTTTTAATTATAGAACCCAGTAGGACTCTGTGCTTAATAGACGAATTTCAATTTATATTTTAAATTTATATTGTCTATGCTTAAACAAAACCTTATATATATTCTTTATTTAGTTTCTTCGTTATTTAATAACTTTTTTATTGTGTAATAAATACTTTTCTTTTAATTATATTAGAAAGCGTCGAGACTACAATAAAACTATACGCACACACAAAGAATTTCTATACTCTTTTTCATAAAATTATGATTCATAAATAATTTATTCTAGTTTCCTATTTTGTAAAAAGCTTGTTGTACATTTAATAAGATTAAAGATCTTAATACGAACTTAACCTTATTTAACCACTGTATTATCTTAAGTCTACATTTAGCAAAAGCCGGCAACGTATTTGCGAGCCGTCTGGCAGTAAGCGCCCATAGGCGGCGGTGTAACTTAAAATCAGGTGAACCTCCCTGCCTCCGTTTGCCACATATTATTTCCTAATTTTAACAATTTCTAAAGTTAGCTAGATGCTACATTTTTATTAATTCAATTCATAGGAAACCCACATCAGAAAATGACAAGATGGATTATCCTCCTCCCAGACTAGGAAGATATTGTCAAATAAACTGCCAGATGCACAAAAGGCCCAGGACATGCCCCAATGCCCACGCGGGGAAATGAGGGGTGACAGCCGAATGGTCAGTGTGAGTTATTCAATATTTAACGTTGATGAATTATACGCTTTGTCCACAATTTAATATAGCGGAAGAGTTTTAAATTAAGAACATAATTTAATACAGGCACAGAGCATATTGTGAAGTTAATGTTCTCTAAATGAAATTTGAATTAGGTTAATACAGATTATACAAAAATCTATAAATATAAAAATGCATTTCTATTTCCCTTGGACATCGTATTACGCAGTACGCAATATGTTGCTGTATTTATTGTTGGAGAAGGTTCATGAATGAATAATTTAATGAACAGAACATTAGAAAATTTAAGTAAGCTAAATCGTTAACGATACATTGATTTTAACTGTCAGATGTTTGATATAACTGTCAGCGATTGACAAAATAAAGATAACGAAGGCAAGTTTTTTTAATTATATTTTTTTGGTAATTATTAATATAGTTAAGACAGGCCAATGTCGGGTCATCACGGGTGATAGTTGCTTAATTTTTCTTTCAATTTGATTTTATTTGTAGACTAGAACATTCTGGCTGGGTTAAATTTCTGTTACTACAGTTATTAATGATTTAATCTACTACGAACGGGGTACAGCCATGCTACAGCGCACATACTTTAGTGTATTAATACAAAACGGTTTATTGTGTCAAACATCCAAAAATCAACGTTAGACAAAGAAAGTACCGCAGTGTACATTATATATGCAGAAATGCCAGCATCTGTTGGTCGTTGTATAACAGTTTAGCGTGCACCGTCATATGACAATAATGCTCTTAAAACGCGGGATTTTGTTTTTTTTAATACAGCCTTGCTATTCTGTAACTCACTCAAACAATAAACAACAAGCTCCCACCTTATCAGAATGCCAAATCATAAAATGACTGCTTCACGACTGATTTGAGAGCGACCGCCGATGCGAAAACCGCTGTGTGAGTTTGAAAAGTGAGTTACATAATCGCAAGGCAGTAAACGATTCAACCATTGTGAAATATTAATGATAATAAAAATTCTTTAGTGCAAGTTTAATAATAAATTCGATCATGTAAACATATTTTCAAAATATGTCATCTTTGTAATTAGTAATAATCTTTGTAATTAGTAATTAATAATTCAAACGTTTAATCGCAAATGGGACTATGGGCCAAAATCAATTTAAAATCACTAAAGCCTAAACTCTGTGGTTGATTTGTCGCAAAAGGTCATAGTGTAAGTTTTGGACAGGGGAAGAGGGTTGACAGATGAATTGTGAGTTTGTCCGAGTTATTCAGTTAATGAATACCGCGGGTTTGTTAACTGTCTTGTGTTAAAATGTCATGAATATATAATAGAACAAATCGGTCGAATGACAGAATGTAACCTAACCATAAAACTGGTCAATATAAAAATATTGTTCTTATTATTATTATTTATTTTTATATATAGTTATTGCAAATCTTATTTGTAATTATATTTGTAAATAGCAATCCAAGAATAAAGGCTTTGATTGATTGTATTGTTACGTATTGGCAATGCGGTTGACTCCTTGCCATACACCAATATATTTTGCCTGCTATGTTTATAATGAATATAAAAAAAAATTATGAATACATTTATACATATTTTTTTATGAATAATTACAATCATTATTTATTTCTTGAATCATACAGGACTTGTATAAAACACTAATTTTAAATAGAGCATATTTGGATAAATTTGTATTTTTTACAGCAAATTCTAATTCTTAGCTCATCCGTCGAGTCTCAAAGTTGAGCTATGACGTATTGTCGCCAATACTATGTGGAACCAGTTGCCCGTCGAGGTATTTCGAACCAATACAACTCCTTCAAGAAACCAGCGTTTTTAAAAGGCCGGCAGTTCACTTGCTATGTGAGTGTCCCTGAGCGGTACCAGCATTATAAAAAAATGACTATCGAATCCCATGGATAATAAATCCGTTTGTCTATGGCGTTATAAATTGAATTTATATCTACAAAATAAAAATATTTGGAACTGTCGAAATACCAAACATCACAAAAGCCTTAAAGCCAAAACGGAGGCTCACATAAACGCTGTTAAAACGCGCGGTGTCAGTTACGCGACATCGTTTGCGCCCCCAAATATAATCATATTTCCATTATTTCCCATATACTTTATCTCAAACGTGTCTCGATTATATCTAGCTCGTCTGTATTCGATGTACGCACTTTTATTCCTAGAATTATTTACTTCAACTTCTTATTACCGATTGAATATTGTGTTTCACTAGTCGGCGGAAATCTTTATTATTTATCTAGACATAGACATAATATTTATTACTAACAAAAACACACACAAACAATAACAATAACCAGAGAAAAAAAAATATAATGAAAGATATCCAAAAAATTTTTTTCCCTTTCGGTTCGTTTCAAGTTAGTAAAGCGTGTGTGCTGTGGTTGTAATTGGCCCTGGCTTAGCATTATGCTGAGGAACAGACTGTTCCACAGCGCTGGTCATTCTGCAGCTAGTTTGCGCCTCAGTCGCAAAAAAGAAAGAAAAAGAATGTAATAATACTTAGGAGAAAATAATATTAGTAAATGTTAGCAGTGTAAGTAATGAAGTCTTGTGTAAAGGTGTATAATAAATTAAATTAAATTAAAAGTTATAAATAAGAATAATTGTTAAGAAGAATACAAATATTTTTTGGGACGGATTAAAGTTCTAGTAATTAAAGTTCACAATATCATACATAATGCTATATCTACAGTATATGTTACAAGCTATATTTTCTAAAATATATGACTATTATGGTAAACATAAATATTAAGAAGTTTTACTTTACCCTGCATGTAAGTAATCCCATCCCCGCATCGCAATCGCATCCCCTAGACTCGCCTGAAAGCCTCTAGGCCAACATTACTTTAAAACATGTATTATACACTAATTATATTTATAATTAAATATTGAAAGATTTAAGTTGGCGCCTGGTAGATAGTACCGGCGATCTCAAAGCTGGTGCTTTCCGAGCGGAACGAATAAGCATCGCAATACAGCGAGAAAATGCTGCCAGCATTAAAGGTACACTGCCACACTTTCTAAGTTTGTCTCAATTTTTTATAAATCAATTTTTATTATTAATTTACAGATACTGGTCCTCACACTAGGACATTACTGTTGTGAGTGACCTTCCGAGGTCCAGATCCAAAGAAAGAACAAAAAATTAGTACTTAAAAATATGAAGTATAAACACAATCAAAAATTTTAATAAATTGAAGTGTGAGTAATGTATGGTTGTGTGCGTGATCTTATGAAAATGGCTCCCGTCTTTGTAGACTGTCTTACCTCAAAGTACCATAAGTAATAATTGTTCAGCAGCTCCCATAATCGAGCTGATTCTGATAGCATGTATTTTGTCATTTCCAGTAGGTTGTATGTCGTTAACCACTTCGGAATTAGCCGTATGTGTAATTTTGGAAGGTACTACTACTAAGATAGTTGTACCACAAAGAACGGTTCGGAGGCCGCTGATACACAATTCTATATTAAAACTAGCTGCCCCCGCGAACTTCTTTTCTCCTTAATGTGATTTTACATACCTTTTTCGTTTTTATGTACCATTACCGTTCGGTTTTTTGAAATAAAACTTTTTAGGTTTTTCTGAGAATTTTTCTCTATATAAACCTGAGTTGAAGACATGATTTTAATTAACAAATAAGAAATAGGGGTTGATCGTATAGGAGTGTAAATTAAGGGTTGTATGTTTTTTTTGTATGCTGTATCATACAAAACAATAAAAAAATTATCTAAAAAATAAAAATAGAAATTTAGGGGTGGACCACCCTTAACATTCAGCATTGAAAGATAGACAGTAGCCTACTCTCAGATTTACTGAATATGCATAAAACATTTCATAAAAATCGGTCGAGCCGCTTCGGAGGAGTATGGGAACGAACATTGTGACACGAAAATTTTATATATTAAGAGATAATAAGCGCTGAGTACATACCTACCTTGTTTCCATATATTCTTAACATGAAAGGCACTCAATTGTCAGTCGTAAGGATAAGAAGTTAAATTCGTTTGGGAACAATAAGAGAGGTTAAACTGATAATATACTATTAATACATTGCCTTTACAATACGCACAAGCACTCACTAATATAAAATTGAGAACGTAACGAATATTAAACAAATTGGCAATAAGGTAATCAAGATAAAAATGCGTTTACCCGAGCGAAACAAACGTCAAAGCGTGAGTCAAATGTAACGATTATGAAAAAAAATTACGAATAATAGTAGCGGAACTATAATAAAGTTTAGTACAACCGGTATTTGAATCTAAAAACCTATTCAATATTGGTCAAGAACGTATTCAAAAATAATGTTTTGTTTCTCTACTAAAGTTTAATTTGACTGAAATTTTCTATCTAAAGTACTTCGAAAGGTATTCACATTTATGAATTAACAATTTTGCGGACGTTTTAATACAGTTCTATATTTCGATATTTTCTTTGACAGATTAACTGAGCCAGACTCGAGAGTAATATAGTATTACCAAGAGGCTTTGTGCACTAAACTATGAAGGAACTGAATTACTGGTCTAAGAATAATATAATATTTTATGTTTTATAATGCACTGACACTCCATTACACAAGCACTCTCCACCTTCCATCCCATCATCCGTTTCCTAACATCGTCATTCACTTCTGGTGTGTACCAACGTTTCAACCATGTAATCTTTATTTTAATAATAAGTCTTAGTTTTTCTATTTTTCTTTATATAGTATTTTGGTAACGATTGTTAAGTTACATTTTCAGTAAACCATTGGAAGAGTGGATTATCCTGGTGTACAGGTCTCCCTAGACTTAGTTCAGGGGTTCCAATATCTACTAAAACAATGTAACTTGTTATTGAATAAAGCCAATATAATAATAGCCTCTGTAAAAGTTTTATATTTTTATAGAGAAAACTAGGGTTGGGTTTACGTACGTTAATGAATACCAAAATTAAATTAATTAAAGCTATACAATTTTACCCAAGTACGGAACTTTGTTTACTTATAGGGATGTAAGCTAGCGTTAAAGATTCTAAGCTCTTTTTAAGTTTAAAAACCTTGAATCGTAAAAAATTACGACATAAATATATGTAGTTTAAAAGTCAAACTTGAAAAGAACAAGTTACCAAAAGCGCGGTGAATGTAAAAAGTTGAATAAATTTATATTCAAGCCCCGTCGACTACTCTTTGTGTTGCTAATTCCATTCCATTCTTTTTCCCGCCCTGTCATTACCCAATGTAACATCTGTGCCAGTTTTGGATCACCGCACATGCATATTTCTAATCGCAAATGACTATTATCTGTATTCAAATGTCTTACTTTTATCTCTGGGATTTCACCTGTCATTTTGAATTCAAATTAGAAGTTTATGTTTAAAAAATATAGACTTGCGTATTTAACCAATATTTTACAATTAAAATATCTGATTTTGCTATACTAGTATTGAGTTCATCATTGTAGATTAAATTATCTGTAAGCGTTTCATATGTAGAAACTGTGCAATTATATAATGGCGGGTTATTTTTTTTTTTGGCTCTGGCACTATTTGTGCATTAGCCAGCGTCAAGTATAGGATTTTAATAATTCGTTCTTTTTGCCTTAGAAATTCGACCGTGTCCTCCATGTACGGTTTAGGCACTCTCGCCCGGTACCGCACAACCCTCCAAAGGCCGAGAACAAATTTAAATTAAATTAAAACTTGCCCTCGAACCGGGAATCGAACCCGGTACCCCTCACCTAGCTGCCACTTAATAAGACCGCTAGGCTATGAGGCCCCCTAATGGCGGGTTAATAAGACATTTGCAATAAATAATACGCACACAGGATACGTTCCATTGATAGGTCATATGACGTATGACATATGACGTATGTGTCAAGTGTCAACGTATTGGACTAGAGATGTTTTAACAAATCACAATCAAACGTACCTCACAATTAGTTCGTATTTCGTTTTAAAATCTCACCTCTGTTTTGTATTTATTGATTCACCTTAAAATCATATTAATAGGAAAGTTTTCTTGATAATAACCACCTTCTATAAGTATTGACAGATAACTTATGAGAACGATCGATCTTTGATGCTCATAAAGAGAATAGAGCACCTATCAGAAACTAAATCTATCTTCTTGATTACTCATAAGAGGACAATGTACCAATATCTAACATGAAATATTCCGCTAAGTCTGTTACAATTATCACACTTCTATCCTTTACAATAGAAATGTATTGACATAAAGTAACAACCATATTCTTAACCTATATAGAAATAATAATTATTAAAAATGGATAAATAGAAAACTAGAATAAATTTAAAATGGTCCAAAGCATTTCCTCGCTGTTTTGCGATACTTATTCGTTGAGCGAGGAAACCAGCCCTGGCGTCAACGGTACATACTTATATTAGCTGGTATCTACTTTAATTAGCGCCTATGTACTTAAACCACGCTCTCTCGAATCTCTACTCTCTACCAAAATCAAAGTTTCTTTAAATTATTTTTCGCCTGTTGAAATATGTCCACAATGTATTATCAAATGGCAATATAGTGTAAACTGTTTTATTAAACTTATGTACGACGTTATGAATGTTTAACATTTGATGTTAAGTTCATAATAATAAATTTCAACAGTCACTATGTAAATCCTATTTTTATATATTTTTTCTGAAAGCCTAATAATTTTCATTATGTGATTTAGTGAACAGGGGGTAGGAGGCTCACCTGATGTTAAGTGATACCGCCGCCCATGGACACTCTTAATACCAGAGGGCTCGTGAGTTCGCTACCGGCCTATTAAAAATTGGTACGCTCTTTTCTTGCGCGGCAAAAACTGTCTTAAAAAACGCTCAGTTGTGGACGGTGAACGACGGACGTCGAGGTGATACGGGTGGAATTTCGTATTCTGCCTCGACGTCCGATGATGAAACTCAGCAGGTATTAATAACAGACTTCTATATAGCTCCGGTAAGTCAAAATCCAACGCATATTGTTTTCTGTCCGGAGCTAAATAAGGTTATCTTAAGAATACCATCTTCATTATCAAATAACTATTTTCCTAGGTGCAGATAAATCGAATTCCACATATCATATTCATAGTGTTATAATGCAGTACGATGTGTTGGCTCAATTTGAATATCGCGAGTAGATCTCGCCTATCTCGCCTGCGAATTCTGATGGCACTATTTACGGTACGACAGTCCCGGGCGCCAAATCGACGATGTTCGATGTTCAGGCACACTTTGGTGTTGTATGTAGTGTGTAGTGTGGGCTCAATTTCTGCACTTAGACGCTAATTTGGTCCGTAGTGCGTAGGGGCTTTTTCACACGAGCGGCGGTAATCGTCGACCTTTATCTACAGTTTGCAGTTGTTTGTGTTTTAGCGTGCCGTGTCCGCCATTTTGTCAGTTGACTATATTTAATAGGTTAGGAGTGCGCACCCGTTTAGATTTTTTAAAATAATCTCCAGTGACCGGATTGATAAATTCTTGTATTTGGAATCATAAACATTGAATTATAAACGAGAGAACAGTCACAAAATAATAAAACAAACAGAGTGGGGGCAGCTGCAAACAATGAACTACAATGCAGTGAACCCACAATGTGTGTTTCTTTTTTGTTTTTGTCGACGTCGACGGAGTAAAAACAATAAAAGTGAGAGAGAGAGCGAGTCGACGATCGCTGCCGTAGAGCTTCGATTTTTGACATGTGGACGGCAGCCGTCGACGAATGCAGTTGCTTTGCCATCGGAAAAGCAACTGCTCGTGTAAATGAGCCCTAAGACAATGTTATAAATGCTGATATGTTCTTTGTACATAATTGCTTGATGAAGCGCTAGATTAACGCTGTATTTAGCAAAAATTACTGCAAAATCTAATGTTAGAGATTAAATTCATAAACAAATATACCCATTCTTGATATACATAACTTATTTCATTTCATAACATATAAAATCAAAGATTTTTTTAAAGAATGAAAAGGAAGAGGCTATATGTTAAGTAATACTAAGAACAAAGGTATAAAAAACCTAATTAATATGATTGGTAAATGTAATAAAATAAAGTAAAATAAAAAAAAATATTCGAAGTGTTGTATTTTTATTTTGGTGTTAATTTTAAAAAATAATAAAAATGTAAGTTAAAATAATAAATTTTATTAAAAGTTAGAAAAGTTTAAATTAAAAAAATAGGAAAATAATTATAAAAAAATATAAAAAAAAAAAACATAAATATTTTATTTGTTGCTTACAAATAAATATTAAACATGAAACAATCCATCGTATGTTAGAAATTAATAACTGGCGGTTTTTTATTTATTTCTAAAAAACAAATAAACTGTCTTATTGTACATAAAAATAGTAATTTTTCATATCAACAATACAACCACACCTCGTTATACAATGAGAATCGTGAAACGTAAGTCATAATAAAACTTAATCCCGCATTGGTGTCTTTTTACGACATATTCAATCCGCTAAAGTGTCACTATCCAAGACTAGCTCAAGTTTCATAAAGGTGTAGATCGTCCAATCCTCCCGAGTATTATACGTTTTATGCTGAATTTTATTTCAGATCTTGATTTCTTGGGAGTATTCCTTTCGAATCCAAATGCATGACGTTTATGACGTGTATAAAGCAAAATTCTAGTTGATTATAAATAGTTGACATCCGTCGTTCCACAACTGAGCGTTTGTTAATGAATTTGCCGCGAACCACCACTATGTGGAACCAGCTGAAGTATTTCCGCACCCATTTGAATTAGGGTCCTTCAAAAAAACAAGGCACGCCTTCTGGCAATGTGAGTGTCCATGGGCGGTATCGCTTAACACCAGGTGATAGGTTAGGTTAGGTTATAGGTATAGGTTTGCCTTGATAAAAAAATACTATATAAAATATTTGAAGGACTTAAAGCTTCATTAACGCATAAACGCGTTTTTTTAAACATTTACATAGCTATTCCAGTGCAAAAGTCAGTGCGACTAAATAATAAGGAAGTATGGAACTCTTTATTATTACTTTAAGATGTTCAGAGATGCACCAATTTCACAAAGTCAAAGACAAAGTCAAAATCATTTATTCATATAGGTAACACAAAGTACACTTATGAACGTCAAAAAAGAAATACATATTAAATGCTTCTAATTTTACATCTACTGCCAGTTCTCAAATCAAGGGCGTAGAACGGAAGAGAAGAACTGGCAATAAACTCTCAGCCACTTTTTAATCGCCAAGTTTTTTGTTTTCCACAATGTTTGTAAGGAGCTGCAACCATTACACCATGTTCCATATGACTTCTTAATTAATTAATAGTTACTCTTCAATCCGTATCTTGATATTTAGTTTAACACTGGCCGAATTCATAAGTTGCAGTCCATTATTTGTGATTTTTAGATTAGATAAGTTGTTGTATAGATAAAAAATAGGATTAAAACAAATGTGTTATACAAGTAAGTTTCATACGAAACTATACCGAGAAGCTGATAAGGCTAAGCAACGATTCAAGCTAAAATACACGCTGATTATTTCCACACCGATAAATATATGTGAATTGAAAATAGTGTATTTGCACACGTTATTCGATTCAGTGAAGTTGAAAGAAACCTCTCGAAGTGAAACATGTTTTTGAAGTTCCTAGTTTTATTGTCTATGACAAAAATTTTCAATGCGATTTTGTTCGCTTTGAAACATGCATGGATTAAAAATGGAATAAGACTACAAAAGAGGATGGGTGGCATAACTTGAAAGTTGTAAACCCTTTTTAACTGATTTCAATAAAGGAGATTTTCTTTGTGGTATTGTTGAAATTGGATTATTCATGATCTTGTAGAGGTGTAATTATTGTCTATATAGAAATTTCGTAATTCCATTTGTAATATTGTCGACGTATCGTTATTTCGTAATTCCACTTGCACGTGGATGAATCAGTCGACCTAAAACCGCCATGTAAGTCAAAGGACAATAAAGACAGTGAATTCTATTTCGGTTTTCATTTGGTGTATGTCGGCGTTTGAACGCCATAATTATTGGTCAGACTCCAGATGAATTGTTGAAGATAATGACGTCAGCAATACTGTCGTCATAAATTAGTTTGTTGGCACCAGCCATTTACTTTCGACATAAAGTCCACTTTTAAAGGCTTCTGATTGGTTCGGCCGCTCAACCGAACTAAGCGCCGCACCCACCAGTTCCCATATATATAGCAACCAGAATTTGTGATAAACAAGTTTCGTAACATTTCGTGTACTCGTTCCACGACCGAACCCGAATCGACCACAGAGTCAAACGGCAGTCATAGAAACGAGTGTCAAAGATTAATATTTATTATCAATAGGTTTAAAATGTTTAAAGTAATATGATAAACTCCTTTTAACAATAATAATAATAAATGACTATGGAGTCATTATTATTATTAACCATTGAATAGTCGTTAATTTATAGATCTAGCAACATTAACAAATTAAATAAACCATTCGTATTAACGGCCTCGAACCAATTCGACTTTGACATTATTCAATGACAATGACAGCTGACACTAACACAATTTCTTTAATATTTATAATAAAAGACTACAGACTATCAAATAGTCGTTAATTTGCAGATCCATTAATAATGGTAAATAAAATAAACCATATAAGGTTTTGAACTAATTTTACCCCGATATTACCAAATGTTGATGAATGACAATAGAGCTGATCAACACCATTCCTTAAACATAAATAATAAATGCTATGAATATACCACAGACTATCAATCCTTAATATTATTTATTATTATCTTGAATATATTTATTTACTCGAATTAAATATCAATCTTTATATTTATGTAACAAAATAATCATTATATATGAGTTTGCGCCCATATATAAATATATAATAGAAGCAAATAAATACTTACTTGAAATAAATACCAATCTTTATGTGTTTGTAAAAATATAATCATTATATATGAATTTGCGCCCACACGGCCATACTGACTCAGGTCCCTTGCGCTGTTTTAGATTGCTACAACTTTAAACAAGGCATCACTCATTACGAGATCTAGCCAACACATAAGGCATCACTCATTACAGAGATCTAGCCAACACATAAGGCATCACTGATTTCGAGATCTAGCCAACACATAAGGCATCACTATTTCGAGATCTAGCCAACACATAAGGCATCACTCATTTCGAGATCTAGCCAACACATAAGGCATCACTCATTTCGAGATCTAGCCAACACATAAGGCATCACTCATTTCGAGATCTAGCCAACACATAAGGGCATCACTCATTTCGAGATCTAGCCAACACATAAGGCATCACTATTTCGAGATCTAGCCAACCAGACCAGGATCAAGGATACGCATGGTGGCCAGCCAGGTTTTAGGAAGGATGTTTTGGATAGGCAAAATATAATATTTTGTATAAACGCATCAATGCGCATACATAAAATAAACATCATCTATCGTCATGAAAGTTATAAAAAATATAATGCAATTACCTAGGTCAACAACGTCAGGTTATAGGAGGCAGAAGCCTCCTCATGTAAATCGGTCTCTGACGAATCTTCCGCCCATACGGTCAATTCGACTGAACTGGTAACTTACAATGACGTTCAAAGAATTGCCTCAATTGGTAATTCAGCCAACAATAACAAATCCGCCTCGGCCTGCTGACAACTAGGTTAAGGATTATGAAAGCAGTTCTTCTTATAAGGCTGTACAAATGACAGAATATAAGAATATACGGGAAACCGATCTCTCTTTAAAAAATAAATAAAAATTAACACCTACGGTAAAATGGTATCACAAAAAATGATATTTGTCGTCACACTGTTACGACTTTAGGGGTTTAAATCAAATTACATTCCTGATGTTCAACAAATCAACGTCAAAAATATTAGAAGGTTCAATTTTAAAATTATATTTACAAAACTGTGATTCAAATCTTATTTACCCATCGATCCTTCATTATGATGATCGATACAAAATACTCACATAGTGATGAGTAATACCCAACAAAAGAGAATAAGACCGAAAAGTGGGTACAAAGAAATCGCAAGGTACGGTAGACAAACATAACCGTTTTTTGATGTTTAGAATATAACTGAGCTGAAGAGAAAGCGTTTTGGATCGAGTATTCATACAAAATTGATATGTCATTACACTACTATGACTAATCAATTTTATTTGTGAACAGTAAACGTCTTAAAATATTGGCAGGTTAAAATTTATATTGACAACTTTGATTTGAATCTTACTTCGCCATATCTGTAACATATGGAATGTTTACCATGATCATTATAAAATGCTCTCTTCGCTTTTCGCGATGAGGAAAATAAAAAAAATACATAAATTGACCGAAAGGCATGTCTAAATATTCAAACTGTCTATCATGTGTCACGAAAGCAAGTTTTTCAATAGAGTCTTCTGGTAAGTACATTCATGGTTCGAAGTGTACAGACCTACAACCGATATTCAACCCAGTTTGACATCGATCTTTTCTGTTCATAAAATGACTGTGAGACACACTCACATCCACCTATTTCCGTTAGAATACTAATAAATTTAAATCTTCTGCATTTTCATACCTACTTCATTCCAATATTATAAATGTTTCGTAATTTTATAAATTCATAGTAATTAATTTTAATTTTATTCTTCCTGTCTCCCTAAGATATTTATGGAATATTATAGGTAGATAATTTTTTTTTTTTTTATTGTAAGCATAATTTATTAACAACTTTAATTTTTCTTTAAAATACTGTAATTTTTTTTTATAAAATGTTATAAATAAATATAGGAATTCCGTGAAAGTAGATGATATTAGGCAGCTGTAATAACGGGCTTTGCCTAATCTATTAATTTGGTGTGATTAAAGGTAAAGGATAATTATCTTAACCGTATTTGAATTTAAAGCGAAAATAAACGCAATGTCATCCCGTTCTTTTTCTCGACTAATAAAATAGAGCTCTGAATGGGGAAGAGGTATCTCTTAATATGCCATATTCCTCTAAATCTCGAATAATTTCCACATTTCCCCTGTACAATTTTATCAGGATTCTGTTAAATCTAATTTTTAGCTAGGTTGTTACCCGTACAACATGATTTGACAGAAGTAAATTATTTTGGACTCATTGATGATATTGTAGATTTCATTAATCGGTATTTATTTTAATAGGGGGCGTCAGATTTGAACACTCAATAAACTAACGATTAATAGACATATCGTTTTCGCTGAAAGTAACGCTAAGGCCGGGTATTTTTTTTTAAAGAAGATTAAACCGTATTAAAATATCAAATTGAGTTTAGCTGTCACCTACTACATAAAACCTAGCTCTAAAATGACACTATCGATTTCTACCATAGCTGTAATGCTTAGTTTGAGATAAACTTTTGACCCTCAATGCCCATAAACTGTACGTCAACTTGTTTACGTTTGCCAAGCATTAACAATTAAAACCAGCAATGCTTTCTCGAATTAAGAAACGATTGACAGTATAAAAAGATAGTAATAATGTTTGTTACCAACAATCACAGTTTTCGTACTACCTTCAACAGATGAACAATAGTTATTTCATTTATTTAGGGGTAGTTGTCATTTTGACGACGGTAGCAATTTTTCTCGAAGTGATTTGAGATGCAGTAATCATTCAATAACCTGAGCATTATTAAAAGTGCCACAAAAACTGGAATAATTTTATGGATTGTTACTAAATAACATAAGCTTAATTTTTGGGATTTCTTGATCGTTTAAGATACCATAAACGTGACTCATGTGAACTATTTTCGATTTTAGTTTACAAAACGTTTCAAAAACGAATACTTATTTAGTAAGTAATGGAGGGTAATACTCAGCAATTCAGATCGAATAAACTCATAAATACCAAAAATATAAGTAAATACCTGTGATATCGCATCCATTACCTCGGCGTCGGTAGTACTGCTCGGATCCTTTGAAAAAGCGTCCAACCGTTGAGGTACTGGAGAGCTCGTTGTAGTTGAATTTCTGACGTCATTCACATACCGAAACACGTTGCCAAACGTATGGATAAGCTCCTTCTTCACTTGTTTTTGGTTGAATGCAACAACCAGCTTGGCCATGTTTAACTCGTCCTCGTAACTACAGATGGCTTCATTCGAGATTCATGTGGAAGTACATCGTTTCGTGATATTTTCGTCACGTTGGCGCAACAATCCCAGTTCTGTTGCAGCAGTCTTAATGGAGTCTTAATGGAGGTCAAGAGACCCATTGCTTGTTACATAACGAAGGTTGTGCATCGAAGATCAGAAGTCTTTGGGGTTACACCGCTGTTGGGTTTGAACGCCATAATATTGTGCAGACTCCACGATGAATTGTTGAAGATAATGACGTCAGCAAACTGTGTCATAAATTAGTTTTGGACCAGATTTACTTTCGACATTAAAGTCCACTTTTAAAGGCTTCTGATTGGTTGGCCGCTCACCGAACTAAGCGCCGCACCCACCAGTTCCCATATATATAGCAACCAGAATTTGTGATAAACAAGTTTCGTAACATTTCGTGATCGTCACGAGAATCGACCACAGAGTCAAACGGAGTCATAGAAACGAGTGTCAAAGATTAATATTTATTATCAATAGGTTTAAAATGTTTAAAGTAATATGATAAACTCCTTTTAACAATAATAATAATAAATGATATGGAGTCATTATTATTATTAACCATTGAATAGTCGTTAATTTATAGATTGCAACATTAACAAATTAAATAAACCATTCGTATTAACGGCCTCGAACCAATTCGACTTTGACATTATTCAATGACAATGACAGCTGACACTAACACAATTTCTTTAATATTTATAATAAAGACTACAGACTATCAAATAGTCGTTAATTTGCAGATCCATTAATAATGGTAAATAAAATAAACCATATAACGGTTTTGAACTAATTTTACCCCGATATTACAAATGTTGATGAATGACAATAGCAGCTGATCAACACCATTCCTTAAACATAAATAATAAATGCTATGAATATACCAAGACTATCAATCCTTAATATTATTTATTATTATCTTGAATATATTTATTTACTCGAATTAAATATCAATTTTATATTTATGTAACAAAATAATCATTATATATGAGTTTGGCCCATATATAAATATATAATAGAAGCAAATAAATACTTACTTGAAATAAATACCAATCTTTATGTGTTTGTAAAAATATAATCATTATATATGAATTTGGTGTACCTCAAACACTAAAATCTATTTAGTGCTTAGCGTTTGGAAATACATTTACTAATAATGTAATGAAACGTAAATTTCTCGGAAATTAAGCGTATACATATATGTATTGTGATTAAAGAAAACAATTTGTAGTCATACATAATAGCAGATGTGCTTAGAAGTCTAAATAGATCATCATACAAAAATATGATCCTGTTACAACCTGTAAAGGAGGTATCAATAGAAGAATCACAATTAAAGTCTTTGGCAATTAGTAGTAGAAGTACAATTTTAATTTAATATTTTCTTAATATCAATTGACTTAACTTACTAAGATATTTATTTAATACATTCCATTTCCACTGAATAATATACGAGAAAGCTCCTCTCGTTCAGGCGAACCACATTTGCTCATAAATATTGCATAGGATTAAAATGGAATCATTTTATGAGAATTGTATTATCGGTTTAATTCGCTTGAACATTGAAAATTGAAAAGATTTAATACAAAAGTCTTTTAATCAGCACTATACCTTCATTTAGATTTGGTAATATGATCATTTAAAAAATGCGTTGATTGAATTGGCGATGTGTATTTAGGTTTTGTCCTCAACTACACTAGAACGTCAACCAAACGAAAGTATAGTTGTAAGAGATATTAATCCACTTTGAAGTTTATTATATTATATTTGAAAGCGCTCAACACGAGATTGTAACTTGAGATACTACTCTATGGACCTCAGAGTCTAAACGTAAGATTCACAGTCTGGACTTAGCTAAGTGTGACTCCATTCTGCCAAATCTGAAGTTTTCGACATACGGTAGTGTCTTAGTGCTAAGTTTCATCTCTGAATACAAAAGCCTTAAACTTGCGATGCGCTGCAATATGACGATCACTAAAGAAAATTTTAATATTTTCGATGACATGAGATGTATCTTTCAGTGATTTCAGCTATATATGGGCATACTAGGGCATATCTACTTCCCACACCACTGGACTTGTTATCCCACATACTTGATGAGGCGGGGGAGCAGTAGCGGCATATGCCTGTATTCTGCTGCCGTGAAGCCAATGGACCACCACGACCTTTCAGACACTCTCGACTGGTTTCTTCAACCACGCGGGATGCAGCCTGATGTATTAGAAAGAGGAGCCTATGACAAGGCACGTAGAATAGCTTCAAGCTGGCTTTGCGAGACTCAGGGGCCTTCTAAGACAAACTGCTGCGATCCTGAGTCAAGCAGTTGATGGACCCCATGTCTCTGCTCTTTTAGAGAGTCGTGATAGCATTGTCGCTGGACGGGGCGCGAAAAGACCTAGCTGTTATCCCTTCCTAGTGGCGAACAATAGGCCCTGGTGGTTTTAGTGGGTTTTATTTTACCATCTACCCAGACGCATAATCAGGTATCTCCAGGACATCAAAAAGGGATCTCTACTTACGTTTCTTTTGGACTAGCTTAATAAAAGAAATTAAGTTTAGTTTTCTAATCAATTTCTCTCTGCTCTAATGTACATAGTGTTAATTGCTGATTATAGAAATGTAAGCAAATCATTTATCACTTTAAAGCCTTAAAGCTTACGTAGCAGTAATCATGTCCTACTCAAGCATTCATTAAGCTTGCACCGGTTATAATTATCAATTAGTTCGCCTGACGTCACCGTTGACGTTTGACGCGACGTCATGACAGCCCGTGACAAATGAGAGGCTTCTATTGAAGAAAGATTTTAATACATAGCGCCGAAAATCCTTAAAAATATTATTCTAAGATTTAATTGTACTAGGAACATCTCGATAATGAGTATGAATGCTAGTTTGCGTGTATTTATTACATATTTTGTCTTTATCGGAAATATTGAAATATTTTTCATGTTCAAATAAAATATAGTAGATTTTGGGAGAGTCCTTATTTTGCTTTTACACATAAAACAATCCTTAATTATTCAATCAACATTCCAGGCACACCTGGGAGTAGGAAGCCTATATGAATATGCAATTTTAAATGTATTAAAACAATTAAAATAACAAAAACGACCGCTAACTTACACAAAGTTATGAACAATGACATACACAAAATATAATACTCATCTCTATATAAATAACTTTAATTGCATTTAACTTACATCTCTTCCATTGAGAAGCCAGGTAAGATTTGCAGGTGGATCGGCCGGTGGTGAGATACACTGTGCGCGTAAAGAGTCACCAGATGCGTACCAGCCTTTTTCTGCTTTTATCGAAGGCTTTTCAGGGGGAAGCTCTGTGGACAATGATATGTAATTAAATATAGCATTGTCTTTAATTGACATAACTTTTACACATAGACAAACACTTTTTTACCGGATTGAAGTTATGTATTATAAACAATTCGCGAAATTAGAAGACACCGTGAGCCATTTCTGCCAAAACCCTCCATCTTTTAGTCGATACCAACTCCAGGGAAATAAATACAGATAATACAACGTTTTTTACAGCTGTGATACTTTTTGACATTCAACACCTTTTGTCTTCAGTCACCGTGACCACGCACGCGAAACGTCGGTTAAATTTAAAATTATGTAAAATAATTGTAAATTTATAATACAAAACTTCAATCCGGTAAAAAAGTATTTTTCTATGTATGAACCAGTTCATACATAAAAGAATCATATTTAGTTCTCTCGCCCCAAAACTGCGTGAGAGTATCGGATTTATCGAAAGGAAGATTTTTGTTCTAAATGTATCCTATTTCTGCTCGTTACTATTCCATTACCTAATAATAACCGATTTGATAAACAATATCTCGTCAAATATTTGATGTTCAAAATGGAAATAGTTGTTTGCATTTTCGTACGATATTTGGGATGTAAGTCATTCAGACTTTAATGTAAGACGAATAAACGTTTCGAAAAGCTAGGTCAATGAATATTTGAAAAAAAAAATATATTGGCTTGTATTTATATCCATAAAAGTTAGATTTAAGTTAAAAATAGAAAGCGAAAAATCATATTTTTAAGGTATGGTTTTTATCTATACTGAGAAAATTACTTACTGAATTGGAGTGCGGTAGTGATTTAGTTTGAAACTTCACCTATTTTAGTCGCATGACACAGCTATATCGGCTTCCTTAGAGAATATTGTCAATATTGCTATTATATAAAGTGTTAGGGACAAAAAAGTTTATAATTCTGTAGCCAAAACCTTTAAAATTAGTTGCTTAGTCTTGGTCTTAGGTTTCTGTTAATGGTTCGTGATTTTTTATTGGCAAGTTGTTTATCAGCTTTCTGTGTCTAACACTCGCTGTCGACATTTAGGTGTAAAGCATATCTCACGTACGAGCGATATACTGCGTACGTAGATAGATGTGTCCTCTACTTCCTGATACCGTCCTGAAAGCCGCACGCTCAAGTACCAGTCCTGGAAGTCATAACCTATAGAATAAGCCTAAGAACCTTTATCTTAAAAATAATAAACTCTTTCGTGACTTATGAATATTGAGCGTTCAATCACACCAACATTTAACGCTCAAATTTTTTAATCCAATTTTTCGACCTCAATTTTCGAATGACCCCAAAATTGTCAGTGTTACTAAAATATCCCGAGGCAATTCTCAAAAGATTATTTTGACGGAATTCATTAAAAGGGTTGTGATAAATATGTTGTACTTCGCAATGAATTTTTATAAAATTTCTTGTCTTTGCTTATGTTTGCGATGTATAGAATCTTGGAAAAATATGTCCCCTGGAATTATACCGATGACAATAATGAATCACCCAAGAGTGTACTCTCTTATAAAAACAACATAACTCTAAACCATTTTCATGTGAGTCTCTTCAAACATATAAATACAATAAAAAATTATGTGTATTTACTAATTTGCTGTAAATTTTAAAAAACTTAACACAAAATGATTTATGATTTTATAATTTAAAATGAAGTCACGACAAAGATGGATGGAGAAATATGACGGAGTAAATATAGGATATTAAGATGGATTTTTACTAGTACGTAATAGAAAATAACATCCAACGATTTTGTAGTAAATGTAAATTTTATATTTAACATCTAATTTCGCGTTGCTATGTAAATAAAATACAAGTAACAGTCAAAGAGGTTTCTTTGACTTTCGCAAATCTACCCAAATCTCCATCTCTACCTTGCTAAGAAGAATCTTTTGATGGCTTTTAAATCGATCAACAAACTAATACGCTTCAATTAAAAATATATTTATTTGTATAATAAATAATAAATCAGTGGCGCTACAACCTCTTTAGGTCTTGGCCTCAGATTTCTGAATCTGTTTCATGATAATTTTTAAATCTAATAGAGGCAAGTTGGTGATCAACCTCCAGTGCCTGACACACGCTGTCGACTTTTTGGGTCTAAGACATGTCGGTTTCCTCACGATGTTTTCCTTCACCGTTCGAGCAAATGTTAAATGCGCACATAGAAAGAAAGTCTATTGGTGCACAGCCGGGGATCGAACCTACGACCTCAGGTATGAGAGTCGCACGCTGAAGCCACTAGGCCAACACTGCATTTGTATAAAACCTTGTCATAAATAATTTACAATTTCATCATTGTGATTAGATAAGTCACATTTAAAAACCAAGTCTTTTAAAATTGCTAACGTCTTAATCTTTCGCCGTGCTGAATTCTTTAGTCTAAAGGTCGATTTACATCAAACGAACATAGAGCTAGAGCTAAAACAAGAGCATTCTTTCGTAATCTTTTAGTGTAAACGAAAGCTAGAGGTATCGATTTACATCAAACGAACATAGAGCTAGAGCTAGAACACAAGAACGCTTTGAAAAGACCGCTCAGTGGCGCGAGCACGTCCGAACACGCTAGAACGCTCTAAGCAACTGTTCGCGCGCTCTTGCGCCGTTTACATCAAGCGAACGAGCATTCTTAGAATATTCTATAGAATCTTTGCGAACGCACTAAGAACAACGAAAGAATGCTCTACGCCTGTTTACACTAGAAGAATTTGATGTAGTGGGGATAGAATGAGCATTCGCTCGTTTGATGTAAATCGACCTTAAACAGAGTTAGACTAATTTTGTTTTTCCTATCATTTGTTTTCTTACCGTCTATTGCTTATTTGAAAGGCCGAACTTAATAAGCCCCAAACTGTGTAATCAAAATAAACAAACGTGACGAGCGACAGGCCCCGAAGCATTAACCCCAGTGCCCGCATGTGGGAACAGATTAACCGCCCCCAGAGCCGACTTTGGTAACTCTGACCTTCCTGTCTTAAATTACTTAAGTTTAATTGCTGGTCGTGTAATGTATGTTCGTGTAAGAGTTTTAAAATCTTTTTATATGTTAGAGTTGGGATAGGTAATGGTCGCGTTTTGGGTTATGTTTTTAAAAATAATATATGGTTTTTATGGAATATAAGATATAGGTATCATTATTCCAATCAATTTAAATCGGTAGACATCCCTTCTCATCGGCAAAGAAGACAGAGGATGTAGGCCGAGAAAAAGCCGGGGTAAAATCACAAATTATCATACAAAATGACTATGTCAAACAACACTTATTTTAAAACAATAAATCGCAAATTAATTAGAAGTCGCCTGTCAAATAAATACACAAGTTAATAATACTATTAACAAGTTTTAAAAATAAAAATATACGTTGTGAAAGCGATCTCTTCCAAGCAACTCTAAATAGACAATAAAAAAATTATACAAAAAGCTATTTTTTTAACTTAAAATGTTAGCAGTTTTTTAAATGTTGTGTTTCTTGAACTAAATACTAAACGGCACTTCCGAGAACTGAACGCCTTTGTCAAATTATGTCCTTAAGTAACGCTTATACTTAGAAGATTGTATATCTGTGCAAAGCTCCACAGACTACAACAGTAATTAGACTTCGAACTAAACCCTATTCCCGACAGATATAAAGCATAATTAATTATACGTTAGGGAAAAGCGGTACCTGATAGATGAGCATTATCAAAAACTTTTGGTAAGTTTTGCCTGATTTTTTGAATAGTAGCACGTATGACATACACATTTGTATATAATAGACTCTAAGCTTAGTGGCTTAAGCTTGCGACTCTGAAACTTGAGGTCGTGCGTTCAAATCACGGCAGTGTACCCCTAGATATTTCTATATAAGCTTAAATATAAATGATCGAAAAATGGATTCAAGGTTGTAACGACACTAGATTATTTATGAATTTTTTAAGCTGTATATAAACTAATGCAATATGTATATAATTAAATATAAAACAAGGTATGAGACGAAGACATTTGTCTGTGGTAAGCCAGTACTAGTGATCTGTGCATTTGACGATAGATAGTTTTTTTTATATAACTTTATGGCCTGGTAAACAGTACTAGTAAACCTGGTGTGTAGACAATTAGACATTAGTGTCTGTGGTTAGCCATAGGCACTACGTGAGTCTGTGCATTGTGTAGCAGACAAACTAATGCAATATGTATATAATTAAAATACTACATTTCTTAAGAGTACTGTGACAATTGACGACAGTACTGGTAAACCTGGTGTGCAGACAATTAGACATTAGTGTCTGTGGTTAGCCATAGGCACTACGTGAGTCTGTGCGATGTGTAGCAGACACATATATCATTATTTATACAGCGAACAACTAACTGAACAAACTAAGAATTCAAATTGTTAGATATTTTTTAACAAGAATCAAACAACCAAAAAGATTTCACTTACGCGATCAAAAATGAAACAAACATCTTGGATTTTATTAAAAGCCCATCCAACTAATATTATATTTGTTCAGTTGTAGCAAATTTCAATTTCTGTTCAGAAGCCGAAATAATATTTGCGATGAGACGAAGCATGTCTTGCTCGTTAAGCTACGATTTGTCAAGTATTGACTTTACCAGTTCGTTGCTTCAACGACTGTTTTATTTTTTCGTAGCCATTTCACCTTGGCAACGTTATGTTATATTTGTTATATGATTTAACGTAGTACTATTGCTTATCTTATATGTAGAGAATAGTTTATTTGTTTTTGAATGTTAATAAAGCTAAAGAAGATATATCTGCTCAGAGACGTTCATTACATTAACCCGTAACAGTTCTTGATTGTGGAAAACCTACAGAGTTTATTTTTTGGGTTGAACGTTCTAATAAAAAAACTAATGATTTGAATTGCTGAGATAGTATAATATATAGTATACTAGTGGACCCCACAGACGTTGTCCTGCATGATATTTAAAGCGATTAGGATATTAAGCAAAGTATGAAAGTACCGACTGCAGTGCCATCTGCCGGGCTGATTTGTGAATCTAAACCATTCCCAGATCCCCTTGAACACACACAAAAAATTTCATCAAAATCGGTCCAGTCGTTTGAGAGAATTTCAGTGACATACACACTCACAGAAGAATTATATATATAAAGATTATTACGATACGTATTGTAATATGTAACTTGATGTCATTTGAAATAATTTTTATAATGATGTTTTTATCTTTACCTTCTCTTTACTCTCTCTGTATTGGTAAGTTTATAATATATATTTATTTAATATTAAGTTTTTTTTACTTTTTCCTTTAATTAGGGTTGCCAGGTAGTGCTTAGTAGCGATATTATTAAATTGTGTGAATAATAAATGAAATGGTAATGGATAACGTAAATAACACTTAGAATGTACTCAGAATCCTCAATTAAATTGCAATTCTTTAATCATCGTCTCGAATTTTTAGTTATAAACGAGTGTTGCCATTGCATAAGTATTAATTATCACAATAATATTTTATAGACTGTAACACAACTTAGCTACAACGCCCGAATTGTAACGTTTTCCTGCTGAATTTTCTAGTTTAATCTAAGTCATCTAGCAAGAAAATATTTTTGCAACAAAACCTAGGCAGTTTACAGTAAAACAAACTTCAACTTGCCCAATTTTTGGTATATTTTGCTGCAGTTTCCTCATAAATTGGGTAAAAACGAAACGCCTGGTATTACCAAAGGCCTGGAAAAGGATTCGCGCGAAATATTGTTCCAAAACAAAAAGCTACCTGGCACAGACCTTCCATAAACTTTGCCAAACTTGTTTATGTCACCATTGATCATAAACCTTTGAATTTCGAATAAAATTGTAAGGTCTTTTAGAAGGAATTTTAATTAACGTTCATTTCATCAGATTAGCTATTTTCACAAATACGTTCGCGCCTATAATACACATAAATTACAATTTCATCACTGCACCACTGAAATTGATTGGTGTATAAAGATTTAAATGTAAGCATAAGTATTACAACGTTAACAGTATTAATAATACTAGCCGTTTCGCGCCCGCTTTGCTGGACGAATTAAAATAAATTTTATGTTTCATTATTTTATTTTTTTTCATATTTTTATTATTCTTCTTTTTAACTTCCCGCTAAGAAAATTGAAATATTTCGAAAATCGAGTTTTTAACAGATGTTGACGTTTAGAGGTTCTAGGAAGCCTCCCCGAATGTTTCCGCGGTGAAGTCCGTATGGATAAATTTTCATAAAAGTAAAACAGCAATAAAAAAATGAAGGAACGTTGGAATTTAATAAATAAATAGCCATAAACCATCTAGGAAAAATCGCATCGAATGGTGGTAGTTTCATGTCGATACGATCAGTGGTTTAGGCATGAAGGAGCCTCAAACGAAGACCATTTTTCTTTTATATATATAGATATCTCCATTGTTATAAACACTTTTTTTTATTTATACAATTCTTACACGAAATACATATAGGCGCACTTTGTCCGGATTAAACGCATTTATTACTTTAAACAGGTCCATAAATATGTGCAGACAAATAAAGAATATTCTAGTCATTAGTACATAGTAACTAGAGGTCAGATGTTCAAGTTGTTGGGCTTCATTTCTGAAAAAAAAAGAACGTGTGCCACTCGGGGACTGCCGCGGTAAAGCTATTTCATAGCATTTTTTAATAACTTATGCAATTATAATTATTTATTTATTTTTTATTCATGCAGTATTTTCTTTGATATTAATTCAATCTACCACTTTACCAGACTCAGACTAACACGCCTATATAGTCTGTCTCACTCTAACGCGTACCGGCTGCACCGGCCGCGCTTACGCTGCGTCACCGATCTTGTCAGAGAGATGTGAATACAGTATGCGTTCTGTCCCGCTCTATCGCGTATGGCCGCACCTATATTACGTCATCGTGTGTTAGGTTTTTTCGTTACGGAATTTCTTGATTCGGTCGCCACGCTCAAAGCCCGCAATAAAAGCTATGTAAATTAAAGCTTAATAAATTTTTCTTCCGTCTTTAATTATCTGAACTGAACCATCCATAATCTACTTCCAAGAGTTAATTTTGTTACAATTCGCAACTTACAAACTAAAGCACAGCGGCTTGAAAGGCTTCTTAGTGTAAGTTTTAACAAAGACTAGCTCAGAAACAATTGTAATAATTAAACGGTCATTATCCAGTGAATTTTCAAATTAAATATAGGTACATAATGAGCAGTGTTACGCGTTTTTTTGCCGTCAATTGACACTTGTTCGATGAATAAAAATGGTTTATAAAAAATAAAAAAAAATCAGTGGCGCTACAACCTCTTTAGGTCTTGTCCTCAGATTTCTGAATCTGTTTCATGATCATTTTTAAATCTAATAGACAAGTAGGTGATCAGCCTCCTATGCCTGACACATGCCGTCGACTTTTTGGGTCTAAGACATGTCGGTTTCCTCACGATGTTTTCCTTCACCGTTCGAGCAAATGTTTAATGCGCACATAGAAAGAAAATCCATTGGTGCACAGCCGGGGATCGATTCTACAACCTCAGGTATGAGAGTCGCACGCAGAAGCCACTAGGCCAACACTGCTACTAAAAACGGTTTATAAGCGCAATAATAAACGTAAACGCTGTAGGCTCATCACTAAGAACTTACTAACTACTACGTCTAAAACCTTGTGTCAAGTTATTTCTAACTCAAAATATGGAGTATTTACAATATTCTTAACCTACATAGTAAAAAAGAAATGATAAATAGAGAATTTGACGACTCATTGGTCTAGTGGTTAGTACCCCTGACTGCGAATCCATGGGTCCCGGGTTCGATCCCCGGCTGAGACGAACATCGATGTGATGAGCATTTGGTGTTGTGCTTAGGTCTTGGTCGTTTAAATATGTATTTATATGTCTATCTATCTATAATATGTATGTATATCCGTTGCCTAGTACCCATAACACAAGCTTCACCAGCTTAGCATGGGACTAGGTCAATTGGTGTGAATTGTCTTTAAAAAAAAAATTAAAACAAATTTATTTAAGTTTGGTTCGTGTGGCAGTGTACCTTTAATCCTGGCAGCATTTCCTCGCTGTGTATTGCAATACTTATTCGTTGTATAAAATAAAGTTATGATACAGTAAAATATGGGTACAGCTGCAAAATTCGTCTGCCTTATGGGGACTACATAAGACCGTGTAGTTTTCATATACGAGTGATAAAACAGGTGGTAAAAAGGTTGATTTTGTAATTCAAATTCGACCCTGCGCAGGTATTCCACGAGTCGGAATTTAAATTCGGAATATTAGATTGTGGAAAATATAGCGTCTTAATATTCCGACCCGATAAAAACGTGGAATTTTAACGCAGAAAAGTTTCATTTCGACTCTTTGTGATTTTATAAGTTTTTTTCTGGTTTAATAAAATGGGAAGGCGTGTGCATTTTTCTTCGTTATTCACGTGGATTATCTTTTCACGGTAATATTTTTGCGTCCTGCATTGTTTTCTTATGTTAAATTTTATGGTAATATTTTATTTTGAACTTCTATACTCGAAAAATCAAAATCTAGATAAACTTTAGGTAGTTCAACCCGAGAGGTTTAAGGATTAATCTTTGAATTAAAGTGACTAAGACATTTGATGCAGATCAGTGCAGTGTTGGTTTAGTGGCTTCACCGTGCGACTCTCATCCCTGAGGTCGTAGATTCGATCCCCGGACCAATGCACTTTCTTTCTATGTGCGCAATTAACATTCAGTCGAACGGTGAAAGAAAACATCGAGAGGAAAGCGGCTTGCTTTAGACCCAAAAAGTCGTTGGCGCGTGTCACTTACCTATTAGATTGACAAATGATCATGAAACAGATAAAATCTTAGGCCCAGACCTAAAAAAACGTTGTAGCGCCACTGATTTATTTTAAGCCATTAGATTTATTTACTATAACTATCATTATTAAGTATACAATATTAATTGTAAAAATTAAAATATACGGGATACTTTACAAGATTAGCATATGTTTTTTCCGCGTACTTTTAAGCACGCATGATCGCGTTAGCAAATATATTAAAGAAATGGTGTAGTATGGGTATATAAGCTTGAAACTGATCATTCATTACACACAAATAGGTGCCTGGACTTCTGTGCCTGACACATGTTGATATTTGTTTCTCTGAAGCGTTTCCGCGATGTTTGTACACCGAACGTGCAAGTGAAAACCAACCAAGAAAGAAAAGTCCATTTGTGCACCACTGTGATTCAAACCTCCTTCAAGAAACCGTACCAATTCTTAAAAGGCCGGCAACGCAATTTCGAACCCTCTGGGAATGTGAGTGTCTATAGGCACTGTGTGATTGTCATAGTGTGTATTACTTAACATTTAAGCATAAAATAAAAAATAAAATATGTTTACTATGGAACATAAGATCGTCGTATCACTTACTCGTATTCCACGTCATTAAATTTGATTTTGTAGGCATCCCTACTCATCGGCAAAAAGACAGAGGGTGTAGGCCGAGAGAAAAAGCCGGCGTAAAAAACTCTCGGTACTCTTTTAAAATAGCAAATCATCAAACAACACTTATTTCAAAACAAATATCGCAAATTAATTAGAAGTAGCCTGTCTAGCACTAGTCCCAGGCCCTTTTATCAACTACATAATCGTTAACTTTATAGTAAGCCTTTTTACACAGCTTTTCTTTAATACATTGTTTAAATGTATGATAAAAGAGCCTCTGGGATTTTATTAAAGAAGAGTATCCCTTTTCCCAAAAAAGAGTTACTAACTTTAGATAGTCTAGTACGGAGAAATTGCAGCCTGCGTTTGTTCCGAGTATTAACATTGTGCGTATGTTCTATTCTAGTAAACTTATACTATATACTGCCCGTTTGCCCCCTGTTATAATAAAAAAAACTCGGGCTTGAAAGTGAGTTGCTAAGCCTCCAGGCCAACAAAGTGTTTTTAATTTAAAAGTTACTTTCATGGGAATATAAGAAAACATTCGTAAAACGTAGAATCTTAATGACGAAAGAAAATACAGGCCTAAGTCTCCATTTATATTTTTTGCCATCGTAAAAAGGTTACGCAAGAACCCCGGAAGAGGTCTCTTGCATCCAGTTTCGGATACTTAAGGGTATAATAAAATATAGACCTTTTAAAAGATTCTTATTGTCAATGATTTTCTTTGTATAACAAAAGTACACACCGTTAGTTGATAGCAGCAAATCAAGATATATTGATGTCTTTCAAGAATTTGTCTTGTTTAAAATTTGATAAACTGTTTTCGAATTACTTAAAATGCCCTAATTATTAATAATAGTGATAATATGGATATATTTAGATATACTTATGTAGCGCGCCTCACAGATCATAGGAGGACGAAAACAGTAACTACATGGAGTGGCCCACCAGGCAAACGATACAGAGGCAGACCCTACGCTCGATGGGATGATGACATTAAAAAAATCGCGGGTCCTCACTCGGTCCAAATAGCTCGGGATAGAGAAATATGGCAAGCCTTGGAGGAGGCCTTTACCGGAGAGGGTTCCTGATACTTACTAACTGTAAAAGATATTCACTAACACATGAGATAATTAGATATTTTTGTATTAGGAAATAAGATAAGGCTTAAAATAAATAAATAAATACGTATAACAATCTTTATGGTTTTCGAGATCTTGTTTATTGCACTCTTAATGAGTTTAAGTTAATTTTAATGTTGCGTTGTGATGGCTCATTTGTATTTATGTTTTTGTTAAAAAAAATTCAATCTAAAGTTTCATCTCGCATATTTTTGTTTTTAGAATTTAAAAACTATTTGATCGTATCACTTGTATAACATAAAAAGCTTTACGCAACCTAGATTTAGTAACAATAGCAAACTGGATTTCGGTTTTAAAACATTCAAGTGCATTCACCGAATACTAATAACGTTTCATGAAATCAATAAATTTCAGTTGAAACATAAAAGTCATAAAAGCTCTTGTAATATCTGCTCAATTCGAACATTTTACAATCGTTGAATGTAAAGTGGCTAAAATATCAAACTTAGGTAACAAGAAAAACACATTTGCGGTAAAGTTTCTCAGATAGAGAGGTCCGATTGTACAGTTTATGTCGCGCGTTGGGCGTTATTGGATTTTCCTCATACTAATTGAATTTAGTCCCGATGCTTCGAGTTTACGGGTGTAATCTAAAATAAATAAAACGTTTCCCAACTTTAGGTGCTAATTGCGCTTTCGTAAATCAAATTCAGCTGATTGAGTTGGATTGAGTCAAATGAAATTGATACTAATTAAAAGTTCGTGATTGAAGCTTTTATTATTAACTATTCATCTCTAATATTCCCATAGAACGTTCCCTATTGAGGCATCCAAACCAATTCAACTGTGTCTTTCAAGAAAATACGAAAACATTATAGGCCAGCAATACACTCAGCGTTTTCAGTCCAATGGCGTGGTCTCATGCCACCTCTTGTTAGCGTTAGAAGTTATACTTCTTTGGCGTAACAAAATAAAAATCTTTTCCAAAATTTTATTCTACGTTTGTAGAAAAAACGACACTAACAATAGAAATAACTAAAATGTTGACTACAGCTTGCTTCAGGGTGTCGTGTGACGGTGTGCGCGCGCATCGTAAAAATTTACTCTCATAATTTTTCCCTAACCCGCCAAAATAACTTCAAAAATACGTACAAATTGTAGACCATTAAGCCGGTGGATTGGGTTTATTACGCTCCTAGGCTCAGTTCTAGCAATATTATAACTGGTCAGTCTGGTTGGAGATATGATACAGATAATCAGGAATAAATAATACATCGTGAAAATCGCTAAAAACTGAAGGATTTCTCTCAGCGTTCAATAGTAAATCACTTGGATCGTGCACTTAAGCGCTATGATCTATGGTCGTTGCATATTCCACTCGTTTGTGATTTATCGAGCGAGTGATCGTTTCGCTCAAATGCTCTCGATAATCGATTTTACATTTTTATGTACGACAAAATCGGTGCAGGGATTTAAAGTATGACATGTTTAAGCCGTTGTTTTTTTAGTCAAATACTCGCTGCACCCTTCGTTTCACATTAGTATCATATTTTTACTTAGCCAACAATTTTAGGAGATACCAACATTATGGAACATTTTGCTATGCTAGTTGCACCCAATGGTGACTGTTCGGTTTTCCGGAATAAAAACCTAAGTACAACACTAAATTTTTCTCAATTGTTTCTCCATAAAAACTTTGTTCAAGGAGTTTAAAAATTACTTGAATTAGTCGAGCTGTTTTCGAGTTTTACGCTTAGCAACATATTTTGCGAATCATTTTCATTTATTATTAAAACACACTTATGAAATGGCAGGCTACGCGCTTGTTCGATGCTATTTGTTTCATGTTTTTATACGAGATTGTGGTCTTTTTGTATGTTCATAGGTGCTTTAAGATTTGCGTGGTGTGTATATAGTTCTTTGATTTTTAATTAAAAGAGTAGTCTATAGTATAAATTTAACTATCATTCGTCTAAATTTTCTGCATAAAATATAGGATTTCCAAAATCATCAACAGCGAGTTATTCGACTAAAATAATGATTATATTTCGAGACAATTATTCATAAGTTGTATTAAAACTTCCCGTTATCCGCCTAAATGTGACCCATATTAAACATCAAAATCTTTCGCTGTTTTCGCATCAATTGTTTCCAACACAAATTAATCATAGACACATTATTCTTAAGACGTTCATATTTAAAATGTTTTAACTCGTGAGTAAACTAAATTGAAGTTTATTTCTGACGTGTGTAGATAACCTAAATCTTCGGTGCAAAGAGTCTGAACTCGGGTTACTTATGATTCTGGTTGCGATGTGCTTGTTTTACGATACCACACTAATACAGCATTCGAAATGCTATCCAACTTTCATATAGTGTGAAGAAATGCCAAATAAATAAGAGTTTTATAGTATTGGGAATATTGTATGAATTTGTTCATTGCAATTGGTTTTTAACTGGTAAATATAATAACTCTCCATAATAATATAATATATATTTATTACAATATAGTATCTAGTTATTGTATAGTAAAGCTGGCATATTTCTTTCTGTTTTGCGTTGCTGAAACGCTGTGTGAGAAAAGATATATTTTCTGTTCATAAATTTTAAATTTTCTTTCTACTATTGCTCTTGCTAGACATTTTTTTACATTTATGCTGTCCGTAGCACTATGTAATGTTTATTTCGTTTCATATTTTGTAAAACGTTTGTATATTTCAATAATCTAATCTAATTTAATCTGTTTACAGTTATTAGCTCAGATACCTTAGCTTTAATAATTAAAGTTATTTTACGATATTAAAACATTGTTCAGTTCATTTTAGTTCATAGTTGAACCTCGCACTCAGCAGGCGACACAAAATATGTCACAAAAACTAAGTATCACCGCTCCTTAATGTGCTATTTCACGGGACTTCCACTAACACAGTTGATGTGTTGTGGAACTCTTAAGTTTAACTTTGGATACATAAAAACACCACCGAACTCGGGTAACATATAAATGAAACAATTTAACCGCTAACCCCAACAATGCAATTTTCCTCAGAAAAACTTCGCACGTCACTCAAACCGTGCCAACAAAGTTCTGTGTGAAATCAAAAAGGAATCAAACATTCGTCAGGATAAATCCGTCTGTCTGTCAGTGTGTCACGTCTTTCGATTGACGCCCGATAAACGGAATCCGTGATGTTGGCGAATTGTTGATTGATGCATGATACGAGCCGTGGGAGGAGTATTGTCTTGATAGGGAGTTTGTTTTTATGTCTACGTTAAATTATTGTGATGTGTGTGTCATTGCGATACTGTGCACGACGAACAAGTGTAACACTTATTGTTCAGCCTTGCGATTCTGTAACTCACTTTTCGAACACTCACAGCGGTTCTCACATCGGCGGTCACTCTCAAATCAGTCGTGAAGCAGTCATTTTATGATTTGGCATTCTGATAAGGTGGGAGCTTGTAGTTTATTGTTTATCAGAATGCCAAATCATAAAATGACTGCTTCACGACTGATTTGAGAGTGACCGCCGATGTGAAAACCGCTGTGTGAGTTCGAAAAGTGAGTTACAGAATCGCAAGGCTGTATCGAAATAAATATTTCATAAATTTTATAAATTCAACTACACGCCATAGTTTAAATTTAGGAGTTTTATCATGTTCTAATGATTTTAGTTTTAGCCAATTCAAACATTAAGCTCGCAGAAAGTGAGTTTTCATTAATTATTCTGCGTGTTTGCCTGCCACATACAGAATTGTGGAAGTGGGTTTCATTTGTTAATTTGTCAAAGTATGATTTAAATTATTTTGATTGTTTAAATAACCTTATAAACTAAATAAATTTTACATGCCATTTAGCCTTCGAAAGGTAAAGCCATGTTTTGGAAATAAATATAGCGTATGTTTCTTAAAGATAATGAAGAAACAGCGATAATATTTTTCACATTGGTTCAGATGTTAATAAGTTCATTCACAAACGTAATATACAGAACTTTCCTTTAAATATATAGGAATATATCCTCATCGGACTGTGTTATGTTTTAAACATTATTCTCGGGTTAGAATATGTACTCTCACTACCCGTTTACCCATTTATTGAATAGGGTCATATGAAAAGTATAATAAACATTTATTTATTAAACACTAGCTGCCCTCGCGAACTGGGTTTTCGGCTTAATATGATTTTTTTACTTAGCCTACCTCTTTAGTAGCTACATACCAACATATGGAACGTTTTGCAATGCTACCTAGAGACGTTTTGCTTTGCTGGAATTCCTGAAAATTTTCCTTTTTTCAAGGAATAAATATAAAAAAATCTAGTCCATGCATCTTCGAGTTTTGCGCTTAGCGACATATTTTGCGATTCATTTTTATTAATTAGTCTGAATTGTCATTTTCATTATCTTCTTCTTATTATATTTATTTATATAATATATGCCCATGAGTCAATGAGATCTTTTATCTCTTCAAAATTTTTTTCAAACTGGGTACAACTTTTGATTTAAAATTTTAATTTGTCAAACGTTTCTCCATCGCAATCTTAAAGTAGTTTGTAAATTACGTATTGTAAATCGATCCATTATACAGAATAGCTAAGTAGATTATAATTCCTATTAATTAAATTATAGTTAAACCACATCAATATAATGATTTCATGAGCTTGAACGGGTTTATCTAATTCTAGATTAATACAAATTGGTGTTTCAAAACACGATGATTAAAATCAGCATAACCGTGAATTGGTGTTTTATTATTTAGTTAATATTTTTATTTTATTTTACTGATAAAAGTTTGCCAGTGCTCGGCGCACTGATTGGTAAAAGAACCGCAATATACTCACATTTGACAAGCACTTATCGGCAAACATCATACACGAAGAGATAACAAATGTTAAAACAGTTAAAATTGCAAATTAAGCGAAAATCGGTTTTAAAGTGTGAGGGTTTTGACCAAAACGCGTTCTTCGGAAAAGAGGGACAAACTAAGGTGAGGTAAGTGCGTGCTCCTATCTCACCATGCCTACTGCTGATAGAAGACAAATCTTTGTTTTTATTTTTAATTAACTATTAATTACTTAAGATGTCACGTGGAACAAACCAACATTGTTTAAAACAATAAACCCGGCGATTAAAAACAGTGGCGGAGAGTTTATTGCCAGTTCTTCTCGTCCGTTCTACGCCCTTGATTTGAGAACTGGCAGTAAATGTAAAATTAGAAGTATTTAATATGTATTTCTTTATTGACGTTCAAGTGTACATTGTGTTACCTAAATGAATAAATGATTTTGACTATGGAATGATGGGTTACCTATATACTTTACACGTAAGTTAATATTTCAAATCACTTTTTAATTAATCTACTTACCAAAGTTACTAAATACGTGAATTCTGCTAAACCCGATAAACGAGCGCATGTATAGGATTTAGTTTGAATTAATTTTCGTACAAAACACCTGAATTTTAACTTTGAACGCATAACTCATTTGATATACGTTTTTAATTCGTGGCTTTCGTAATTTGCAATTTAAATCCTTTATATCTTACTTAAAAGTGAATTTCTTCCTACATATACACATCAGTGTCCGCAAATTTGCATTACTAATTGGTTCACTGGGGCTCTCATGTTTTGCTATGTCAGATTGCGAAATTTCGTTGGAGTTTTATGAAAATTTTATATTGAGGTCCTTTTAAAACAATGTTTATGGAACTGAGATTATTTTTAACGAGGTAATAGTTTAAGGTATGCGTTGACTATTATATAAATTGTTGCAATATAAAATCTCACTTCTAAAGGCGGTTTTTGCCGCCTTAGGGTCCTTCAAGCAAAGAGCGTACCAATTCTTAAAAGGCCGGCAACGCACTTGCAAGCCTTCTGGTGAGTGTCCATGGGCGGCGGTATCACTTAACATCAGGCGAGCCTCCTGTCCGTTTGCCTCCTATTATATAAAAAAACAGTACATCTTTTTGTGAGAATCCTATCTTCGTGATATATACTTGAAGCTTGACTGTTTTTTTGTATAATCACTCTCATATGTAATTAGGAGTATGATATAATGACGCAGTTCCTTCTTACATTTTACAAAAACTAGGGTAAACGCCGTGATGGTAGAAGGTCAAAATTTTTGCTTCGTAAGGTTAGGGAGTGGATTGCGGAAGAGTTGCTGCATCAGGCACAGGACAAGACACACTTCACGAGACTGACGGCTTCCAGTAATTGAGAGGCACCAATAGAAGATGTTTAGAAACATTTTACTGATGTTAATATGTGTACATAGTAATTATGAATAAATTATTTTTTTAAATAACTCAATACATTGTTTAGATCTAAGATAAAGTACGATCGTAAAAAGATACCAGTACAGGTCATGAAAGGAACAATAAATCAGTAACATAAAGAGAATTCTTATTCCGCACGCATTAGCCGACAAAATTTTCGGTCTCATAAAAAGCGTTCGCCATAACGTTAGGGTGAAATTATTATAAATCTTCATAGCATTACCATAGAGCAAGTTAGAACTTTGCTCTTTCGAGAATTCTCTTGGTAAGTGGGCTGTAACTCATCGAAGCATGTACGTAGAGTGAAAAGTATTACTAAGTGTTTTCGATTCTATTTTTTTTGTGTTGTTTCGACGTGACACCGTGAACCTAATAAACTAATATAGTTTATTAAACTATACATACCCGAAGAACAGTTGCTGTCATTCATACCTTTTATAATCTAGTACCAACACAACATTTCCACAGGAATCGAACCTTAAACCTTAAGGCACTTCGTCAATCAACTAAGCCAAGGTAATATAGTATTGAAAAACTATTTCCCTGGCATAGCTTTTTGAAGCCAGCTGCACATGAGAGTGACATTTATTTCATTATTGTCGAGTCTAAGATCTTCAGGTTACACGGCGTTAATTTATTTATTATAATAATATATCAGGCTACCTTTCACACATTAACCATAAGCAATAAAGTGCTTGGACATACAGTATTTCTACATCGAACCACTACACCACAGGACACGACTGTAGACTACAATTATAAATTATATATTTATGAGTGCATTTTTTCTTGCTACAAACGTTGTTAAGTTCAAAGGTGAGTTCTGAATTAAATAGTAGGGGCAACTGATAGATGACTGTGCCCAACTATTCGGGGTTACGAGTGAGAAATAACGCCAATGATGCCGGTAGGAAGGCAACGACAGTCAACCTTATTGCGAAAAAATATCACGTTTTAGGTAATTTTTCTTTTTGATTCTGTTAGAAGTATTTTCAAGCTATACTATAAAAGGGTAGATGTGCGTGGGCGATTCACGTATTGAAGTTATCATATCGTAGAGCTTAATTATTCTTTAATTTTAAAAAGAGAATAGTACAAGGGCGGAACCTTCACCTTACTTAAAGCCTCGTTGAATAATAAGATTATACTACGTTATGCGTTCATTGAAGTTGTAAAAAATTATTTAACAAGACTTGTCTGATATTTATTATATTATATTATTGAGAAATAATCAAAATTAAAACAATAATATATAACATAAAATAAATCGTTCATATAAAGAAGAAAATTTTGACTGTTTTATTGTTTATATTGAATTGGCTGTTCGAAGATGAAGAATTCATTGACTGTTAGAATCCTACGCTATCTCTGATAAACATAGATGATAGAATGTTTTCGAAAAAGTTGGGGATCTGTACGAAACCTTCGATAATCTAATGCAAGGTATGAAAATATTCTAATAAAATCCCTATACGTACGCTGTGGAAACTACTGACAATAGAGCAAAGTTGTACTATAGTTTCATAGAAGATATCAATAACTAACTAAAAATCAGTCTGATACCATATGTCCAACCACTACATTTATGTATATTAAATAAATATCCACCCGTACGAAGCCGGGCCCGAACGTTTTTTGCGTATAAAGCTATATTTATTCTTTTAATAATATTTATGTAAATAATATATTTTATCCCTATGAAAAATGTTGCCTACGGGATTAAGCCCACACACAAGCTCAGAACACAAAATATTTTTCGATTTAAAAATGTTTATTCAACCTCAGATAGAAAATATAACGGGTTCTACACAGGTTCAAAAACAAATGTAAATATATTTCCAACTGCATTGTTAAACTGAGATGATAGAGTTCAAAGATTCTGTTTGACATTTTGTAGTTGATGAACTCGATGAGTAAAATATTTAATACTCATACTGAAGTCTTTGAAAATGTTCCTGTCTCTGTAATCCTAGAGTGACTAGAACAAAAAACTTTAGAGGTGTCAAGGGACACCCGGATGGAACGAAATTCCTTTCGATTAATTTATATGTTAATTGGTATCATAACAGTATGATAGATTTTTTTCGACACCAATCTTACGACGAAAAAAAAAAAAGCCAACATCACGAGGTGTTCCCAGGCGGTCACCCATCCAAGTACTGACCTCGCCCGACGTTGCTTAACTTCAGTGATCGGACGAGAACCGGTGTATTACAATAGCAAATAGCAAAAAAGTGTCGTGACAACTTTTCATAAGAATTTTTTCCGTCTAGCCCCCTTTCACAACGCGCGATAAGGAACATCGTTCCAAAAGTCTTTTATTCGTACCTACGGCTCGCTTATTTGCTACTTTTAATGGTTCAGTGAATAGGCTATCTCGCTCTTACAACTAACATTGATAAGGATATTGAATTGGAATGGGCAGGAGGCTCACCTGATAATCAACCTTCTATAACTAACACACGCAGTCAACTTTTTGGGTCTAAGGCATCCTGGTTTCCTTACGATGTTTTCCTACAACGACCGAGGGAGTGTTAACTGTTCAAACCTACGACCTCAGGGATGCGAGAAGCACGCCTAATACTAGGCAAACGATCTTCAGCGGATAACATCTCTGTATATTTATGGAACAAAGCTGGTTCAATAGTAAAAATAAAAGCGAATAGAATTATAATAGTAAAAATGACGCACGGATTTTCGCCGCAAAATTTTATATTCCCTCAAAAATCGCCGACACTGGTCCTTTTATAACCTAACCCATTTGAATTGCCAATGCGTTTTAAAAGTACCCAGACCTCCATTTTTAAACAAAAGATGTAAATAATGTTTGATGAAATAGTGTTTATTTTACTAGTTTAGTATATAGATAACATTACACATTTATTAATAGTTTAATTATGGCGGCGAACACGCAACTGTTTAGCACTGTTTCTTATAAGCTCAAATTACATTTTGGTGTAATTCATCTTTATTCTTAGTTCTTTTTGTTTTTATTTATTTCATAATTATGGAATACATAATATATACAGAAAGGTTCCATTTACGAAACTTAAAGAAGAAAGACAAAATAAAATAATATATTTAACTAAGTATACCCAATTCGGGTGGTTTGTGTGATGGTGTGTGTGTGGGGTGTGCTCATGATGCCGATTATTTAACGCAATATATTCTTAATAAATCTCTTTAACAGAGCAGTGTTGGCCTAGTGGCTTCAGCGCGCGACTCTCATACCTGAGGTTCGATCCCCGGCCGTGCACCAATGGAATTTCTTTCTAAGTGCGCATTTAACATTTGCTCGAACGGAACCTAGAACCTATTATTTGACTTAAAAATGATCATGAAACAGATTCAGAAGTCTGAGGCCAAGACCTAAAGAGGTTGTAGCGCCACTGATTTTTTATATATTACTTAATACTCGTTTTAATAATCCGCCATGGTTTAAACAATTCGAGGTTTTATTCAATTAATATGATATTATAATGGCAACTTTGTATCTAATCAGTATCTTTTAAACATAATTTTGCAGTATAACTGTGAAATAAATTTTTGTAAATATAACAAGTATTGCTAGTATTACATAAAAGCCAGTTCTTTATGTTTGAGAAGTGCTTGAGAAGTATATAATATTCTGTCACAAATTGCTACAGAAATCAATTACCTGAAAATATACCCGGATGTACAACAACAAAGGGACAATCAATAACTTCAAACACAGGAAAGGGAATACCAATGTTATGTAAAACTTTATCCCATTTTACTTACATTCGGGGTTCTATCAAAGCTACTAAAACTAACACAATGTACTAATAATTTCCTCAAGTTCCGTTGAAATATGAAGATTAGCTCCTGAGCACTCGCCAGTATTTCTTGGGGAAAACAAAGGAACCCAGTTTAATGAGACGTTTCAATCTCTGTCATTTGAGCACTCTGAGTTAGTTTAGCTATTTTGAAGTAGAATTTTTTATAGAAAAATGCTCATTTTTGACTGTTTATGGTCTTTATTAAAATATTATTTGGCGTAAAAATAGATTGAAATCATCTGACGGGGGAGAGTTATTTTTTTAATGTAATAGGTGGCAAACGGGCAGGAGGCTCACCTGATGTTAAGTGATACCGCTACCCATGAACATTCACATTGCTAGAAGGCTCGCAAGTGCGTTGCCGGTCTTTAAACCGACATTATATTCTTGGTTAGATTGCTATTACAGATAAGACCTATGAGTTCAATCATATATTTTTCTTCAGGTGCCACTTTGCTACTAAAGGTTGGTTGTTAACAACTTGAATTGCCGGGTATCTTGCGCTAGTCTAAACAACTCCTCGGCAGAAATCACATTTAAGTAATGTATAGGTATAACTCCTCACCACGGCACGTCGTTTTTTGTATTGTGCTTATGGTAATAAATTTTTACATATGACAGTCAATCTTCATTTGTTTCACACTTTATAGTGACAAAAACTGTACACTGCTGTTACTTACACACAAAGGAAGTAGACTTAATTTAGACCGCTAAAATGTAACAATTAAACGCGTTTAATACAGTACAAGTGTTTCTTTGAAACAAGACATTTATTTACGTAGCAAACGGTTTCGTCTGAGCAGACTGATGGGCGGCCGTCAGCGTCTCAGACGTTGAATATTAATTTACCAACATCAATTCTATGGCTTCACAGTTTATTGCCCGAATAAAGGTTCCTTCAAAATTATAATATATATAAATTACGTTATATACAGAAACTATTTCCAGCGGCCTTCGGTGATTCTTAGCAAATTAAAAAACAAAAGAACACAATTTTATTAGAACAGGCTAATTAAAAAACGTCTCTGCTTCATGAGTGGAGGGACGATAGTGTAATATTCTGTATTTAATTTCAGAAGCACACACTTTATAATTTCAATAATTTTTTTTCGCTGTTTGTCTAGACAAATAATTATAATTGAGCTTCAATTTAAAAAGCTTTTACCGCTGTGTGTAATCTACATTAGGTATAAATCCAATAACACATAATATAAACAGTGTCGTTCGCATCCAGTACAGTCGAGTGGACGTTTATCGACTCAGCACTAATGGATCCGAGCTATTTTCTCTAATAGATTTTACGTCGCCACTTACTCTTTAAAGTATAATGGATCATTATACTGAAAACATTTAATACCTGCGCAAATTGTAATTTTGAATTTAGATTACTCAGAGGATATTAAACAAAACAATTGAGAGTTGTATTCGATCTTGGCTCAACTTGTCGACAGAATACAAAATCTGTCAGTCCTTTGCTTAAAGAATTTCTATTATACCTTAGAATCCTGAGAAAGAGTGTTCTAATTTAAAGTTCGCGTTATCGAAGAACGCGTTTTAGCCAAAATTCACCGATGTCCAGATTGAGCATTCTGTTCAGAGCAAATGGTCTGGATCTGGATATCCATAGTTGCTCACCTCACACTTTAAGAGCGATTTTCGTTTAATGTTTATTTAAATTATATTATTGTTTTGCTTAATTAATTTTATTTTCTCTTATATGCTATGTTTGCCTGTAAGTGCTTGACACATTAAAAATAAAGTGTGCCGAGCGTTGGTAAGCTTTTATGAATAAATAAATAATTTTACATTTTTTTTGCCACTGTGATCATGGATGGAAAATAATAGCTAGATAGATACTTATATGTATAACTACTAATATATCGCAAATTTTAAATAAAAACAGTACAGGCCAGTGTGTCCTGTGAGGAAAGAGTGTGTATGTCAAAAAGTATATATTTTTATGAAATTAATTACGAAATATAGAAGCTTTAGTTCGTATGTAATATGATAAATTTAATATATTGTAAATTGATAGCGTCCGCTCCGCAGAATGTACGCAATGTTTATTGAGTTTAAAACTATAATATTGTACATATTTGCTTACAAAGTTTACATTGCGGCAAACCTTATTTGGTTCAGTGAACATTATACTGTACAAAGAAGCTGTGTAAAAGTTCCTATGCAATAATGTAAACCCATAACAAACAGTTCAAATGTAACAATCAATAAAAGTTAATCTTTTTTTGTATAGATACGAAAAATAACCCCTAAGCTTTTTAAGACTTTTAATTTTACAATAGTCCTGGACCTTTTTGAAGTAACCACCACAGCCCGTGAATGTTGCATATGAATATTTACGCGTGCGTTGCCAGTTTTTCGAAATGGGTCCACAGTGCCTTGTAAAACAAAGCATGCTTGTTTCAAGCTATTGATATATAACTTAATTTTTATTACATAAAAAAATACATATTAATTTAATTCTACATCACAAACTATTCCTATACCCCTAAACCCTACTTTGGGTCCTGCGTTATTGAAATACGTTAACATGAAATATGCCCGATTAATTTATTACAATACCTAATTGACACATGAATAAAGCCGGTTAATTTCTTAAATTACGTTATTTTAAATTAAACTTTTAACGCAATTCTCAAACACAATTTAACTATATATATTTTTTAATTTTTAGGTCACTATAAGAACTCAAATAACTTAAAATAAGCATACATTAATAATAATTGCTTATCATGTTTTACTAATTAGACGAAATTTGTGAAGGGTAAACGCGAGTTCTGAGCAATCATTAATTTTGTAACAAATTATGAAGTGCTGATTAAAGTTAAAAACTGATTATATTCGAGATCAAATACGCCTCGACTGTTGTAGATTAATTAAAGTTTCGGAATACGAAAACGTCAACTAATGGTAAAAAGAATAAAATTAATCGAATATGGCATATGTATTCAAGAACAATAGTTTTGTAAGTAAGAATACTAGTTAATTAAAGGAATATAGATACAATATGGTCGTGGCATAGACGAATAGACGTGTCAAAATTGACATAGACAATATTGCGTGCACAGAATATAAAATATTATTGTTATTAATATTTATCCGCCTTGCTTGTGTTTATACATGTCGTTTACGGATTTAACATTTACGCCACCTTAGCTTATCTATAATCTTATAATTACTAAAAAAAGGGTGCGTGTACTTATGTACACGCGTAAGAAGTTATACTTCTTTGGCATTATTAAAAATAGTTTTTGATTGCATGCAAATAATTAATTACAATTAAATAATCAAAGACTGGAAAAGGAGTCATTATAGTCAATAAAGTTCAGTTTACATTTGAAAAATTAAATAAATAAATATTTATTATTATTCTCTTTCATTAAGTGTAACATAAATTCTATTATTATTCGAATGTTGTTTTTAAATTATGTCCAATGCCGTAGCATCTTCCGTGGGCAACTTCATTCTGTTAGTTTTGTGTCACGATGCGCGCGCATCGTAAAATTTCACTCTTATCAATTTTTCATAACGCGCCTAAAGAAGTCAAAAACCATATACAGACTAGCGATACAATCCGCCATTTTTTTGTTCTGTGGAGTTTCCTCGTTTTATCTAAATTAATCATCTGTCACTATTTGTCACAGCGTAAACACATATACAAAAGAGCGCAATAAGACTGATTTAGTTTTTATAAATAAAGGGGATTATGTAGCTAACAGTTCTAAATTCAAACTTATGGCATCGTTAGGTGGATAAAAGTTTATTAGTACTGAATCACTTAGAGTGGTGAAAAGTTCTGAAATATATTCCACGCAATCGTCCTTTTGCGGCCCTGGGGTAATGGAAAAATCCCTAGGCATTAATATTCATAAGAAAGGAATTTCAGTGACTGGGGCCAGTTTGGACTCGCTTGTCGAATCAATATAAAGTATTTTGGTACTAAGTAAATAATTAATATTAATCTGTGGTCACTTTTTAAATTGACAGATTTTTATGAAAAATGTATAGTTTATTACTTTTTCTTAAATTAGAAATGTATGGTTAGATGCGACGAGATACAATCTACTGGATTTGATAAATAACTTTAATACATTATTTATATTTAAAACATGAACTTAACTAAATTGTATAGGGGAAAAGCCGGATAGTTGCCCCACTTTTCGAAAAAAATTTATATTTTTAAATATGAACTTGCTGAAAATTATTTAGTATGTATCTCAACATTGGTCTTTTATCTTCTATAAAAGCCTATTTTTGTATACATAATTAACAATGGTTTTGAATAAATACTGTTTTATTTCACCTCTCAGAAAAGGGGATAGTTGCCTACTATGGCGGATAGTAGCCTAGCGTAGAAAATGCTTCGGGGATACTTGCCTCGTGCGTATTTATTTTGGATAGAAATAAATTTATATCAATTAGAGTAATCTTTATTATTTATTTAACAGTCTTTATAATTCACTGAGATATTTTATTAAGTACAATTTGAAATATTAAGAAACAACAGTAATTTTTCTCCTTTTTCACCGGAAGTAACTGATTTAACTGCTTTAGCACCTTTCTTAGCTAATACTTTACCAATTTTATTATTGAGTTGGACACCGCTTTCATCCATGTTAAATATTTTATCTGGCTTATCCAGAAAATTATTCTCAGTTAAAATAGTTGTCAAGAGTTTGAAAAACTTCTGTTCTGTTGTGACCCTTCGCTCTTTTCAATTGATAAACCCTCAGCTTGTCTCAAAGTTATATCAGGATTTTAGCCATTGAGGTCCAGCCATTTTACTTTCATTAATAAAGTTGTGCTTTAATCCCAACTTTGTCTCAATTTTTCGAAGGCAAGTGTTAAGCTATCTTCTGTTGATGAGGCATTTTGCTTATCTATAATAAATATATAAAACTGTGAAGTAGATATATATTTAATTTACAACAAGTTAGAGACAAAGTAAATTCGAATAAACACAAAAAAAAACAGCAAAAAAATAAAATCCGTCTTTTGCTTGTTAAGAAATGTTTAGTCACTCTAGGGAACTATCTCGCGACAGTAAGCAGGGCGACTATCCTTTTGATGCGGATACTTGCCCCTTTTTATTTGCGAAATAAATAAAAATTATTTAGCAATAAAACATGATAAACAGTGTAATTTAAACTCTAATGCATGCAAAGAAACAAAAAGTTGACTGAAACCACGATCAGTAATAAAAATATTCAATAGAAATTACTTACCAATATAAATATAACGCCCGTCAAAGTTTCGGCGCGGAAGATTTTTGCTTACACGTACAAAACACTTGGGCCTATTCCGATGGCTTACGTGGCATTTAGGCCTGAAGGGCAGTCACTACTTATTGTAGTAAAGCGCCAATACAAATTATAATCTTAACATAGTTTTTTAAACACCGGGGCATGTATCCCACCGAGGCAACTATCCGGCTTTTACCCTACTCGTAGAATAGGGAAAAACATAACTATTATTAGAAATCATAGTGGTCAGTCTCACAGCTGTTATAAAGTATAAAAAAGTTTTTAATCACAAGAAAACAACTGAAAATTACATGACCTTTTATGTATGTGATTTAAATGTTGGTATTTTTAAAATTAAGTTTTAAAATACTTATTTTGCTTTTTAATCGAACGTTTTCATGTATGTGTCAAAATAAGGTTTTATTCCTATTCTTTTAAATATGTTTGTATATACACACATAGTGAAAGTATGTGAAGAATTATTTACAAACCGGTAACCTTAAACATACAGCCTTAGGACTGATGGATTCCTCATTTTCAAGTAGATGACAAACAGATTCCGTTTTAAATTAAAGCTTTACTCAGCACATTTTCCCTATCCGGTCACATCAAATTTCAAACTCATCAATACTTTAATGAAATCCCAAAAAATCTAGTTATGTTAAATCAAATGCGGATTCGGGTAGGGTTCCTTATGAAATTATAACTTCAAAGATGACAAAAACAAATGACAGTCTCGGCCACAGACTGTATACTATTTGATTGTATCTGATCAATTGTTCTGTATACGCAAGTGTCTATGCCCGAGGGCGTCAACAGCCGATTGTCTAGGGAGGCCAGTAGAAGTGGGTACAGACTACAGAGTATTGGAAAAGTATTTGTATAAAGCAAGGGAAAACTTCAGCATAAAAAAAACTTTTTGGAGGGGGGGGGGGGGGGGGGGGGGGGGGGGGGGGCGGGGGAGGGGAAAGGGGAAAAGAGAAAGGGGAAGAGGAAAAGGGGGGGGGGGGGGGGGGGGGGGGGGAAAGGGGGGGGGGGGGGGGGGGGGGGGGGGGGGGCGCGGGGGTTTTCCCGGGGGAAAAAGAGGGGGGGGGGGGAAAAAGAAGGGGGGGGGGGGGGGGGGGGGGGGGGGGGGGGGGGGGGGGGGGGGGGGGGGGTGGGGGGGGGGGGGGGGAGTTTTGACTGTACAATATATCAAACTAATATCAATAAAAAAATGATGACAAGTAAGTTATTAAAAGAGATTTTCTAGGGAAAGGCAGCCACTACCTACCCCCACCCCTGACGACGTCCTTGTCTATGACTTATTTTTTTTTGGATTCAGACATGCTAGTTATCTCACGGTGCGAGCTGTGTATTTCACCATGCCTCCTGCTGATAGAGAACAAATCTTTGTTTTTAATTTATTTTATTATCATTACTTTGTCATGTGGAACATGGTGTAATAGTTGCAGCTTCTTTCAAACGTTGTGTAAAACAAAGAACTAGGCAATTAAAAAGAGTGGCGGAGAGTTTATTGCCAGTTCTTGTCTTTCATTCTACGCCCTTGATTTGAGAACTGGCAGTAAATGTAAAATTAGGAACATTTAATGTATATTTCTTTTTTGACGTTCATAGGTGTACATTGTGTACCTATATGAACAAATGATTTTTGACTTTTGACTTTGTGCATACAAAGCATCATGACTAACCCTTGAATGGCGCACCACCGTAAAACGAAATTACATACTTAGGGAAACTCAGAGTTGTCAATAGTAATATGTAATTATAAAGAAAATAGTAAGTAATATATGTATAATACTAAGATGTAAAATTAAATGACTTCTAATGAAGGGCGGCTTCCTGAAATGGAACAATCGACCGTCATCCGCCAATCAGACATTCGCAGGTTTTATGTATTAGAAGGCAAACGGGCAAGAGTTTCACGTGATGTTAAGTGATACCACGTCAGTCTCGTTGCCAGGCGTTTTAAGAATTGGTACAATGCTAATGGTAAATTAGACTAGATTTAGATTAACACAGTCCGAGACTCCACGTAGCAGAGTTTCGACTCCAGACACAAGTTTGTTCCGGTACTCATCGACAACTGCCCGGCCAGTGTAAAGAGTATCCCCAGTGCTGTCATCCGCATAGCAATGAATGTTGCTAAGTTGCAACATAATATCACTGATATGCAGAATAAACAGGGTCGGGGATAGGACACAGCCTTGTGGGACCCCAGCATTCACTGGTTTAGGGGTTGAACATGCTCCGTCGATGACGACAAACGAAACCCTTTGATTGTTTTTACCAGATTTTTGTTCTCGCTATTCTGTAAGCGCTTAAGATTAGAATAATTCTACCAGGCATTTTTTCTAACAGTGACATCCCAAACAGATCCCTAAAACATTACTAATCAACTTTATAAGAATTCCCTTCAATTCTCTCGGCCCTTTGAAGTTTCATTAAATGGTTTGCTGTCGCCTTTGTTCGATTGTGGTTGATTAGTGATTTATTAATGGTCTGACAAATGACTTGCGATCATCGATTCAAATGTTTTTGTGTTATATAGACGAGTTAAAGTTATAATTTATATAACAATAATGCCTTTTTTATTTCCATATCCTTAATTTCCACTTCAAATGTTGTTAGTAGCTTTGTTAGTATTTACTTATAGCTAAATGTTAGTCGCCTGTGGATATGGACCTCTTGAGTAAAGCCTCTAGATGACTCTATCTTTGTCAATAGTCAGCCAGTTTTTTTCTGCTGTTTTTAACAAGTCATCAGCCCACCTTCTCTTCTATCGAGTCATCACCCTTCTCTTTCCGGGTGGTCCTTTCAATTGTGTTGTCCGTCTGTTATCATCAATGTGTTACATTACCAATAATTTATATACGCGAGTAATATTTTAGAGAACAATATCATGTGAATATGATGTTTTATACATATGTCTATTCGGATGTAATGAATTTTTATACATTTATACAGCTTCTGTAACCAACCGGGTACTGAAGCTATTCTACTGGACTGGTACTTAAGTTCTGAATAAAAAAAGGCAATTACGAATATTTTGTACGTATTACTTAACAAATTCAAACTTACTATGTCAAAAATGTAATCAACGGCCTATAATCTTATTTTAGTATTTGCCTATACAAACATATCTATTATCTATGGATGAAACAATATAACCCAATTAGCAAAGAGAACTGCCCACATTAACACGAAATAGTACGGCAATCCTTTTCAAACATGCTAACCATTACTTGTAATTACAAGTCGGATCATGTAATCTTTGAAGATTCGGCGCACCTCAGGGCAATTTGTGTAAAATTAAATCCAGCCCGTGAAGACCCATGTTTTGTGTTTTACGTAAATGTACTACTATGACATTTAGTGTAATGTCGTGTAAGGGCATGCTATACTGACACTAGCGATCGTATGATATTTAAGTTATGGCTCTAATTAAGTTTGGTGGCGGTTGTATGGAGATATTTCAATAAAACTCTTTGTTTGAAACCGGCTTTAATGGGTTAAAACATAAGCTAATATCTTACATAAAATTAAAGGTAGTGGGGTTGCGACGCTAACAAAAACTAATTTAGCTCATTTACGGGTAATAAATCTAAGTGACATTTCAATACAAGTGAAGTCGACCTTTTTGACATGGAAACAAGAATATTGTATTATTTATAGGCATGTGTTTTTGATGCCATGTGTGCGACGATGTCTAACATATTTTGGTTTACGCTTCTAATTTACTAAAATATATATATAACTTAACTAATAGGTTACATAATAGGTTACATAACTCTCTGTAATATTAATTCTAACATATCAACAGTTACACATATAACCTAATCCTATGTTGAAACGGGCGAAATTTTTCTGGTTCTTGGAAATAGAACAACAATATAAAGTCCTCGTTTGAAAAAAGTCTTACGCATGTCTTATTTATATAAAACATTATCTTAAATTTTTTAAATTAATAGACGCAGATATGTGGCTGCCGCGCGCCTAATTGCGGAAACCTTGCGGAAAAGTTTTCGACAGACGTGACTCTGTTCACATCGTTAAGGACTCAATACAATTTACAAAACACTTTAAATTCCTTTCTCAAGGAACAATAACAGATACAGAAGTATTGTCTTCATCTCACTATGAAGGTTCTATTAATTAACAGAATAATATTAATATCAATAACAATATTAATATAGTTTAGAATTTAAGGAAAACTGAAGTGAAGAAAAGCATTTCACATTTAATTTCTCAGAAAGAAATCTATCTGAAGTGAATTGTACAATGGTTTCTCTTTGGAAAATTAAATCCTCTTCAATAAGAAATGAAGGAATCTTTAGTCTATTAGATAGCAATACGGTTCGAATTTTTTAACGGTAAATTTTAGAAAACAATTGAATGACGAGATTATTTTTCAATATTTTTGTTACTATACTGAAATCACAAAATCGGCCAACGATTTTGTTAGCAATATCGATGTAGTCCTCACAAAATCCGAAACAAAAACTGAACATTGCAGTGATCCGCTAACGCTATTGGGAGTTACAGAATGCGTGATGTATTGGTTTTTGTTGAATAACCTCACCATATTCAACGAATACTACAATTGTATATACGGCTACTCCGGAGCCGCTTTTTGTATACCCTCCTCTGGAAAGGACGGAGACGGTACTATTTTAAAAATATCACATACCACCACGCTCATATTTCAAGACCCACCAAAAACCAGTAGGTCCAAGGCTTATATGGTGACATAGGTCCAACATACACAAGCTGTTTGGCTGTTTCGAGATAATTGCACATGCCGCTGGACTGTCCGGCGTATGGAGCATCCAGGTATGAACCAGAGCAGAAAATAAACGTGGCTCTGACAATAGCCTGGAATGCACCTGGAGAATCAAACCGAATGGTACAGAAACTTCAAATAAGAAAAAAAAACAGTTTTGCAGCCAGCACCAGGTCGTTCGGCATCCCATGGAATAGAGTCCCAGCAAATGATAGTACATACATGTATATAATAAAGTCTCTTCCGTATAAGGCAATATATATATTATATATTGTAGGTATAAGTTAAAAAACAAAAAAAATCTATAAATAATACACGTAATCGCGGCTTTTATAAATTTTTATTGCTAATTGGTTTTAATCCATTATTACAAAGTTTTTTTTCTAAATAAACCTCTTGTATAGCTAGCGTGTGATGGACGACACACTTTAGAATCATATCAATGTATAAGACGTGCGCGTGTACGTGTTACACGTTTTAGTATTATTTGAGGACGATTCAGCGAATTTTACAACTCAGTGTGAGTCTTTATCGCGGTGTTGCACGAATTAATGTTTTACATTAATTTACGGATAATTAAACGCATTGAATAGAACGTTATGGTAAATGTTCGTGATATCTAAGTAAAACTAATAATAATAATAAATGGCGCTACAACCTCTTAAGGTCTGGGCCTCAGATTTCTGAATCTGTTTCATGATCATTTTTCAATCTAATACGCAAGTAGGTGATCAGCCTCCAGTGCCTGACACACTTACATTACGTCCGTTGGATACGGCACCGCTTTTCTAGGAAACCTAAGCTAAGAGACGCTTTGCTTGATAAAGACAAATAGTTGTTATTGTTATGTTCATAATATTATAAAATAAATGATTATGAAATGGCACAGAAATATTAGGCCAAGGGAAAGGCTTTTATTTAATAACCCACGCAGCAAGGGAGTATCTGACATACAATTCTGTCAGGTCGACTGTCAAAAATTTCATTTATTGACACAGCGATCTATATAAATAACTGAGACTTAACAGTTTTAAAAATAAATAAATCAGTGGCACTACAACCTTTTTAGGTCTGGGCCTCAGATTTTGCATCTGCGTCATGATCATTTGTAGGTGATCAGCCTCCTGTGCCTGACACGCGTTCGGCGTTTTCAGTCTGAGGCCAGCCGGTTTCCTCACGATGTTTTCCTTCAACGTTCGAGCGAATGTTAAATGCGCACATAGAAAGAAAGTCCATTGGTGCACAGCTGGGGATCAAACCTACGACCTCATAGATGAGAGTCGCACGCTGAAGCCACTAGACCAACACTACTCTAAGTAAAACTTACATAAATAAAACTGAGTTAGAAATGACTTTTTTCTACAGTTGGGAAAGTTTCAACTGTCAGCGGTTATAAATTAAAAGTAATCACAGATTTCTTACTCAGTTACTTACTAGCAATTCGTTGTTGTAGATACAAATTTTAGCTACATTTACAATCAGTACGATGACGTTATTACAAAAGAAAAATTATAAAGAAAATGTTTTGTCACTGATCCACATCATGATGTGACCAAATTGTCACCATTATGACATATTATCGATGTTTCATCGTCCATAAAAAGCGAATGGAACAATTTTGAGAGGAACTTAATAAGATAACCGCAAGTTTTCCCTAAAGTTGGAAAGTATCCCACAAGTTGGGAACTATCCGCTAAGTTAAACCAAATGTGATGGATCAGATGGGGTATGTTTATGTATGGTACAAAAATGATTTATTGCATACATTACGATTAAAAATGACGCATAATAACATAAGTATACAAATATAAGAAACTAATTAAGTGTTATAATTAGTTTGGAAACAAAAGGATTGTTCGACTTGAAGTTTGTGGTATGCTCTTCCCTAAGAGAAGCTTCAGAAATACCTGGAATTCTTATTCCATAAAGGCTTCCATAAAAGCTACAATTAAAACAATTAATTATAAACAGTACAAAATAAATTAATAAAAGCACTACCAAGAAACCAAAATTATGACGATTTAACAAATATAAGTTTATAGCACCTGTATCTTAATTTAAAAAAAAAATAACTCTCTCCATAGTAGCTTATCATTTAAAAAAATCAAACACACCACTACACGCAATACTCGTCGAACGAGTTTGCCTATCTTGCCGAAGCCGCGTAGAAATTATTTGAAGAAGTCTATTAAGTGTGAGGGTGTGCAATTATTTAATCAATTACCGTCTAAAATTCGTAATAATTAGCGCGTGTAACCTAAAGTACACTAAAATTGGGACGGCTAGTGGCGACGTGTATACATATCAAGTTTCTCATGTAAATAAAATACATTATTTTTTGTAATGATAAATAAAGTTCTTTAAACATTAATTATTCTTGACGAAAACAACTCTAGTAATGCCGAATAAAAAAGTTGTTTCGAAAATAAATTGATTTTAATACACAAGGCTTAACTGTCTATAAAATTAATAATTTAAAACATAATCCATTATATAGCTTGTACTATATGCAGCTTTATTGCATGTATGACAAGCTGCTTATAAATTTCTGTGTTTTGTTTCATAAAAAGAGGTTTGTAACGTTTAAGTAGAGTAAATAGAGTGTGTCGGCCTAGTGGCTTCAGCGTTCGACTCTTATTCCAGAGGTCGTAGGTTCGATCCCGAGCTGTGAACCAATGGACTTTCTTTCTATTTAACATTTGCTCGAACGGTGAAGGAAAACATCTTGAGGAAACCGGCTGGCCTTAGACTGAAAACGCCGAACGCGTGTCAGGCACAGGAGGCTGATCACCTACAAATGATCATGACGCAGATGTAGAAATCTGAGGCCCAGACCTAAAAAGATTGTAGCGCCACTGATTTTTATATTTTTAAAACTGTCAACTCATATGTTATTTATATAGATCGCTGTGTCAATAAATGAAATTTTTGACAGTCGACCTGACAGAATTGTATGTCAAATAGTCCCTTGCTGCGTGTGGTTAAGATTTTATTTTATTTATTATGGGCTATTAAATAAAAGCCTTTCCCTTGGCCTAATATTTCTGTGCCATTTCATAATCATTTATTTTATAATATTATGAACATAACAATAACAACTATTTGTCTTTATCAAGCAAATGCGTCTCTTAAGCTTAGGTTTCCTAGAAAAGCGGTGCCGTTATCCAACGGACGTAATGTAACGTTGACGTCACCCATACGTTGTCTATAAATAACATCAGAGTAGGTTTTCTAGAGAACGTTGAGTGTCACCGTAACGTTTTTCGCGTGTAGCGGTGCCCATATTTAATTAATACCATGAGTGGAAACGTGACTTGGACGAGCGAAGATGAAATTTTTTTGTGCATGTTATAAAGTAAAGACGGCCGTTATTAACAACCATTAAATGACGGCCGTTAGTTAACGGCACCGCTTTTCTAGGAAACCTAAGCTTTAGTTATTAAGAACAATATTGTAACACAAAAATAAACATATGAATTGTCTGCTTGAATAAATAAATTTTTTTTATCATTACTAATACATTTTTTGTTTCATGTAAAGAACGACCAAATATTATTTGTAACTAAACGAACTTTAGTTCTAAATAAAGCTATTTATATTCCTAAAACTTTGAAATAGCACTGGCATACTTCAACGTTAATCGAAATTCAAATAATGTTGTCAGTCACGGACATCCGCATTGAAGTAAAACGTTGATAAGGCAATGCCAGTAAATTTTATTTTTAGTACTGAAACTGACTTTTATTAAGACCTTTAAAAATTCAGGTTAAGTATTTTTATTTACGGCTAAAGTCTAAAAGATGATACTAATTATTATAAAACAATCTTATTGAAGCTATAACATTTTATTTCACCTCCAAGACTTTCCGGCTCTCTGAGGCGAAATACGAGGCTCAAGACCGAACGCGATGGAGACTCACTGTAGACGCCCTCTGCCCCATCTTGGGGTCATAGGACATTAAGGGCTCATGCCCACGAGCGGTTTCAACACGGCCCGGTTTTTGGCCGGCGCCGGGTAGAAACCGTCCGAGTTGCACACAAGACGGTTTGTACAGACCGGTTTCATGAGGTGCCGCCTCATACGCTTTTTCATTCAATTGGACGTATAAAATTGTGTTAGAGGAAAATTCTACTGTATAAAAAGCAAAAAAAAGAAATACATAGACAATTGGTCCTCCCATGATAACAGAGAAGAAGGTGCATTTCATACGCTCTTCAGAAGCAACTATGACGAGAAATTTGAGAAGTACTATCGAATGAAAAAGAAACATTATAAAAATGTTACATATTTTGGAACCCAAACTTAAACATGAAGATACAAATATGCGCAGTAGTATATATCCAATTAATAATTCCTGGTCGACTTCAATAAGTATATAATATAATATTGCGTTGTGCGTACTGCGTAGGTAGTCGGCACGCGCCGGGTGTAGGCGGTCTCGTGTACATGCCTCATACACTGCCATACTCCACTGCGACGGGCGTACACGCGGCGAGCACCGTGTCCGGTTGCGTGGAAAGCCGGCGCTAGCGCCTGCGTCGTGTGCATGGCGTCATAGCGTCCCATACAAGACTGTCGACCGGACATGAGCCGTTAGTCAAAAAAGTATACGATTTTAAATAGTTACCTAAATCTTTTGAGACAGTATTGTATTTACAGTATGTAAAAGACAACTGAGAATGGACTTTATATTGTGTGAGAATAAAACTGTTTCGCTTTTTTGGTGTGTATACAGGGTGGTCAAGAAGTCGTAGATCAAACGTAAATAGGGGATAGATGACCGCATCAGCTGCAAAAAATTGTTCTTCGGGAGGTCTCTAAGCTCAACCCCCGAAAAGTTATAATTTATTTTGCGTTTTTATAAGAAAATTGAGTCTTTTTTACTAATTCTTATTAAAATTCGAAAAATCTACAGGTATTTTTCATAATATCCACTAGATTTGTACTGATGAGTCCTTGCATTAGACATACTATTTATAGTTGTTTATTGAGTGTATTGAAGGTAATATTAATATAAGAATTATATTTTATATACATGAAAGGTTTAATAGATTAAAGTGTTAGTATAGAAATTTATTCATTTTACGAACTGGCAAGTTGTAGAAAGCGGAGGTTTCCCTAAGAATAACCTACATCTTTAAGAAAAGAGCCATCTTTGCCAACTTTGAATACTGTGGAAATCCATGAATTGCAGTTACTTTCATGCTGACCAGCTCGTATTACCTTCCATTGAATTAAAGAGTGTAAATAACAATTAATCAAAATTGGAAAATCTTTTTATTATTTATTCATATAGGTAACAAAGAAAAAAAGACAAATCAGTAATAAATACACGCGATAAAAAGGATGTCTAGTTATAAGAGAAAGTGCCCTTTCTACACAGGATTCCCTGTGTCGTGGGCAGCTACTCTCTTCCATTTGACAATATGGTATAATTTCTATATAAAACTTACAATTTTATAACTTAACTACTGTCGCACAATAAGAATACATTCCGTTACAGCAAAGGACAGGTTGAGAAGATAGAGTTACACAATGTACACTTATGAATGTCTGTAAACAATTGCTTTATTACATTTGCCAGTTCTCAAGAACTGTTTAAATCGCAAGTATTGTTTTACGAAATGTTTGTAAGGAACTGAAACAATTACATCATCCTCTTCAATCAATAACTAATAAGTAAATATTAATAAAACTACCAACAAAGCTAAAACAATAAGAAAGTAAAGACAAAATAAAATATGTAAACGATAATAATAATCGAATGTTAGCGCAGTTGCCTCCAGTATATTTTTGCCGAAAAGTCAATTTTCTCGGCGATTGCCGGCTCATAAATAAAACGAAAGCACATATAATATATCTTAGCCGACCTACGACTTGCGACTGATGGCTATGTCTCTGAATTTATCACGTCACTAGGATAATATGGCCTCACAACTTTGTCTTTTGTTCGTGTATAATCTTAATATGAGTTACGTATAAGAATGATTGAAAAATAAATCGCTGAACATTTAAAGATATTTCTAACGTTATAAGGAATTACTAATAATAACGTACTTTAGGACTTAAATTTAATCGATAAATAACTATTAAATTTACAATCTCATAATAATAATAATTTAAAATTCATAAAAAATTGAAGAAATTAAAAAAGTTTTGTTTCTATATTCTTTGATATAGAGGAAGATGGAAACAACCAATACCACTAAATAACTGTATTGTCATTTTAACCTTCCAATGAAGCGTGACTAGACATTATTTTTAAATCTAGAAACTGATAAATGATTTCTTTTAACATTAAATGAATCCACGACCTCAGTATAGAGAACATTTAACCACTAGACGTACAATGTCACTATGTTTATTCACTAGGCAACAAATCTAGTGAATATTTAGACGTAAGCAACATTGAAACATATAACGCATATTGGTAATAAAGTGTAGAAGCCTGACGTTTGGAAGCGTGCCAAAGACGCTTGCGATAGGGCGAAATGATTTATTGCTTTAAAATCTGAAATTGATCTATAATTTAATAAACCTCTTGGACAATTTAGTATTAACCTCCTTTAAGTGTTCAAGTACAGGCCAGAACATACCCCCATTGTAATAAACAATATAATTTTTGTAGTCGGATCGCAAAAGTGATCTTTATGAAACTTATTATCTTTTACATTTTGTGCATTGACTTAAATAATTTAAGCTTGCGACTCTCATCCCTGGTATCGTAGGTTCGAGCTCCGTGAAGCAATGGACCTTTTTGTCTTTGTTTGGATTTCACATTCGCTCGTACAAAAGGAAGAGGGCATACGGAACGAGAACAACTGGAAAATGTGACGGCGTTAGAAAAAAACAAATGATCTCGAAGCAGATACTCTGAGACCAAGACTGAGTTGTAGCTCCACTGTTTTTTTTATATTTGTATAAGCTGTACAATCTAAATAACTGTCACAAGTGTTATCGCAAAAATAGACAATGGTAGATATAAAATCGTATTTGAAGTACATGGGCGAAATTTTACCTAAATTGAGATAACTTATTTACAATATTTTAACCCTAGACTTGGGGCAAAGGCGAAGATAAGATACTATAAAGGTATAAAGGAAAACAAGATACGGCCTGTTTTAATGAAAGTGGTAATATTTTCTTATAATTATTATTAAACGTATAATTTTACGTTCAGCGGTGTTTATTTTGTTCTTTACTATTTAATTAAAGTTCGTGAGAATTTGTTTTGTAAATTAGCCAAGGCAAAACCTTTGCTCAGGGATATCCTAAGTGCTAACTGCTCACTTTTCAGTGGGACGCTCTTTTCTTTATATAGGCTCTATAAAGAAAAGTCCTATTCGCAAGAAAATTGATATTTTATTAGGTTTCGCCATAGCATTAAATATAATACTATTACAACCACCCACCCTGTGTATTCCTTATGCTACATAAAAAAAACATGTTTGAAACATTTTTGCCAGAAAACATACACAGAATCACCGATTCATACCCCGAGCACCAATAACCAAGAATAAAATATTTAATTATCTCGAAGGAGAACATGCGACACGGGTTACTTCAAATCGGTTCTCATTTTGATAAGAATGTTGGGGCTATCCTAATTCCCTTCATCAAATAAAGCAATTATCCGAAACGTCCCTTTGTGAAAACAGGACCAACCATATGAACCTATTATCCGAATAACGTTATTGTTATATGTTAACACTAGATACGCATTGTACTTGGTTATTACTCGACTCGAATTACGATTTTAATAAGTATGAATTTACATCTATTTCAATTTTACAATATTGGCATATTATATAAACAATTTCTTTCTACATATATATTATACATGTAGTAAGAAATTTAATATAAGTTATATATTTAAACCTGTTCGACGTCCTGGTGGATAGACTGTGTCTGTGATTTTTAGTGGTGTAATGTTTGATAACTTTTGTAAGATGATTAATCCCTACATATTCTGTACTTTCATTCACACAAAACACAATTTTAGTAAAATATTCTGTAGTTTATTGCCATTTCCACTCGATCGTTCTACGGCAATTTAAGAACTGGGAAAATATAAATTTAGAAGCATTTTTAATGATTTAATTAATGAATTTATATATTTTAGAAACATCTCCCGAAAATCCGCATGCTTTAGACCTTGCGTGTGTCAAGCAAATAAGTGACAACGAAACCAGTGCTTTTTAGTGCCACTGTTTTTTTGTATAAGTTACCCCACACAAATATAATCAACTTCTAATATATAAAATTCTCGTGTCGCGGTGTTTGTGGTTAAACTCCTCCGAAACGGCTTGACCGATTCTCATGAAATTTTGTGTGCATATTGGGTATAACTGAGAATCGGACATCATCTTTTTCATCCCCCTAAATGTTAAGGGTAGTCTACCCCTAATATTTATTTTTTAATTTTGTAGATAATTTTTTTTATTTTTATTTTTTTATAATACAACATTAAAAAATACATACAACCCCTTATTTTCACCCCTCTACGATTAACTCCTATTTTTTATTATAAATGATAAACATGGCAAAACGACGTTTGCCGGATCAGCTAGTAATAATATAAAAAAGGAAATTGGCTATAAAATATCGTATTATAACTACACAACCTGTACAAATCCATCTCTTAGAAACATAATATCGGAATATATATTAAGTCAATGCAGTAAATATTGCTAGCCTCATATGTTAGTTTTCTTTATGTGCTCCTAAGTGTGATAAAACACCTCCATTTGGGGAAAAAAGACCGCGTAGCCAATTTTCCGGTTGGTTTAAAATCAATCAAAATTCTCACTTAGGGAGATGAAGAACACTTAAGTATGTGGCGCATAATTTAACCCGCCCCACCAACTCACATTGAAAATGATTGCCCATTACATAACATTTTGAGTAGGAAAAATTCGAAACATTTTTGTTTTGAAGTTGTGTTTTGAATATAATCTAGTATAACTTGCTTGTATAACTAGAGAAATTTACATTAGAATCCGATTTAATGGGTGCAGTTTTCAAGAATATATAGCTTTGCTTTTCTTATTAAATTATATTTTATTTATTAGTTATAAGAGCAGTGTTGGCCTAGTGGCTTCAGCGTGCGACTCTCATCCCTGAAGTTCGATCCCCGGCTGTGAACCAATGGACTTCCTGTCTATGCGCACATTTAACATTCGCTCGAACGGTGAAGGAAAGCATCGTGAGGAAACCGCGTGTGTCAGACACAGGAGGCTGATCACCTACTTGCCTATTACATTGACATTGACAATAATCATGAAAAGGATGCAGAAATCTGAGGCTCAGACGTAAAAAGTGGAACCACTGATTTATTTATTTTAGTTTTAGATTCCAAGAAAGGTACATGCAAGTTTAAAAAGATACCATACGAATAGCTTTACAATAAGTTGTGCCTTAATTCCCTGGACTTATTAGCATCACTGTAGAATACAAATAATTTTACTTAGTTTTATACATGGTGTTTTAGAAGCTTAAAACAAAGCTTCTAAAATGACCTTTAAAACTATATTTTGTTTGGTAGTTACACCACAAAACCCAGTAGTGAAAAATTCAAACGCGACACTCCAAATGCCATAATATAAAACGCCAATATTAAAACCTTTTTGCTTATACAATCCCCATATTGCATATGCATATCCTTTTGTCTACGTTGTCTTGAGTGAATAGCTCACTATAAGCCGTTACAATAAACAAGAAGCGAATGCCTTATGCTTCAAGGGGTAGAATTGAAGGCAAGAGGATATAATAGTACCTCTCTTGCACGTTTACCTAAGCGCTTTGTCTGCCTGGGAAATTGCTTGTGAAATACCGTCTAGTGTAATGGTAATGAAATAGAACTTGGCGTTTCGTATAGATGGATGACTTAGTATAATAAAGGCAGAGGAACTGCAGAAGGTCCCAGGTTTTAGGCGTGTGGGGCCGAAAACTAGACGCTTAGAATTTTTTGTAATATTTAATGTCGTTGTCTCGTGCCTAGCAGTAAAGCTTGGTCCTGTGATTGCTCTCGTCCTTCGGGCGTGTTGGGCTTCAATTCCATTAAATGAGGATTATATAGTACTACTGAACTATAATATCTCCTTTGTACATGGCTAGTTTCAAAGATGTCGGGCCAAATCGGTGTTAAGAATATTCTTAAAATTTAAAGCAACTATTAAAAATTTAAACAGATAGAGAATTTCTCCTTCGAAAAGAAGGAGAAAATCTCTCAAATCTCTCATATCTCTCAAAATCTAATGCCTCTCCATTATTAGAGGTTGGCTGTCAGTTACTCAAAGTGTGTTTTGTCCTGTGCCAGATGCAGCAACTCTTCCATAGTCGCCATATCCGTCCAATCCCTAACATTGCAATGCCTTGATTTTTGCCTTTAGAAATAAAATTTGTCTTATCTGAGCATTTATCTCTTCACAGCGTACATAAAATTTGACGAGAAACAAAAGAGTTAAAATGAAAGTGATATATTTTTTATAAGGCCACTCTTTTAAAAAGCTTACAAAACTGCCGTTTTCTTGAACTTCTAAAAGGAATTGGCTTCAAAATACAATCGTGACTGTTTCATTACGCACCAAAAAACTTTGAAGAAAAATATCGGCACGTCACGATACAATTACTTTTTGATGCGGAGGCCTGTGTTGTTGACATCTTTCTTTTAAAAGCTTTCGTTGAACAATAGTTATATACTTACAAATGTTTAACAATCTTTTAGAACTTACAAAGAGGTTATACCGGTAAAAAAGTAGCGCGATCCCTTGATATTGGTCTCAGATTTCTGTCTCTAATTCGTGAATTTTTTTTAAAAATAGGTAAGTTTTGTGCGTGACATATGCCTTTGACTTGGTCTAAAACATGCCGGCTTTCTCACGATATTTCATCAACGTACGATAAATAAAAATTTATTGGTGCACAACCGGGATTCGATGCTCAGGGATATGAGTGGCACACTTAAGTCGGTCAACACTGACTACGTTACGTCATAATCGAGAAACTGAGCATGATTTGCTTGAAAGTTTCTATTATGTATATTAGCGCCATCTATCGCCGAATAGTTGGTAATTACATATTTCAGAAGTTAACGTTTATGTAAAATTTTAGGTCCTATTCTATATATATGTCTGCCACAACATCTAAGTGGCGGTGGGTAGGCCACATAGCGCACATGGACAAGAACCGGACCGGCAAGCGCATTGAACGGAGACCTCAGCAGAACAAAAGTCCGCGCGGCCGCCCACCGACTAGGCGGACTGACGACATCGACAAGGAGCTTGGCTCCCAGTGGGCGCAGAGAGGCCAGTGCTGGCGTACTGCAGGAAAATGGAGGAGCCTATATTCAAAAATAGATCAAATACAGAGGCTGATGATGATTCCATTAAATCATACTTATTCCAACGAATATCAAAAAAGCAATTAATTTCATGTAATTAAAAAAAATCCGAAATCTCCTTTATTCATATTGATGAAAATACATTTTTCGTTCCAACTAATAATAAGTTAAATTACATATTGTCATACAAATAAATGTGCACAGAATTCAGTGAACCGTGAATTAAACCCCGAGGCGTGCATATCTGATTTCATAAAGTCAATTTACAGCTAATCTCATCTCAGATTGTCGAAGAAATAAAATTTCATGCGTCGCTGGTTATATCGGGAGTAAATAGCGTTCAACTGATAATAAATAACACGGATCATTGCCCAGATTCGTCGACGTTTTAAATTCGTATAAATTAAACTCCACGTTAAGGTCACTGAACTTTGAATTCGGTTCTAAATTCAAAATTATCCCTTTAATGGCGATGCTTTTAGAAGACGAGGTGCGATGGTAGCTAGCAAATTGGCAACTACGTTCACGGATCATTTGCCTTTAGACGTTGCATCGTGAAGGCGACAATTTTAATATATCCTGCGAGTTCAGACGCTAAATTAAACCAGCGCCCCGATAATCTCCTCTTTGCCGTTAAATTTTTGTCCCCGTGATCAATATCAGTCGCTGATCGATTTTACGGGCCTACACCAGGCTACAGTTTCGTACGGTTGTAACTTTTTAGTGTTCCTTTTATTACGACAAACGATTTTAATCAAGCGAGTTTTTGTTCAAAGTGAACGCCATTAACGTCTCGAGGAACGAATATTTGAAGTTAAGTCGCTTTAAAGTGTGGAATTGTCATTTAATTTCGTTTGATTGCACGCTCCTGGATTTAGATAACACTTTTGCATGTATTAGGATTTCTAAGCGATGTTAGACCAGCGATTAAATGATTTGCAACGCCAAAGAAATACACTGGATTTATTTATGTTCATAGTATTGTCTTTTACTGACATAACTTTTACATATTTGAAGAAAACACTTTTTTACCGGATTGAAGTTATGTATAAATTTAAAATTATGTAAAATAATTGTAAATTTATAATAATACATAACTTCAATCCGGTAAAAAAGTGTTTTCTTTATTTATGTTCCCTACATAAAAATAGCGTAACTTAAATAAAAATAATATATGAGACTCGGGTAGAAGGTGTTATTAACAGCGAAAGAACAACAATATTGCATGGTACAAACTCACGATTGTTGAATAAAATTACGGTATACAAGTCGGGAAAATAAATTCGTGGAAGTCACTCGTGTAACTCTCATTTGAACTTAACTATCCTCGAAAATAGTTGAGAAGTGAGTTGGCGGTTCGCCGGCGTCCAGACGGGAGTGATTGCAAACTATGTTGTCTACCTAAATTGAGTTTCCGAGAAATAAAAGGGACTCTTCAATTCAAATGCGTGTTCATTAGATTTCTATAGAGTTTGATTACTCAGTTTTTTGTTACTTATCAGCGGATCATAATTTTATAAAGGACTACTACGCTCACGTGGACAGTTGGCAAATTATCTAAATATACTAGCTGCATACGCCCGGCATACGTTTGTTGTGCCATGTATATTATTTCTAGGAAACATTTTTTTGGTTCAATAAAAATAACCATCTACAATGATTAAATATAGGAGTTGATCGTAGAGGGGTGAAAATTAGGGGTTGTATGTATTTTTGTTTGTTGTATCATAAAAAAATAAAAACAAAAAAAATATCTAAAAAATAAATTTTGGGTTGGACATCCCTTATCATTTAGGGGTTTGAAAGATACTGAATATGAATATAAAAGTTCATGAGAATCGGTCGAGCCGTTTCGGAGGAGTATGGGAAAGAACATTATGACACGAATTGAATATATTAGAAGACAGGATTAACAATAATACTGTGTTGAAAAATTACTCGGTTGACTCATCATTTCATGTGGCAACTCCATAGACACCTTTCGCCTAGTCTTTTAAGCAACCTTGCCGTATTAATTATCTAATATAATTATGTTGCATTTTTTCCCTACACGACTCATGCAACTTCTACGATACAAAGAGTCCCCTCGTAATATGTGCGATATTTCGAGCTACACGATTGTGTGAAAGTTGTTCTAGTTAGCGCTGCGCCTTATTAAATTCTCACTTAATTCTAACAAGTGTATATCCTTTCTATAACATATTTAGTATCTAATTGTCCTCATATTAACATGTGTGATATTTGAAAGCAATAACGAAATAAAATAAAATTACATATAAGATAAAAAATTGTAGTATGAACTGTCTGCAACGCTTGCTGACTCACAAACGTGCTATAAATCGTTTAAAACATCAGATATACGAAAAGGCTTTTCAATTTGCCTCAGCTACATGTTATGTATTTATATTTTGATGTACATATAATAACTTTGTTACATAGTTTAGGTGGAAAACGTTTATTAAAACCTAAACATATCAATCAAAAATACAGTATCTACAATTTTCTTAACCTACATAGCAATAATAAACATTAATAACACAAGTTTAAAAACTTTGGTTCCTGTGGTAGTTTACCTCAAACGCTGGCAGCATTTCCTCGCTGTATTGCGATACTCGTTGAGCGAGAAAAGCACCAGCTCTGGGGGCACCGGTACTATCTACTAGGCGCCAACTTAAATCTTTAATTTACGCCTGTGCACTTGAACCCTACAGCCCAAGGTAATTTACTATTGATCTTAGTAAATGAGCTGTAAAGTTGACCTTCCACACTAATTTTCGTTATAAAAACTATTATTTAATAAATTAACGATTATATAAGTCTTTTAAAAATGTACTCGCGTTAACTTAAGACGATAAAAGTATGAACAACTGGTGTCTATATTCAGTTTAGTAGCTTTATAAATTAATCTTTAGAAATAGATAGATGTTTTAAACACAACGCCATTGTCAGATAGTATATTCCGGTATCGACGAGAATCAATGAGATTTCCCAGACTACAATTGTGCAATAAAAGTAAAGAGCTCACCTTAACAATCACAACTTTACAATATTCTATAACAAACTTATTCGCAGCCAACACGCAAACTTATAAACTTTTAAAAATTCAACATCTCCGTTGAGAATCTAGGGAAATCGCTGTCGAACTGAAAATTCTTTTCTGCGCACCCTTAAAACTTTTCACAACGAAACTTTTGTGTTCTCGAATATCGAGTGTTCATTGAATAGTTCTGCATGCATGGTCTTTGTGAGATTGTTGCTTTATGTTAAGGGGGAAAAGGAGACATTTTAATCTTTCCTTTGTTTGACTTTTATACGTCTATTGTTCAAATAATTATTTGCAAAGGGGTATTAACTGTTTCATTATTATATTAGACTTTATTTCTTATATGCAAAACACACAGCTGTGACGCTAAAAAAGATTACTAAGAATTGGTAACACGAGATTTATAAACCCATGTACTCTTAAAAAAAATTGTACAAAATTCTCTAAATCTATAAAATCCCATATAATAATCCAAACGAGAAAGTGACATATTTAGTGGATGAGTTTGCATGTCTCTTTAATGTAATTCTTACCTCTTTTTAAATAAATTAATATTATGGATTATTTAATAAAAACAAAATAGGTAAATGGAACGTATGTATTTATAAAAGAATTAATAATATAAGTACTAATACACGTAATTAAATCTTGGAATTAACTTAAATAATAATTAAATAAATAAAAGTGGGCGCCAGGATTTTTAGGATTATCTTACCGAACCTTTTAATTGAACATTTTCAACAAATAAATGTATTATTTGTTCTGCGATCTATCTACTACCTAATTTGGGGGTATTTCCCAAAGCCATTGCAACTTCAAACCACACACACATTTTAGATAATTTAAAAAAAGAACATAAATCATAACCCAGAACAACCTCACGCACGCCAATCACCGACCCTATGTTTTATTTACTACCATCTATAATTTTGTCCTACTCTTTAACTAAAGTAAACTTTTGTCTCTTTGTGTAAAATTATATTATTGATGTGATGAAAAGAGATAGGATAGTTAAGTTAATAGAATGGAATTAAATAATTTTTTACTTCATTTACTAATCTGTAAAGTGTTTTATAAAATGATTTATTTAGTTTAGACGTCTACAATACTTTGACATTAACGCGTAAAAATTAAAAATATGGCGGTCTTCTCACCAGATTTCCTTCAATGTAGAAGCATGTGTTAATTGCCGAAATATATAACATACATATAGCTAGTTTGAATGCACGATCTCAGGGTACCGGCATTCTTAACTACGCACATTAATTAATGTTAATACCGGAACTTTAACTAAAGAGTCAAAATATTTTACTAAAGGGTGCCTTTAAAACCGCTCCGACAATTTTAATCTCTTGCTGACATTTCAACACTGGTGGGAACGTGAGATGCTCACGACAAATTGGGATTTATGTACTTATCTGCCGTGGCATATCGAAAATGTTTTGTAAAAAGAAATTCTTTGTACATTAACAAGTAAAGTTAAATATGTTGTTTTACATATTTAACATTTCTTGCATTTTATCGATATGAATATAATAGTACACTTGTAATTGAGAAATTGCCTTGGAATCTTTGTTGCAATACTATAAAAATCTTTAAATATTATTATTCTACCCCAGGGTCCACATTGTCGTGGTATGAGGGCATATAGAAAGGCATTATCTAAATAAGTTTAGTACCAATAACTATGGAAAATAGTTTAATCGTGGTACACGAAACAAACAAACAAATTTCTTCGAATGAAGATTTTGAAAACAAGTAGCAAGTAGAAAAGTCACTCAGTAGCAGAGACTAGGGGTGCGTCTGCTATTACGGTGAAGGCAAACATCGTAAGGACCAATGTGGCCCAAAAATCTATAAGATGCTTAGGCACAGAAGGCTGATCACCTATGTCTATAAAATACAATTTTCTGAGGCAAAGACCCTTTATAATCTAGTAACGCCACTCAATTATTATTATTATTATTATACGAGTATACTGATGTATATTATAAACGGATATTAGGCCAAGACCTAAAAAGGCGCTACAACTTCTTTAGGTCTTGGCCTCAGATTTTTAATCTGTTTCATGATCATTTCTAAATGTAATAGGCATCTCTCATCAGTCTTCAGTACCTGAGACACGTTGCGACTTTTTGGGTCTAAGACATGTCGGTTTCCTCACGATGTTTTCCTTCACCGTTCGAGCAAATGCTAAATGCGCACATATAAAGAAAGTCCATTGGTGCACAGCCGGGGTCGAACCTACGACGACCTCAGGGATGAGAGCCGCACGCTGAAGCCACTAGGCCAACACTGCTCACAAACTATTATAGGATATTTAATATTATTACACTTTTTATTGCCCAATTCACTTATCTTGATTTAATTATAAATGATAATTCGCATAATGATTAATTTACATGGGTTTCTTGGTATTCACACACCATGGCACATGAACTTGAAGCATGGCTTATGGTTCCTGTGATCGATTCTAAAGCCTTCTTGCCCAAGCCTTATTAGAAGTTTTTCAGTCTTTGTTTAAAAGCATTTAAACTTAGTCCAAATATATTTGTTTTTGTCTCGTTACATGTTTAAGACATTGTTCAAGTGATCGTGTATTGTTTAATAAATATTCTCTCATATCCATGATAATAAATAAATCTAATACTCTTGTTAAAAGAGTGCATTAAGATGGTTTTTTTAATAAGACCGTACTGTAACTATAAAGAAAGTCCTTTATAAAGAAAGTCCTAAGAAGTACAATAGGTTAGTTTATTTATTTAAGAAACAGCTCTACAATGCATGTTACATGTACCTAATGTAAAAATTTCATTCTCATAAAGTCTAACAAACAAAGTTTTGTCATTCCTTTCCTCAGAACTAGCACAATTGAATATCCCGTATAAGGGCGATTAGGTAGAATTATGTATGCGACCACAAGTCAAGCGCAAACCCCGTTCACCGTTATTAATGTTGGATTTAGACTCGATAATTGTCCAGCTCGGTCTACTAATGTGGTCAGCCCCGTGACATTAGCCCCTGCACTCAATGACCGATGCCAAAACTGCACCAAAATCCTACGGCTACGACTGTCTCGTTCTCTTGTTTAATCGTTGGGGATAAATCCAATATAGTGAGTATACATTTGTAATTTATATTTGAAATACAGTTTTACCGGAATGTAAATAAAGCTTTTTTATTGAAGTGAACTTGTTTTGTTATTCACAAATTAAGTAATGAAAGATAATATTATGGATGCACATATTTATAATTATTTGAATTAATTTCATAAATCGTAGGCACTTCAACTGTTACATAATTATATGTATATTATATATGTATACATATATATGGAATAAAAAAAAAACATTGCATTCATTCGTTACATAGCAATTAAAATTGCATTATTTCGCTTATATTCTATTGTTGTACGCGAGTAGTTAATATAGAGCAAAAATAAAATCCACTATTAAAACAAAGGAACCGAACAATTAATGGAATGAAATAAATGCTTAAAACACTCATTATAATATCCTGAAAACCTATTTTGTCCTTAAAACCTTATTTAAATTTATAACTATATTTGTTTATAAATTTCTTTCACCATTAAAATGCTATATTACCTTATATTTATTTTATATTTTTAAATAGGCCGCAAGTTAGAAATCCAAAAATGGTACAAAATAATTTAACAAAGTTTATACAACCCAGCCTTTTCCAAGCACAAATATTATCGCAGTTACACAGAAATTCAAACGTTACGTTAAAAACATCAAGCAATCACTTAAATTAAATCAAGCTAGATCCAAAATGTTTCCCACTAAACGTCAGATATCAAATTACCGCTGAAATGCTTTCAACAAAAATCAAAATTCTATTCAATGAATTCGTCTCATAGTAAATCGTGCCAAAAATTGGACAAGTCTAGGACAGGAAACCCTACATCGTGACCTGGATATTGTGAAATGGGCAGGTTTGTGAAGTGGCAGCCTGCCAACCGATGCAAGCCTAGACGTCGCTTACGTTTATTGCATTCACTAAGGTCACAGAATAAATATTAAACGGATCGCGTCGAAGACGAACAAGAAACTTTTTGGTAAGAAAAAGTGTTGCATGTATTTTTAGAGGATGAGGTGAAATAGGCACCAAAAATAGGTTTGATGTAAGTATCAAACCTTTGTCTTTTCTTTTTTTTTTTTTTTTTTTTCTTTCTACAAGACATAAGTCTTAATGTGTTTAATTGATTTGTTTTCTTCCACTCGTTCTGTCTAAGTTATAATATCATAAAAAAAATTCTTACAGAGGTTGCATTGAAGCGATAGAAAGATATATATAAAAATGTTATGTTGGTTTGTGTACGCTTCCAAAACTCAAAAAGTTCTGCATCCACATAAAGGGTTGTTTTATCTATGTTTTAAAAAAAAATAGTTTTTTTCAAGTTGTACTTTTTTAGGCGCGTTATGAAAAATTGATGAGAGTGAAATTTTACGATCGCGGACCTATGACAATGGAGTGTGATATAGGTGCGGAGCGAGTGGGAATAAGACAATCTACAAGTAAAGAAAATAGAATAGGGAAGCTACTTCACGAATTCTTAAGCATTAACAAGAATTTTGAATGACCATGACATCTGACAATGACATTTACCTTTTAAACAAATATAGGAGTTTTAATTATTGTTTAAAATAAATAATTATATACCTAGTTATTTTCATTATACGAATTGATTATCTAAATCAATACTAATTAATATGATAAAATATTTGTGAAAAAACTGTGCCAACCTTCCTGAGTGCTTCAATACAATTGAGGTTAACTATCCGTATGTATTATCGAGTATTATTGTTGATTAAAACTGAAACATGAACCATTATTCATTGTTTTGTTTATTGCGTTGTACAGCAATTTTAGAAATATTCTACGACCCTATATATCAATAATTGAGAACAAAGATTTAAGCACGAATACTAATAAGGAGAAAATGAAGGTTGAGCGAAAAAGAGAAGTAAACATTTTAATAAGTATGCACTCAAAAAAATGACCAATTATTTAATCAAAACATGTAATTTTTCAGATTAATCTAGCAAATATATGGACAAGAGACAAAAACAATTGATGATCAGTGGAATGACTAAATTGAATCAGCTTATCGCCGTGAAACATGAAAAACTGGAGGTGGAACAAAAGCCACCATCACCTTCTCGAGACACAATGGATATGGCAGAGATGATACCGCAACGGTTTGAAGTAGATTTCAATGAATTTGATTGTGATGGTGCGAGGTAGGAATGTTAATTATAAATATGATGTATGGTGATGTTCAAGGTTCAACCTTTCAAGATAGGTATATGTCACAACAGTACTTTATTCCCCTACAGGGTAGTTAGAGATATTGTAATACCTCAAAACATCCATGTTGCACTTGTAGTACCGAAACTTTCAGCAGAAGTGAGCCCATTCCCACTTATAGACAGTGGGTATAATACACCTTATACCTGAGTGCGAACCACTCACCATGATTTAATTAATAGATTTTATATTTTCAGGATATTACAAATTAAATCATTTTGGAAACAATTGATATCCCAAAAGCAAATAAAGCCAACAATGACAAGGTAATAAATCAGTTTTGACATAACTTTAATACTAAAAAGCCAAACAAAGGTGTGCACAACAGTGACAACATAACTTAACAATTTCATTATTTTGTAGGATTAAAGAAAGGTTAAAGAAAATCATGTCGAACTGAACAACAAGAATCCCCAAACACTCCAAAGAACCTACAAGGAAGACACCGTATTATATTTAAATTATCTCTATCTCTAAATAGAATAAAAGAAAGTTGCTATTCAGGTCTGTAGCATGTGTACAAATTATATTATTAACACATTTATATAACTATAATAATATAAATGTGTTAAAAATTTTATAATATGAATTATACAAAATTTTAACTTTTGCATGGACAGAGCTTAAGTTAATATTCTCTTATTTGTTGCAGAAAGCAGTTTTGGAGAAGCCTCGTAGATGCACAACCAAGTAATGATTAATTTAAAATTACAAACCGAAATTCTGATGAAGACATTAGAGTCACTTAAAAATAAATAGTATAATGAAATGAAAATGTTTTAAAGATAAATAGTGTTTTATTTGTTTAATGTAAGAGAATAATAATAAATATTTATTTAATTAATTTTTCAAATGTATACTGAACTTTATTGACTTTAATGACTCCTTTTCCAGTCTTTGATTATTTAATTGTTATTAATTATTTGCATGCAATCAAAAACTATTTTTAATAATGCCAAAGAAGTATAACTTCTTAGGGTACATAAGACACGACCCTTTTTTTTTATTTTTCCTTATTTTTGACAATATTTGTTTTTTTTTTTTTTTTTTTTATGTAATAGGAGGCAAACGGGCAGGAGGCTCACCTGATGTTAAGTGATACCGCCGCCCATGGACACTCACAATGCAGAAGGCTCGCAAGTGCGTTGCCGGCCTTTCAGGAATTGGTACGCTCTTTTCTTGAAGGACCCTAAGTCGAATTGGTTCGGAAATACTTTGTGGGCAGTGGTTCCACATAGTGGTGGTGCGCGGCAAAAACTGCCTTAGAAAACGCTCTGTTGTGGAACGACGGACGTCGAGGTGATACGGATGGTATTTTGTATGCCTGACGTCCGATGATGAAACTCAGCTGAGGTATAGACCGAACAACTCCTCTGAAACTCTCCATGGTAAATGCGGTAGAAGATGAGAGAGATCCCACATCTCTACGCAACGCCAAGGGATAGCCGCACGGAAAGTGACTGGTCGTCGACGATTCGAACCGCTCTTCGTTGAATACGGTCAAGTGGAAGGAGCTGGTACTGGGGAGCTCCCACCCAGAGGTGAGAGCAGTACTCCATATGGGGCCGAATTTGCGCTTTATATAGTTGCAAGCGGTGGCCCGGAGTGAAGTACCGTCTGCCTTGCTGAGCAACCAAGCTTTTTGGAGGTAATTTAGCCTTTCCTTCAGATGACCGCGAAACTGAACGTTATTCGATATGTCAAGCCCAGTATTCCGATGCTAGTGAGGCTTTAAGGAGAGTGTCTTCAAAGAGGGGAGTAGCGACAAAGGGAGTTTTTTTAGCGGAAAAGGATACTTGTGTCTTCTTGGGGTTAAATTGGATAGATTTAGTCTACCCCAGTCCGAGACTCCACGTAGAAGAGTTTCGACTTCAGACACAAGTTTGTTCCGGTACTCATCGACAACAGCCTGAGAGATACCTGCCCGGCCAGTGTAAAAAGTATCCCCAGTGTGTGTCGCATAGAATGAATGTTGCTAAGCTGCAACATATCATTGATATGCAGAATAAACAGGGTCGGGGATAGGACACAGCTTGTGGGACACAGCATCAAGGTTTCAGGTCGGAGCATGCTCGTCGATGACGACTTTGATGCTTGATAGCGAGAAAGCTGGAAATCAGTTGCATAATTTCTCAGGGAGCCCATAGGCTGGAAGCTTGAGAGCAGGTCTGTGCCACACCCGATCGAAGGCTTTCGCTATGTCCAAACTTACCGCCAGCGCTCCCCTTGGACTCAATTGCCTCTGCCCACCTATGTGTAAGGTATAAAGGAGGTCATCAGCCGAGCGACCAGACGGAAGCCGTACTGAGAATCGCTAATAGTGGTGGCCCTTAGATACCTCAAGAGCTGGTGTTAATAATGTTTCATTATTTTGGAGAACAAGGAGGTTATAGCTATTGGGCGATAGTTGGACGGATAGAGCGATCGCCTTTTTTAGGGATCGGATGTATGAAGCGATTTCAGACTTGAAAGTGCCGAGCGTGTAAAGGTACCGGAAAAGGGGTTAGACCGGAGCCAACTCAGGAGCACAAGTACGCAGCACAATTGGAAGGATGCATAGGCCCGCTCGACTTATGGATGTCAAGGAAGACAAAGCTTTACGGATAGCAGTTGCGGAATATAATTGGGCATCGTAGTATCACACCGCAATAATGTCGGTGGTTCCTCCCTTGATCATCCAAAGTGGAGTTCGACGCAAAGAGACAGCCTAGAAGATGGCCTTCTCTTTCGCGGTATGGGCAAGTGAGTATCTCCCTATGAGTGGTGGAATTGAGGGTGACAGAAATTCCTTGGACAGTTTGGAAGAGACCAGAAGGCTCGAGTCCCGAAGGGAGGTGGGCCAATTTCTCACCAAATCTGGCAATGTGTCTGACTTTGTTAGGATTTTCGTTGAAGGACCTGGAGGCTGAATTGTATGCTTTTTTACGTTCGCCGATAGTCACATACAGGATGTCACCGCTTTGCCCAGGCTTTAAAGCATTCACGCTTACGGCGAAAGCCGCTTTGAGGAACGCCTAAACTAAGGTGGGACTTGCCACCGACCGGCACGAGAGAATGGAATAAAGAGTTCCATACCCTGAGGACCACCTGGACAGAGTAGGACGGCATCTGAGTACTCGACGAAAAGCAAATGGCCCCCAAGGACGCAAAAAGACCGCATCCCATCCCAATTCTGACTTATAGTGCCACACGCGGCGACAGCCCGTGAAGTAGGCGAAGAGGGCGGTGAACGGCACAATGCTCGACCACAAATGATTGAGAACCAATGGGTCAAGAGACTTGGTATGATGTGAAGTCAGCAGAAGGTCCAACAAAGAGGGTTATGACCATCCACATCTGGTATTGCGTAATGCAGGACATTTGCGTCAAGTCATAAGCCAAAGCAAAGTGTAAAGGATTTCCCGCATGATCGGTGGTTTTGAGTGAGCAATGGATGGTGGGGTTAAAATCGCCAAGTACAGATTTCAGGGTAGGAACCCTTTGAGAGGGAATCTAGCATTTGGAGTTATGGAGTCGGTATTCCGTATGGGACCTATAAGCATGATAGAATCGGGATGGTATGAGTTACGGCAGAGAGGTTGATAGGTCCTTCCTTAAGCGTCCGAGGCGACGAGAACAGATATCCTTTGACGTAACGCAAACTCCGCCCGCGGCACAAATGAATTTCAATTTGTACCCCGGGAGAAGGTAGGAAGTATAGCGGGGAGGAAATTGAGTCTCGGTAAGAAAGAGAAGGGGTTGCAGTCTCTAAATGGAGTGAGGTTATATAAATTACCCCCTAAATTTGTAAGTAAGAGGGGGTTTTGAGTTGTCCGTTTGCCAAAACGAAACTGTTTTTGATTTAGGAGAATTGCCCCCCAGAATACGAAGGGAGCTGTGGTCCACACCGGGTTAAATAGAAGGGGATTTCCACCGCGAGCGCGTGTGGTACCTGGGGTAGATTCTCTTTTTTGCACCTTCATATTTATGGGGGGTGGTGGGAGAGTCTCTCTCACCGCACGAAAGCGAGTACAATAAGGCGAACTTATTGCATCACTTACGCCGGTTTTTGAGAAAGTGGTACTGCCCCGGTCGTGCTGCCCATTTGGCTGAAGCCCGAAGGCAACAGCATGGCACTCATAGGAAGGGGTTGATTGATTGGTGATGAAATAACCTCTGTCACAGGTTATTTCACCAGTAGGGATGGGGTGTAGTCGAGCAAAAATTATTATGTATATATAATTATTAATATTTGTGCAAAATTAAACTTATATGAAATGTTTTCTTTGTTTTCTTTCTCATTTCTCAACCATTCAATCACAATGTGCCACAGCGAAGCGTGGCAGGGGACATATATCATAATCTAATTTTATTTTAATTGTATTGTTTTTCTTTATTACTATAACTTACTATAACGAAGTGTAAATAAATATCTACGCGCCTTACGGTATTTGAAGAGGTGCTAGGTCTTAAATGGGACTTTGCTCTAAGTCTGAATGCTATGTCAAAAATTAATTGGATTTTAGGCTTTTAGTTATATATTTTTGGTATCCAAAGTAGACTTTATTTCTCGCAGAATCATGCCGCATGCATGCAGCCACGTTCGCAGGTATTTGATCGAGAGTACTAATCAAGTACGTGAATCACTAAACTATCTTCTTATACTACAAAGATATCTTGTGATAATACATTCTTATTACAAAGATTTGTTATGAAAATGAATAAAATAGAAATTACTATAATAAGCCGGTGTTTCAATTAAACCATAAGGAGCTCCTGAGCGACAAAAGTGTATTTTGTTAGGAAATAAATAATCAATTTAAGAAACTTGATCAATCTTACTATCCTTATTTATTTTCTTCACAGCGCAAAAACAAATTTACAGAAAGAGACGAAATTTACTTGTTTTTTTTTTTTATAAGTACAGAAAACATCAAAACCCACTAAGGTTTAACCTATACAGTACAAATTTTAAATTCCTTATAGTCAAAAGAGTTTAAAAAATACAAAAAACAACGTAAAACTGTGCAATGTTCCGTTTTTATGTGAGTAACAGTGTCAGTACTCTGCAACCAGCAACATCAATGCGATTCCGACGATGTAGCCTCGTAAACGATGCCAAGTTTGCGATATCAGCGATAGTCGTGACTGTTTAGGGCGTTGGCTTTCAATTGAAATCAGTTTAATGTCTGCACCTAATAGTGATTATAGTGATTATATGCAATCTAACCTCAATTAACATTACATGAAAATAATGAACATCACTTTAACCGTCCGCCACAGAACCGGTCATTACGGCTAAAATAATATTTGCGTTAGGCTAAAATTGTACTAGGCTCGCATTTCAAACACAATTAGGCTTTTCACATCGGAAATGATTGCTTGTATCGGAATAGTCTAATAGACTTATGATCAAACATGAAACCAAGTTCAGCGAAAATTAATCCTGTACGTAAATTTTTGCCATTCAGGAAATGTTCGTGCTGCTTTGAACGCACCCAAAAAAACAAGAGAGAAGAGAGATTCAAATCGTCGACGACCAGTCACTTTGCGAGCGGCTTGGCCCCTTGGCGTACTCTCCGCAACTTCTACCACATTTACCATGGAGAGTGTTCCACAATACTATGTGGAACCAGCTGCTCACTGAAATATTTCCGAACCAATTGGACTTAGGGTCTTTCCAGAAAAGAGCGTACCAATTCTTAAAAGGCCGGCAACGCACTTGCGAATCTTCTGGCAATGTGAGTCCATGGGCGGCGGTATCAATTAACGTCAGATGAGCGTCCTGCCCGTTTGCCCCAATTTTTATTTAAAAAAGTAGATAAGCAAATAAAAAAAATCAGTTGACACACAGCTGAAGATGAACGTAGAGTATGATAAGAATAAATAATTGTGTAAAAGCTTGTCTTGTAGTTGCCTAGTAAAAAATGTAAGTTATCATATCAAAATAACTTTGACACACGTGTAGAATAAAATATTTTTATATATTAACACAAAGCTGAGGTAACGTACAATATGCATAATCAAACATAACTATTTTACTAATTACAACTTCCATAAACAAAGACGGAAATGCAAGTAACAAATGCACTTTTTCAAGTCTAATTTAATACCGATGTCTGTGGTCACAATACAATAGATTGTGGTACGCAGCAGGTGCTGGAAAGCAATCCCGTTTGTCCCAATCACTGCTGTGCCCACCGAAACACTAATTGGACAATTTGCCCTGTTAATCTAAGTCGCCAATTTAATTTGTTGCCAGTATACGAGTTTCCGAACCGAAATTGCATGTCGGGGAAAAGAATTGTCTGTTTAGACTTTTAGTAGCATTGTCTGCAATTTAAATTTCGAAGGCTCTATGGCTAAACGCTGTTTGCAATAAAGAAATGTGGACCAATTATGAATCTGTGCAATGTCGTTTGTTACAACTGGATTTGTATTTGAAACTGGAACGACAAAAGTTATTTTATTAGCAAATAGATGTGAAAAATCTTTGCTTGCGTATTGATTATTCATAAGGAAAGTAGGCCTTTGGAGCCCACTCATCTGGTAACGTCAATGTTAAGTAATAAAATTAATTTAATAATAATTTTTTTGCCTGGCAACACTAACTCGAACTAGCCACACTGCGGCACCGCTCGCGTTCCTCGCTTCGAGTCAACGACGCATACGCACGCTACGTTACCACATGATCTACATGACGACGCTAATTAGAAAAAACCAGTGCACTATTTTTGAGAAATCCGACCGAGAATTTATCCCTTATAATTACAAATAAACAACGAAGGACGAGCCTGACGAAAAAGAGTGGCGGAGAGTTTATTGCCAGTTCTTCTCTTCCGTTCTACGCCCTTGATTTGACAACTGACAGTAAATGTAAAATTAGAAGCATTTCATATATATATATATTTTTTTTTGACTTTCATAAGACGTGTACATTGCGTTGCCTATATGAATAAATGATTTTAACTTTTCACTTGCGCAGGAGGATCGAGTAAAAGCTTTTTTAACAGAAGGACGGTTGCAAATGTTGTTCCTTATTTCGTGTCTCGTTAATCATTGTAATTCGCATACAGTTCACTTTTCCGCACCTTTACCAGCTTTATATTTTTAAATATTTTTTTATTTCGTTTGATATTGGCGTCTTAACAATTAAAGGCAATTATTTTGAAATTTGAACACAGAACACATGTAATATATCCTTGTGTGAACTGTACTTGGTTTAATAAATCATATTTACCTAAATTTAGCAACTAACAATGCAAATCATTTATATACCGACTTTCATCTCTGCTCGTGTATTTTAATTATAGAATAAAAGATTTCTAATTCCGTAATGTAAAAAACTGAAACTATCGCACGGCCACTGTAAACACAGCCCTAATAAAGAGAAATCCTCGAAGATCCCCGCAAACATCAATTTAATTAAAATTACTTGCTAGAAAAAGTAAAATTGATAGTGTATTTTCAGTCTACGGACGCTCGGAAGTTTTAGTTTGAGAAAACATTGCCGTCGTTTGTTACTTGAGTGGACTACAGTTTTGCTAAAGTAGACGTTGGATATACAGGCATCGCATCCGCCATTTTATTGTGCGAGAATCATGCTTTTACTTATATTATATAACTATTATAATTTTGTTTTCAGAGAATATTAGAGATTACATATAACCAGTTATATCATATTTTATAAACATTTAAAGTGTGATAACAACTAATTTAATCATCGTTCATTATACTTATACATAAATGAAGATAATTAAATCCTAATCCACAAAATCACACGTTAAATAAATAAATCAGTGTCACTGCAACCTTTTTTAAGATCTGGGCCTCAGATTTCTGAATCTGTTCAATGATAATTTGCCAATGTAATGGGTAAGTAAGTGATCAGCCTCCTGTGCCTGACACACGCCGTAAACTTTTTGAGTCTAAGGCAAGCCGGTTTCCTCACGTTTTCCTTCATCGTTCGATCGATTGTTAAAATGCGCACATATAGTCCATTTAGTCCATTGGTGCATAGCCGGGGATCGAACCCTGGGATGGGAGTCGTACGCTGAAGCCACTAGGCCAACACTGTTAGTCTCATTTATATTGTGACGTACGAATAATAGATATCTTGAAAAAGATCTATTTCTTCTTAGGTCTCCGGAGAGGAACAGGCTAATAGCCTACCTTGATGGGCACCGGTTTGTATAGGAACTAAATCAGACGGCGCCACGGGGCCGACGTGTCCATCTTCTGCATTACCGGCGTATTACGAGATCCAGCGTAGCCGCGAGAGCTTTTCTTAGGCAAAGAGACGGTCAAACATAGCCAGTAACCTAACATCACCTATTGCTGTATGTTTTTAAGGCACTGGGAGAAATTGTGCAGGCTTGCAGGATTGGTATGAAACCTAGCTTTTTTTCTGTAAAATAGGAACCTCAACTTATTATTCGAATCGTAAAGGTTTTTACCAAATATTAACATTATATAAGATATCTTTGTAAAAGCATTGTAACATTGTTCGTTAAATAATTTTCTAATTAAATCCACGGCTACGGTAGTTTCACATGGAATCTTAAAGCCAAGTTTAGCCGAGAAATGTTAATAAAGTCTGACTGTATAAAACTTAATCAGAACTTAATAACGACTGAAGGAAATAGAATTTGCTTAAAGCTCTTTTTAATAAAAGTATAGGTCATTAAAGCGCAGTTTTATATTAAGATTTTCTATGTGATATTCACCTCTAAATAACAAATCATTTAAATTGTAAAAAGTGTATTTGGAACAGACTTTTTTAATGGTTTATTCAGAGTCTTAGTGCTAGTGAATACATTCTTGACATCCATACATACCAATATCGACTCCAAATTATCCATTTCGGGTCCTAAATTATTATTTTTCTTATTATTCTGGCCATTTCAATTAAAGAAATCCGTATGTAAAACAATTATTTATAAAAAACCAACTTGAATAAATGTTAAAATGATTTGTCAATTAATAAACATTGTCCAAATTAAAACTTCTTGATACGAACAAAATAGCACCGAGCGCGTGTTGTATAAAATATTAAATTTTTCCCGTCGGATTGCACAACTGCGGCCAATTTAGCCTTCGCAGGAACTAAAGTCGATTTTAGTTTTAAATTCAACGTCACAAGTGTGGACGGACTATTTTGAACGTAATTAACAAGTTTCATAACGCTCGAAGCGAAATTACGTCGAAAAACAGAACTTGGTTATACAATTTAATTTGTTTATTCATTTATCAGATAAAAGTTTGGGAATAGATTTTTAGGACAAGACATGACCTGCCTCTTAATCCCTTGTTTTTAAAACCCTGGACCTCTAAGGGGGCGTCAACAAGTATCTCGAAAAACGTGATTTTATTACATAGAGCAGTGTTCCCCTAATATTTTTGAGTATGCAACACTAAGCCCTGTGGTCGTACGTTCGAATCACGGCTGTAAACAATGAACTTTGGTGTCTATGTGTCCATTTAACTACCTCGTACGATGGTGGATCATCGTGAAGAAACCGGCATTCTCTACTAACCAAAGAAATCGACGTTGTAAGTAGGCACCGACTTACCAATTGCCTATTTAAAAAAAAAATCAGTTACAGGACTCCAAGGCCAAGATATCGCCAATAATTTTATGACATATTTTGAAAGAAGCTAAAAATAAAACCAGTAATAATTTTTTACCATGTCTAAATTAATTAGTGTATTTTTTTGCGTAATATCGGAGTATCTTTAACGCTAATCCAGCCTTAGTATCGCGATCAAAAAGTAATAAGTTCTAATAAAGTAATAGTATATAAGTTCTCATGTAAGTGACTATTGTCTGTTATGAGAATAAATGTCTTAAAAACCTAAATTTTCTATTTCATTTCTATTCTAAATTCTGTAAAAAGCATGGTATACAAATTTTACTTTTAGATTACTTCAACAATATAAGTGGTGCTGTATGGAAAGAGACTTTGTGCGCCTCATTTTCTATTTCTCTGAAGAGTTTAGACTAGTACCTGCTTGTCTTTAAGCTTCTAAGAATCTCCTTTATCCATCGTCATTTGTGTTCTTTTGTTTCTGGTGTTCCAAAATTCTGAAGATTACATTTATATTATGAAGTTGTCGAAAATTAGTGTGTTGATTTGTGAGCCATACGTTACAAGTTAAATTTTTTTTACATCGTAATCGTATGGGCAGGAGACTCATGTGATTTCGCCACCCATGGACACTCACATTGCCAGAAGTGCGTTGCCGGCCTTTAAATAATTGTTACGGTGTTTTCTAGCCCCTAAGAAGAATTAGTTTAGAAATACCTCGGCTGGAAGCAGCTGTTCCAGATAGTGGTTGTGCGTGACAAAAACTGCCTAAAGTAACGCTCAGTTATGTAACGACGGACGTCGAGGTGATACGTATTGTGTTTGATATTCTGCTTTGACGTCCAATAATCAGATAAGCAGATAATAATCCGAACAACTCCTCTGTACAGTCTCCATGGTAAATGCGGTAGAAGATGCACAGACTTAAAGGCGATTGCGAACCATTGCTAAGATAATAGTTAAGAGATTTAAAGCTACGTTTTTAACACCTTATGTGGTAAAACATACACACCATGTCGTATGAAACAATTAATGAGTCATACTGCAGATTTTCAACTACAGTGAGGCAAGATATATAGCTCTCGTAAATTCTGATAAAACAATTCGTGTAAATAATTAACCCACTCTCGGGTGGCCGTTTGTCAATGTTAGCACTGACTTAGTTTAGATTTAGAAAATAAAGCTTTTTCTAAATATTTTTGAATGAAGATGCATAATTTCCAGTTAAATGTCTAAAAATGGCAGAGTTTTTGGACATGTAGCAGTGGGTTTAGAAAAACTGACTGGCAGAGTAAATGGCACCAGGTCTCGAGGCCCTACTAGCTAGACCGATCAAGTAAAGGTCACCCAGGCGCAGAGGCTTGCCGAGGACAGAGTGGAGGAAGTTGTGCGGCGACACTAATACGACCTTCAGAAATGAAGAGCGCGACTAAGAAAGAAGTTCGATTATTCTAAATTTAAATCTAAAAACTATTTGCAATTTAACAAAATTTTAATTCACGTTTTATGAAATTTCATTTATGCCGCTAGAAAAAGCAATATCAATAATATGATTACTTTTTCGCGATAAATTAGATATTTTCACAATTAATATCATAATCCTGAAACGTCCAATATAAGATTCGAAGTAATTAAATTAGGTTTAATCTAAATGATAAATATAGCTTTAGAATTTAAAATTCATTCAAGGAGAAGAGAAAAGCTTAATAGAATAGTCTTTTAACTAAATGAAATATTTTATAATTTAACAGAATAAAGAATACTAAGAAGCGTAATGTTACTTTTTTAAATTTATTGTTCTGAAGGAAAAAAAGCATCCTGTGAATAGTGAGTTTTTCCATTAATTTTTGTTCGTATATATTATATACTAGCAGACCGGCCAAGCGTTGCTGTGGCTAAGGTTTTAGTTATATTACATAGTAGTAACCTATTCAAGGGAAACGGTAGGAGAACACCAGTGATGGGGACCACCATGCTTTTTTGGTGGTAATGCAATTAAATTGTAGCTTATTTGAAACGTTGGTACTTTCAACACAGCGCCATCTGTTAGAATTGTGACTATTAAATAATAAACAAATATTTTGCAATAAAATAATATTTCGGGTATAAATTGAGATGTAAGCTATCCTATCTTTTAAGTTGGATCAAACTACACACGGTGTGCAAATTTGATTGAAATGGGTTCGGTAGTTTAAGAGTCCATAGCGGACAAACAAGGTGACACGTAATTTATATATATTAAGATTTAACAGCAATAAATTGATCAATAAAATCTTAAAAGGTATTGTTACCATGGCTGTCTTCTACACAATAATTTCAATTTCACAGGTCGTTACACTAGCGCAACAAAGCCTAAGGTACAGGTTATCTAATCCACTGAAGTGGCGAGGCGTGCCGGAAGGAGGCTGTGACATCACCGGAAGTGCTATGGCGCCACCTGCCTCAAACTTGAGGCAATTTGCTACTTTATTGTGCGAAAAGGTGAATGCAAGATTTTAAACACGGAATGTTTCGCTTTTAACTGCTCGGTGCAATTTTAATTGCTTTAAGATGGCGCGAAGTTTGAATAAATGAATGCCTTGCTTAATAAACATCTTCGTTTTTGTGCATTTTAACGTTGATACAGTTTGCATAGCAGACGTCTGGAGTATCGGGTTCGATTTCCAGGCAAAAATGAAATGATTAAATTGTAATTCCCTCCGCGACTGATGTGTTTTAAAGACTCGACCAAGCGCTCAATATTTTTAATTTAATTTATTTTATTTTATTATTAGAACGACCCCTGAGGGCTCTTTAGAAAGACAAGAGGTTAAAACATTTTCGGTCATAACATACATATTTTTTACATTAACGTTTATCAGAACTACTGAAGAAAACACAAATAGTTCTTAGAAAATATTTAGCAGAAGACTGAGCTTGCATTTTCATTTTATATGTTGACTTTAGCATTATAAAATGGATGTTGAAAATGTTTAGAAGCTTAGTGAATTTCACAACTTATATGAGTTATAGGCAACCTACCGCATAGTACTCCCGATTCGCGAAGGAGAGAAAAGTGTATGTCGTGTAAAGTTTACCGGCGCCACACGGCAATTTTTCAGGCTTTAGTTTCACTTAAGTTTCACATTTAATTTCAAACAATGCGTTTCAAAACTTTGAAGAACGCTAACGCTAAATATATGTTTTAATAAAGTCATTCAAAAATACTACAGTGACTTTTAATTATTATTATATTATAATGAAATTAAAAATATTTGTCTTTTAGATTCACTTGTTTTAAAATTTTGTAGAAATTTTCCAAATTAAAAATACAATCGATAATATTTAATAGAACATATAATAAAAAACAAAACACTGCAGTTCTATGGCGTCAATATGAAGCTTAACAATCGTGTTCCATAGAAATAAAATTATCTCTATTGTAGGGTGCAAATTCCATTCCATACATTTTCAACTGTCAAATACATCTTTTGTGGTTAAATAAAAAAAACAACAAAAGTTTTATCATTTACATATTCAACAAGAAAATCCTATATTTTTTTATGTTCAAACATAATATAACAATAGCTATATTCAGTCTAACGACATTCTTTGTATGAAAACTAGAATTATAAACGTTTTCAAAGCATGGTTATTGTTCAATGTTGGCAAAGTTATAAAACACAAATCGGATAGCGACAAAAAGAAATGCAAAGTGAACTCAAACTGGAATGAAAAGACGTCATAAACCGGATGCATTGAGGTCTGTTATTGCCATATAATAAAACGTTATAAATAACAAACAGTTTTTATTTCAGAGTACGCGGTTTTTTTGTATACATAGGACCCCTACTGTTCGAAATACATAATTTTAATTTGATGAGGGTGATCTAAAAAATATTTTTAGTCGGCCGATCCTCTCGCATTTTGATTATTCATCGTTGAAATTCACTCGGGTAACATTAGATGCATTTTTATTATGATATATAAATTTTTTGTTACTTATAATTTTCAATAGTTACGCCCTCCATCTAGATTTTTATAGTGAGTGTTTTGTGCATGTTCGTGAACTATTACTGTAAGGCAAGGTACAGCATCAGTTTAACCTCTCTTAGTTTCCAAATTAACAATTTCACCAAATCCTTACGGCTGACGTAATTGTGTGCCTTTCTTCCTTGTAAGGAGCAGTACAACGAGGTATGTACTCAGGACTTATTCTAGTATAAGATTATGTATCGACGGCCACACAACACTTAAAATACTAATCCATAGTATATCTAGCGCAGCACATTTAGAGATTCTAGTTGTCACTTTTGTATTTAAATCACAAATGTAGTTTTATATATCCACATTTAGATTTTATTTCCATAATTCGAACTCCGTGTTAGACGTTATTTTAAAGAAAATAAAATAGCTATGAAGACTTTATTTAATTTTGCTATATTATGAACATATAATATAAAGGGTTTGCCATTTTAGTAAAATCCGATGTGTTGTAAATGTCAAAATGAGACTACTAGCACCACCTGTTTCGTTCTACTATATTGTCATGTGTGTATGTTATAATAAAAATGTCAATTGCTTCTGATACTAAGCGAAGTTGTTTAATTTTATGATAGTAAGTATGTCGATTTATTATTCTCATTGATACAACTACGTACTACGACAACACGAATTTTAATGTTGTTTTTCAAAATTAGAACACTTTTCTTGGCAAACGTCAATTTATTTCATACATCTATCCGTGAAACAGGTTTCTTAAAGAGACCATTACTTACCTCACGGCATCCACTCGCTAGTAAATAAACCCGTCTCAATTGTACCCATTTCTCGGTCGAGAATAATGTTTTTGTTTATTTTAAGCTTATTCTGCTAGTGTATTGCTCCATTCTAGATCCATTATTTACGAATCTTACTTTAAATTGTAAAGTCTGTGGTCTTATCTAGTTTAAGAAAGTGCAGTTTTCTTTTTAAATTTTTTAACTTGTCTTTTATCGGTCAGTCTTGTATTGTTCTAAATTTAAATAAAGAGTTTTGCGTTTATAATTCTAGTAAAGGATATATAAAAACTTCATCGTTGTTATTCTAAATTTAAAATGGAGAGAACGAAAACAAAAGAAAATCATACCTTCCCTTACCAAGGCAATCAATAGTTCAACACCGCTTTAAATATGAAAGCATACAGAGTCCATGAGTATGAGTTTCTAAACTGTAAGCAACTTTAAGTATTTAATAATTAATTGTGGAAGTGGGAACCGACAAGGAGCGTTATTAACTATTTCGCGTGATTTTGTGCTTGTAAAGGTATAACGTAACTTACGAACTGTTTTGTGGTTCACGCAAATCTTAGTAAAAATATATATACACGAATTTCACGCATTAGTTAAGACACTTCAAACTTTATATATATATATATAATATATATATACTAGCTGACCCGGCAAACGTCGTTTTGCCATGTATATTATTTCTAGGAAACATTTTTTAGTTCAATAAAAATAACTATCTACTATAATAAAAAAGGGGTTAATCGTAGAGGGGTGAAAATTAAGGGTTGTATGTATTTTTGTATGTTGTATCATAAAAAAAATTATGCAAAAAATATAAATTTTTTTGGGGGGACACCCCTCATAACTTAGGGGTTTGAAAGATATATAGTAGCCGATTCTGAGACTTACTAAATATGCATAAAAATCGGTCGAGCCGGAGGAGTATGGGAAAATGGAAACATTGTGACACGAGAATTTTATATATTAGATATACGAGTATAATTCTACTGTACGTAGATACGTGTATGTACGTATGTCACTGAACTCCTATTAAACGGCTGGATTATGAATGAAATTTTTTGGTTGCGTTTGGGTGGCGCCCTGCATGGTTTAGATGCACAAATAAGCCCAGCAGATGGCGCTGCAGTCGGAACTTTCATACATTGTTTAATATCCTAATCGCTTGAAATATCATGCAGGACAACGTGTGTCGGGTCCGCTAGTATATATATAAATATATAGTTCAAGTAAAGTAAAATTTACTATATTAAACTCACCAACGACATGAATGAAGGCCGATCTCACTTGCGTGTGAAAGGAAGGTGCGTCAGCGGATACTTCGCATCGATATCTTCCAGCCAGCGCACGCGTCGCTTCCCGTAATACAACTTGCTGTGATGTTGATCTTGATACCTGGAGTAATAAACTGAGCTTTAGTAGTGGTATATCATTAACCAATTCAACCAAATGGTATCACATTTGGTTAAAGTACCAATCAAACTATAATTGTTAAATATATCTATTTTTTCACTGGCTACAACTATATAACCATTCTATAATAATACCGTTTCAATAATTAGGTTCAAATTATATAAATCTACTGTAACAATTAATTTCAAACCAGAAAAGTAATTTTTTTAATGTAAATCAATGGTTGAACATCTTTAGTAATAATAATAATAATATTTATTATTATTTTCTCCCATAAAACATTTACAACAAACAATAAGATTACAGTTGAGAAGGTATTGGGAGACTGGTTTCCAAGCTAGGTAAGAACCGGTGATATGGATAACCAGGCTTCCATTCCACAGCAAAAACATATTGAGTGGTAACAAAAAGGACATACATATATGGGTAGGCAAACAAATTAAACATTTTAAATAAGAAAATAAAAAAAAACAGTCAACTAATTAAGAAGTTAGTAGAAATAAAGTTGAATGTGTGTGTGTGATAGTGGGAGAGGGTATGTACGCGTGCGGGAGTGAGTGTTAGGAGGGTGTGTATGGGATTGTGTCAGGCACACGCCTGAGAACATGTGTGAAAATTATTTTAATACATCTAGCAGATTTTCCGTTTGGTCATAGTTCAAATTAAGTATAAATTTATGAAGTATTTGCTTTACACATTTTTTGTTTTATAAATTTACAATGGTGTTAAATTTATCGACTCACTTTAACTCAATTTATTTGTATGCAATAATGGGTTGCTTAATTATTTACAATTTCCTTGTTCTCTTACGTTAATATGCATATTGGCACCGATATCCTTTAATTAGAAAAAAATGGCATAACGTATAAACACGGTGATTATTATTTTTTTTTCATTAATAAAACACGAAAAATGAAACTAGTTAATATGTTAATCTTAAATATAAGCTTAAACATCAACCTTACACCAGTTTTTATCGTCGAAATATGAAGTCATAATATTCCAGGAACATAGGATGTGGTTAGGAAGACATGATATCATTACCGTCCTGTGAGAGCGATACGCTTGGCTCAACCTTCTCAGGCTACCGCAATAGTACTTTGCATTTCGCTTTGAAAACTGCTTAATGCAATCCTTATTTATGAAAATAATTGTGCTTTAACTATAATATAAACTTACAGAAATTAGTACTAAAATTAATGACATTATAACAAATGGATTACATAACAATTTAAAAAAAATTGTGACATAATTATCAATTATTGAAGTTATACTTCTTTAGGCGCGTTATGAAAAATTGATGAGAGTGAAATTTTACGATGCGCGCGCACCTGAGACACAAAGTTGTCAGTGTGATTATAGCGTGCGCGAGCGAGATGGGAATAAGACAATCTACAAGTAAAAAGAAATAGAATATGCGTGAAGTTAGCAGCTATGCCAAGAATTTTGAATGAACATAATGACATTTACCTTTTAAACAAATAAAGGAGTTTTAATTATTTTTTCAAAGAAATTTAGCAATGTTTTTTCACAAAGACCTATTGTTACTTAGTTAAAAGGTTATGAAACATACGTAGTTATTAAATTGAATGAATAATATAATAAAATAATAAATAATCATAATAATTATTATTAATATTAATTAATAATTGAATAATATACTAAATATTAAATATTATTAAAATATTAACGTTAAATATTTGTTATTAATTATTTAATATTTTAAAAAAATAAAGAAAGCCAAAGAAGTATAACTTCTTACGCGCGTCCTTTTTTTTATACTAGCTGACCCGGCAAACGTCGTTTTGCCAAGTATATTATTTCTACGAAACATATTTTTAGTTTAATAAAACTAACTATCTACTATAATAAAAAATAGGGTTTGATCGTAGAGGGGTGACAATTAAAATAAAAATAAAAATTTAGGAGTGGACCCACCCTTTACACATTTAGGGGTTTGAAAGATAGATTCCGATTCTCAGGCTTACTGAATATGCATAAAAAATTTCATAAGTATCGGTTCAGCCGTATCGGAGGAGTTAATTTAGGATTAAATTCCCTTATTAGTCAATTAGGTTAGATTTGCATTACATAAAAGTCTTAAAGTATGGCTAACTGTTTCTATTGGAAAATTAAATTGTCCTTTTTAATATTTTTCTTTACTTATTATTTACGTTTCCCACCGTTTAAACCTTCCCTGAACATCCACAAATATTTCAAGATCATAATTAGTCAAATCGGTCCAGCTATTATCGAGTTTTAGCGAGACCAACGAACAGCAATTCATTTAAGATTCGAGTGAATATTACAAAAATTTAAAGATCGAACATATTCAGCCTTAATAGCAGTGTTAATGTATGTATTAATTACTCAAAGTGCCTGTTTGGTCGCAACGGAGTATCAAAGCAATCGAGTCGTAATTAAAGCAAGGTTTTTCCTCCTATGTCCAGTAATGTTCTTTGTCCCGCTTCTTTGTATTGATCCGACATTGGAAAATAAGATTGCCATAGTGCTACGCACTGCGCATTCTTAATGATATCAACATTTTGTTCGTGGAATTAATAATTTAAAAGGATATGTTTTAGCTTTTATTAATCATTTTATAACTCAAACTCAAATCTTTACTGCATTTTAATCTGCATTCCTTATGTACATAATTTATTACAATAATGAATAAGGACCTTGGCTAGGCACAGCAATGTTGTGAGAGGGCATGCTTTATTATAGTTCATTATATTCTTATACATTCCTATTCTTATAAGGCACATTATTTATTTGGTATATTTACTTTGGTTTCACGTTGCGAAAAGGTACTTAACATTATTAATAAACTTAACTTTTATAAGGAAATTAAAACCTATCAGTCAGATACTCTGTAACAGTGTAATAATATTTCTTGTATAATAATTATGTTAGAAATTTGGTAAACCTCAGGTTATTTGTTTCATTCTTCAAATTTTCTGGTAATTTGTTATATATTTTTATGGAGGAGGTCAATGGTCTTGATTGATGTAACTTTAGTCTGGATGTAGGTCGAATCAGTTGGTTTTTACGAGAAGGTGAGTAAAGGGTTTTTGTATCTTCCCTTTTTTTATACATATTAGGATATTTATATAAATTTACATGCTTCCAGTATATATATGCTAGGTAGAGTAAGGATATTGTTCGGAATGATGTGGGGCTTGCATGAGTCAGTATTTCCTATATTAACTAAAATTCTCAAAAGTTTTTTTTGGCTTGTAAATACGGCAGTGGCATAATTATCGTCCATCACGCTGTTTATATAAAGCCAAACGAGTTTGTTTTTTTTGGCTGTGTTTAACACAAAACATTATTTAGTAGGAAAAGTCATATAATTATAATTCAGTTTTACAAACGCACTTGGCAGTACTAATATTTAAGGTTGGGAAAATAAAAAGAATATTATGACATTTGTCTGTTATACAACATACAAATGGTAAAAATTGTCATAGATTGATTAAAGTAATTGATAAAGAAAAAAAATCATGTATTCATATAGGTAACACAATGTACACTTATGAACGTCAAAACAAAAATATACATTAAATGCTTCTAATTTTACATTAACTGCCAGTTCTCAAATAAATCAATTTCTCAATCAGAACTGGTAATAAACTCTTCGCCAGTCTTTTTAATCACCAAGTTATTAATATTAACCAATGACCCTAAAACATCTTTACTATGGGTACAGATAGTACAGAGAAAAGTGTCGTTACCATGGTAACAACTATTTTTGTGTATCTACAGGTATTTTTATTCCAAGCGTGTTTATGGCGCACATAGAAACACTTATTTGTGCACAGATGACTCTGAAAGCGCAACCTCAGCGATCAGTTACCACTAAAATAGGGTAGGCAACATAAAAAAAAACAACGAATGTTCTAGAATCCCTTGCACAGTTTTATTACATCAAGTTCACTGAAACTGAACCATGTTTTTGAATTTTTTGCGACATTCCTTTGATCTGAAATATATTTTACTGTACCAAAAAAGAACTTGAATAGAAAATGTAATAATTGGAAAAACTAGGTAGAAATAAGTTGTGGTATTTTGTTTATGTTTTAAATTTTTTTTAATGTTTAAATAACTAACATAGGACAGTGGAAATAGGTGAGACTAGATTCATGTATGATACTCCCACCCTTTCAAATAAAGACATGAAGATAGTAATAGCTTCATAATAAATTAGATTATAAGGTCATATTCATAACAGCCCTGCTATGTAAAACCATAAATTTACACGATTATTTAATAGCACTATCTATATCTATATGATAACACAATAGAGACTCTTGAAAGGTATTAATAAAAAATAAAAAAACTAAATTCCTTTTACCAATGCCGCGGAAGGGGGCTGTTCGGGTATTTTAAAAAATAAATAAATAATAAAACAAAAAAAAATAAACCTTTTAAATATCATCTATATCTGATGACGTCATCTAACGACGTCATCTGCGACACCTTTTGTCTTCAGTCACCGTGACTATGCACGCTGCACGAAACGTCGGTTAAATTTAAAATTATGTAAAATAATTGTAAATTTATAATAATACATAACTTTACTCCGGTTAAATATGTTTTCTTTAAATGTGTAAAGGTTATGTCAATAAAAGACAATACTGGACGCAATGTGGAAAACTAAAAGTTACGGTACTTTGTGATACGACAAGTCAATTTCGATTAGCCATATTTGTAATAAAAAATATTCAAATCTTATGTTATTTTTACTAAAACAATTACCCCTTCACACAAATTCTATAATTGGATACAATGTGCAAAACAAAATAGAACATATAGAAACGGTTAAAATAATTTTACTAAGAAATAAGAAGACTTATAGCAAAAGTTTCCTTGTTTTTGTTATAATGTTTCAAATGCTAAAGAGTTTCTGATTTCTGAAGTTATAATTATGAATGTTAATGACATAAATAAATCCATTTTAATTATTTTGAACCTTAAGGCTCTACTAAGGCTTTTAATTTAGATAGTAAAATAGCGCCTCGTAAGATATACCGATAATTATAATTTATGCCTACTGGTCCGAAACAATTGTTTCGCTGGTAATTAAATCCTATTCCTAAGTATTTACGTCTTTACAAGTATTTCTATTACACTTGTGAACGCGAATGTCGAAGCTATTCAATTGCTTGTAAAACAGAAGATTGTAAAGGACAAAACCATTCGAATTAGTGAGTTAGTATGAGTGCATGTAGTGCAAGTGCTAAATAGTGGTAAGAGGATAAAAATTGCACACAAGAACAGAGTTTGTTCCCCTTAATAGAGACTGTAGGTGTAAGTAGTTAGTCTTTCAGTGATACATGTATCTTATGTTCCACAATAAACATACTTATTAGGTGTTATTGGACACTTTCTTATGATATTTTTTAGTAATGTAGGTTAGTTTTAAATAACTTTTTAGTCTGAAGTCAGTGTAGATCGTAATATTAAATTGTGTCTTTGTGCAGAGACAATTTGTAAAAATAATATTTGTAAACATGTGCAAATAAAATCTACCAACTAATTACAATGCAAAATATTATTAAACTCTTTGTTTAAACCAGTTGATTAAATTTCATTAAACTTGATAATATCCGGCTTAAATTGCTTGCCTTCTGTCGGCTTTAGCTTCAATCTTAATGAACGTTTTTAACCTTAATTCTAGATTCAACAGGCTTCAACGTGAAATTATGGAAATGTTTTAATATAAGAGGAAATTAAAATTATTAAAGAAGGGGCTTAAGTGAGCGTTTTTCGTCTTCCGTATCAATATTGGAACCTGTGGATCAGTTAATAAAGATAAATACTCAAACACAGTTACTTAAGTTACACTTAAGATCGCTGCAGATCTTTTGAGAGGTATAAGCTGTTTTCTTCAAGAGCATCCTAGGAGCTAAATCCATAGTTAGAAGTAGTAGTTTAGTAAATAAGAAGTAATAATAATAACACTTTATTTCCATCACAAAAACAGGAGAAAAATAAAATTAAATAAATGAAGACAAAATATGTAAATTGGAAGGTCTTACTGCTAAAAGCAGACTTCCAGACAATACAAACATAAAAGATTTATACATAAAATTAATTATTTAAATCAATTTTTTTTTATATCTCTCATTATATTTTTAAGCTATTGCATAGCTTCTATCGCGGGCCTCGAGCGTGGACACCGAATCCAGAAATTCCGTAACGAAAAAAACCTTACGCGTTAGAGCGGGACTGAACGCATACTGCGTATTCACATCTCTCTGACGAGATCGGTGCAGCCGGTGCGCGTTAGAGTGAGACAGACTATATAGGCGAGTTAGTCTGAATTAATATCAAAGAAAAAAAAATACTGCATAACTATTATTATTTAGTTAAATAATTATAATTGCATAAGTTGAGTAAAAAAATTATGCAATAGCTTTACCGCGGCAGTCCCCGAGTGCCACACGTTTTTTATTTTATTGTTTTATTGTTATTTTGTGTGTGTGTTTTTGTTAGTAATAAATGTTATTTCTATATCTATGTCTAAATATAAAGTACTATACAGAACCAAAAATAAACTAGACTACAATATAAAAATGCACACAGGTAAATAATAACAAAAGTTTATTGCTACAATGTTGTGAATTGTTTCTTAAATGTAAATTTAATCTGCAAGAAGTAGTTTTTAATAGGAAATGCCTCGCGAACTATGGAGACTTTCCAGGCATCAAGTTTGTCTGGAATTTTGATTGTTTCGTGTGGTGATGAAATGAGACAATTAATTATATGACTCATAGTCAACTTTTGAAAGTTTCTCACGGGTTCTGTTGGACATGTCAGTAAAATACTTATAAAAAATGGACCTCCGAAAATAATTTTTTGAGAAGGATTTTAATATGCTTCGACATATACAATAGGAATATATATATGGTCGTTATAAAATCTGCTTAAAAATCTCCGTAGGGATTAGCCGCCCTAATTTTTGGCGGTGTTTCGCCACGCGCATCAACGCCATCGCTCCTTATCAACACCATCACCAGACATCCGTCCACCTCATTGTGGGAGGTCTTCATTATTAGCTTTATAAATTTAAATTGGATCTCCCAAGGTCTAGCTTTCGTTCGGTGTTTTCCTCCACTTTTCCCGCCCGTTTTTTTGCGTGACCCACGGTAAAACGACTCGACTCCCTAAGTGACTTTGGCCCGCCGTGTCCGTCCCCCCTAACCCCAAAAACAAAAGGGGGGGGCGCGGGGCAAAACAAAAAAAAATAAAAAAAAAAAAAATTTTAGTTAATTATAAGAAGCGCAACAAAATGTAAACAACCCTTATCTGCTATATACGTATTAAAACCGTAATGAGCGAAGTTATAATATATAATTTTAGTTTAAAAAGTACTTTTTAACTTTATAGGCCGTCTAAAGCCTCAACGTAAATATGTTATTAAAGTAGAAACACTAAGAGGAAAAGAAGTTCGGGGAATGTTACTTTTCTTAGAAGTGCAACGTTGCGGTCCCAAACATTTTAAGAGTTTGTTAAAACTTTGCTGGAGACGCAAAAATAAGGCTAAAACTATGAGAAACGTTTATAAGTTTTGAAAAGAATTTCACGGATAAGAATTTTTTCCACGTTACGTTTACTTAAGTGAAAAATTAAGTCTCGCAATCGTAAAGGGTAAATTTGTGGCAACACACAACACTGGGAATGTGATGGCTATCACTTTGTTGATATTTAAATTATGATATTTCCTAAGTAATTCATCACAATGATGTGTTGAATACTGTATTTATTCGGTTAAGGTTGCTTAAATTTTTAAATAACAGGTTCTGAAATGATGAATTATTTTACATTAAATTGGCGATATAGTAAACTAATTTAATACTTTTCTCCATTATATATTTTAACCCTATAAACATATATATAACATAAATTTACGAGCCTTCTGGCAATGTGAGTGTCCATGGGCGGTTAACATCCTCCTGCCCGTTTGTACACTGTTATATAAAAATATAAAAACAATATTAAAAAGGTTATTGTGATTCCACCTTCTGGGATGGTGTCGCAGAGACTTAACATTTAACTCCGTCATACTTAATTATCATCTTTCACCGTTTACGAAGCTCTCAAGAAGGAAATAATTTTCCCATTTGCCTATGATCTTCCTCGATATATGGACTATCCGAAACAAATAATAATAATAGCCTTTGGATTCAGATACATTTACATTTAAACACGCTTCTATTTCGATCTTCTTTTAGATATGTGTGTTCCCTTTTTTGGCAAAGGCCTCCTTCAAATCCCGCTATTCCTCTCTGCACTATGCCACTCTCTGCCATGTACCAGCTATTGTTTATTTAATTCATCCAAAACTATTGTTCAATTCCAAACAGAAATATTATTCCCACTGAAGTATTTACAAACCAATTCGACTTAGGGTCCTTCAAGAAAAAAGCGTACCAATTCCTAAAAGGCCGGCTACGCACTTGCGAGACTTCTGCCAATGTGAGTCGGCATGGGCGGCGGCACTGAATATCAGGTGGGCCTCCTGCCCGTTTGCTTCCTATTACATAAAAAAGAAAAATAATTGAAATTCCTGCGATTAGTACGTTTACAAACTAGCTTGAGTTTGTTACATATCCATTGCACTCCCTTTGCCCCGCATAAGCAATACCTGTACCCCTCTGACGCAACACCATTATAAAAGGATGCGGAAAACAGCCATCTCTGATCGGATAACTCACATCGGATTGGTCAAATACTCAAATTAGTTATAAACTAAATCAGTGGCACTACAAACTCTTTAAGTCTTGGCCTCAGATTTCTCAATCTCTTTCATGATCATTTTTAAATCTAATAGGCAAGTAGGTAATCAGCCTCAAGTGCCTGACACACGCCGTCGACTAAGTTTTGGTCTAAGACATGTCGATTTCCTCACGACGTTTTCCTTCACCGTTCGGGCAAATGTTAAATGCACTCATAGAAAGAAAATCCATTGGTGCACAGCCGGGGATCGAACCTACGACCTCAGGTATGAGAGTTGCACGCTGAAGCCACTAGGCCAGCACTACTCACTCAAATTAGTTATAAGTCTAAAATATTATTTATCGTACACCTCATGTCGGGCCGATTCAATTGTCATGTGTTAAGTTCAATTATTGTAATTATTTAATTAAAGTAATTTAAATATATATTTTTTTTTGGAATTCTCCGCTGGCCCTCATTTTATTTGTTTAATAAAATTATAATGATTATAGAGCCCATTATACTTGTTTAAGAATATTAAATATTGCTACACATAAACATGGCTTTCTTTTCCATTTGCTTTCTGATAAAACTTCTTTATCATCTTAATAACATTAGGTCCATGCCTATAGGTGGTAAGACGGCTATTGACTGTTATTTTTGTACTGACCATATTAAAAGGCATCAGATAAAATTAAACAAATTTAGATGGTTTTGTCAAAGATTTTACTTCTTCTATCTTACTTACTGAAATATAATAATAGTGTTTACCGATCTTGCCTTTAGTGAAGTAATGGAATAATTTCATTTTGTGAAAGGCAAAACGGCGAACAGCAAACGAGCCACGTGCGCCCAAAAAGGTCATCGCAGCCCATGGATACCCATTCACACACAGCCGGCCTTTGAGGGAAAAATATGCTCTTTTTGGAGGTCGTATTTCCCAGGGATGAGCTCCACTGGGAGTCGATTCTATAGTTAGCTACTTCGCAAAAGAAAGTGTCTTGTAAAGCGGACCGCGGAAGACTTCCAGTCATCAAGGCGATGCTAGTGAAATTTTGAATGAATACGGCTCGTACGGTGTTGATACGAGGCAGGAGAAATCAATACTTTTATTCTGCCTAGAAGATATTGGTCATTATGACACCACGAAATCATTATTTTTATTGTACTATTAATTTTTTAATGGTGCGTGTAATTGCGCGTGCAGTAGGTACCTAATATGTTAAAAAGTAAACAAAGAAATCGCAAAAAATAGCCTGTCAACACCTGATAAACTGATAAATAAATGCAGACATTTTTCAGGACCTGGCTTATCTAAACGCATTGTACAAAGCCGGGATAGACTGATGAATGTCCAACGAGATGTATATTCAATGACGACTGATTCCATCACATCCAATTGCATCGTATATTTTTTCGGGGCAAAAATATTTCCACGTGTCAATATGGACTTCCTTAACTCGTTAACTGGGAAATCCGACAGTTATATATTTAAAAGATTAACCAAAAATAGTGTCAGTAAACAACATGTTGTTACCCTGTAACATAAAGAACCAGTGGCGCTACACCTAGGTTATGTATCAGCTTCGTAACCACTTTATCTTAATACACGGCGTTGATTTTTAGGTCTATGTCGGCTTCCTCTTAATATTTTTAATAAACGAGAGAGAACTTACACACAAAAAAGTCAATTGGTACACTGCCGTGCAACTCCTGACCCATAGTATAAAACGGCACAATATCCCACTTATAATAATAACCCTTTAATCATGCACATCTTATTGACATACATTTAATAAAAATAGATATAAATACAATTTTTACTACTCTAAGATACGGCCCCTGTCCGGGAACAAGCCTTCTCCAACTTTTTTTAATATTTCATTGTGTGCCATCGTCTTTCAATTTTTCCTGGTACCCTTTAGATCCCGTCGGCTCATGGTTCTCCCTTGTTCCTTTTCCTTTTGGACCAGTCCATTCGGTTAATGTTTTAGACCATATGTCATCTGTATAACGGGCCACGTGCCTTGCCCATCTACATTTAAGTTGTAGGTACGTTGCTCAGCATCAATTACTTTTATTTTTCTGCGAATGCATTTACTTTTATGTTTGTCGCGTAATTTATATATCTATATATCTATCGCACTCTGGCACGAGCGTATTTTGGATCTTGTTTTGTTTTTGAAAATCCAAGTTTGTGCTCCATATGGCAAGGCAGCAAGCACGAATCCACCTTTTTCGTCACTTATAATGACTGGATATAACGGTTTCAAGTAACGAATATGAATATGTTATTGAAATATTGATCATTCAAATTTCTAATTTGATAGTATGTGAATTCTTATAACTGAATTTGAGATATAAATTCTTGATCGAGTGCAAAACATCCAAAATTACATAGATTTTAAATAAAAATCAGTGGTGCTACAACCTTTTTAGGCCTCAGATTTGACAATCTAATAGGCAAGTAGGTGATAAGACTCCTTGTGCCTGACACACAATGTTTTACTTCAACATTCGAGCGAATGTTAAATACGCACATAGAAAGAAAGTCCATTGGTACACAGACGGGGATCGAACCTACAACCTCAGGGATGAGATTTGCACGCTCGTATAATATTCAAAAAAATTGCTTAAATAAACATCATTAGAAGAATAATATTGCTTAGGTTTTGTATTGACATGCGGATAGGCAACTCTCCATGCTTTGTGGTCAAAGCAAGATATGTATCGACTCTCACTTAAATACGCAATTCAGAATTTGAAAATGTTTTCCTCTGGCCAAACGAGCCGCTATCATCTATAGCCTATTGAAACCTTTTCATAGAAGTGGTAGTTTCACGTTAAAATCTATGTTTGAATTTTTGGATTTTTATACAGCGCTGTATATAACAATGTAGCATGCTAGTGAGTACATTACATTTATAAACAAACAAAACAAAGTTGGACACGTAATTAAAAAATATTTTAAAAATACACCATTAGTCAGTCTTTGATAAATTTAATCTTTTGCGTGTTTATCTGTGTTTATTATCTACAATGTTTCGGACCGTCGTTTACTTTAGAAGATAAAAATTTAATTTTTATATCATAACGTACATCGAACTATATAAAAATCGGTTGTCTGTAAAGTCGGTTTACTGACGATAGTTGAACGTGACAACGTTATAAGATAATACTGATGGAATGGTTGCATTTTTCAAAAGATTACAAAGATTTCAAAAAAAATTATTTGTTTGATAGATATTTTGTATGGATTTAGAGAAGGAGGTAAAATGGAAATCACAATTGAATTGATCAAGTTACATTTATTTGTACGCATAAATACACGGATGTCGAACGCTGCCGAATGCGGTGGCCGATTGTGCCTCTTTGTCGCTCGTTCCGCGCTCTCGCTTGCACTTCAAACCTTAAATGGAACGCCTCAGAGGTAACGCCGCATGCGTCATGTTTTTTTGTGCGTGCAGCCGGCTCCATCGAATTATAAGACGTTGTCACGTCAAAAACAAACATACGATATATATATATATATATATATATATATATATTGCTTATTGTCTGGCAATATTCTCAGAAATTTACAATTAAATCACAGAGCAGTTTCTTCGTGATTTCGTAAATACCATAATGTTTCTTTATGACAGCTGGTCGATTTTTCCATACAATTTTGTATAGTTATAATCGATAAATGAATACTTGTATTTAGCTTTGTTTTCTATACCAAAATCTATTTAGTTTCTCAAATAATTTTCGGATCATACAGTCTTAAAATACACCTGTAAAGGTCAGCAAATAGTAAAATACAAAGCCAATCCCTACCATACATTAGAAGCTCGATCTACTTAAACCAAAGAGCCTAAAGAAACACTTTTGTATGAACGTATCAAGGAAATTGCCCGAATCCCATTCCATTTTCAAAATGATCAAATATTTTTACATTCTCTTTGAAATACTCAAAAGGCACTCATAAAGGAATATATTATTTGTATGTATATGTTAATGAAATACTTTCTACTCAGTTTAATCCACTTATGTAAATTTGAATTTAGAATACGATAAATCCTTTATCGAGTAGTTGAAGAATAGGTTTTAACTATCACAGTAATTTCGTAGTTTTATTTTGTTTAATTTTGGGGACTGACTTGATAAATGAATGTCACAAAAGAATTCAATATTTTACACTAAAAAGTAATATCACCGGCCTTTGTTTTTCTATAATCTTACTTTACTGAATATACATAGGCCAATCTGCGAAGCTTGTAATTAAATCGTTTGATATTTGTTAATATTGCAGTAAAGCCTATAATAATAATAATAATAGCTTTTATTACTGTAAAATACTTATCCTAGTACATAAAAATGTGAAGTACTATAAACACTAATAATTAATCGGCAAGCCGGTTTAATTTCTATTTTACAGCTTATTCTTAGACATAGGCCTCCATTCTCTCTGTGTCTAGCTTTACGTAGCCATATAGGGCCCGCTACTCTACTTATATCATCTTCCCATCTTTTTATTTATGTTAGGAAGCCATTCCATCGCTTTTTTTATTGTCTTTCTGTCGATTTCCAAGTACTACTAGAAGTAACAGCATTTCTTAACATTGTCATGTCTCTTTATCTTTATCTCTTATCTTTCAATTTCAGACCTAAAACACTACACTATTGTGACATACTCTTAGTATGTTTTTTTTGTATATTAGTACACGAATCATATTAATAAATTATTTTGTATGTTAGAAGCGGTACGCTTGCGCCAATTCAGTTGATTAAAACGAATTCCATACCAAATATTTACAGTTTCAAATTTTAAACTTTGGTTTAGGCTTACTAAGGTCAGAAAAAAATATTAATAAAAGTTTTAATTAGTTAAAAAAAACATCGATTAAAAAGTTAAGTAAAAGATCAAAAAAAGCAAAAGATCAATACAACAAACATAGAAATGGATCCAAACATGCAAAGAGCGCGGTCTCAGATTAGTAATATGCCATAGACTATAATCACTAATCGCTCCTAGTAATAATATGAACTCTTTGGTTATACCAATATTATGATATTTACCACATGTATAGTTTTATAGATATTCTTTATTTAAAATATAACAGACTCGTTTAACGTTCTTATTTCAAATACCTGATAGATAAAATAATGTCCGTCTCTCCAATATTGTTCAAAGTATAAGATATACGTAGTCATTAGTAGTACGTTAGTAATTTGCTTCATGTAAATTCACTGAGACCCACTCTAAGGGAGCACTTTGACACCTGTATCACTGAATTACCTAACACACTTAAGTTATTTGATAGAATTTGCATGTTTAATATTTAATTAGTATGATTCTATCTAATGCGAAACTGATTTACGTATTGGCGGTAAATTTGGAGTATTTTGATGAAATATTAAGAACAGTATTGTCTTTGATTTACATAACCTTTACACATTTAAAGAAAAAACTGTTTGACCGGATTGAAGTTATGTATTCACACGTCATTCGGAGTCACCGTGACCACGCACGCTGTAAAGCACGCGAAACGTCGGATAAATTTAAAATTATGTTAAATAGTTGTAAATTTATAATAATACATAACTTCAATCCGGTCAAACAGTTTTTTCTTTAAATATTAAGAACAGTGTTTTTATATATAAAATGGTATGAACATAAGACAAAATTGTTAATATAAAATATTTTTTTATTAAACACCATTCTTTTCTAAACGTAGGTACGAAAATAGATCGTTTCAATAGAATTGTTTATTTCAAAAGACAGTCAAACTTAATCAAGTTTTAAAAGTTGCAAACCATTTATCTAAATTGATATATTGGACCGAGTTCAAGATGAAATTGAACTTGATTAAAGCAGGTTCTAGGGCTCCTTTTCAAATTGAATTGAAATCATTCCACCTTGAGGATGATACGTACACCATACGAAAGTAACAGCAACTAGACTTTATCGCACTTTTTAATATAATTACTCTCCAAAAAGTCTGTACTGTCTCACTTCATTTGTTTTAAGACTAAATTTCAAAAAAGAACCGATTTATACACAGCCAATTAGTTTAATGCCATTTTAATATTTAACTAGATCAACAAGTGACGATCCAGATGTGAAGTGTTCTGAACTAATTGGAGTGCTCAGTTCTTTCAGTTAATTAACTTAGAAGGTGTTTTTATTTGAACTTTAATTGGCTATCATTAAAATTTTGAGGAGATCGCAAGGACCATTGGTATATCGCCAGGGTTCTATGCGGAAAAAGACTCGTCGTGAGATTTGATGTACAGTGCAAAATTACCATTTTTCTTATATTCACAACACTGTTACGTATGACAGTAATCATATTGATACTTAATAAGGAAAAATTATTGAATAAATGAAAGCACACGTAGGAAATTTTACATAAGTGCCACGTCGATACTCCGTACTCTTCTTACATATTATAATATTTATTATTAATTGCAACCGCGAATTAATAAAATTTGTTACATAGCCGACTTTTTCGATTTTGATTGCTTTCCAGCGTCAGCGAGATACTATCACATCAAATTGACAGAACGGCTCGCGAGCTCTCTGGCATTGAGAGTGTCCATGGGCGGCTGTATCACTTAACATCATGTGAGTCTACTACCCGATTTGCATCATGGTCAACAAGCAAACATCTGTAGGGGACTATCTGTTTCCACCAGTTTCTGTCCAGCACCTCTACAGTGTACAGTTCTGAAGACGATTTCTTTGATCAGTCCATCAGGTTGGTGGACGGCCACGGCAGAGGTTTCAAATGTAAATTGTGAAACAGCATATCGTCGAATTTAATTAAAAAGCTTCTGATTAAAACTAAAGAAAAGAAGAAACCATTTAAACTTACATCAACATCAATTCCAGGTTGCGCGAAGATTCTCGTGAACGGATATTCTTTGGGCAGATAGCTAAAGAACTCCTGTCGCCCTCTATACCACTTGACACTGTAGAGAGTTTCATTGCCCTCTAAAGTCCATTTGCAACCCAGCAGCACTGTGTCACCAAGCTTCACAGCCGATGGGGCAATAAGCTGCACATCTCTTAATGCTATCGTTTCTGAAACAAGGCAAAGACAATTGAAAAATTGTATGTGTACTATATTAGAACTTCAATAAAGCATTGTTTAATTTAACGTAAAAGACAGATAGAAATTAAAATTTCGTAAGGAGAATTTTTGAAATATTAGTATTTTATATTTTATGTAAAATAATTTATTAAAATCTCAAATGACAAATTTTAAATTAAAATGCCACGTGATTTAATTAATTTTAATGACAATTAAATTCATTGAATTCCTAACATATCTTCCTTTTCCCCTCACTCTAAGGAATACTAAACTTTAGATTTGTATAAATATGAACAAGAGTTAAAAAATAGTTTTCCAAAGAAGTTACACTTCTGACATGTGTACTTTGTACGCACGTCAGAAGTGTCACTTTTTTTAATACAAATCACCTACATAGTAGTCTATCAGGCACGCGATCAGGCAGATCTGTGACAGAGAAGCTAGGCAGGCAAATCTCCCTGTTACTAAAAAGGGACTTTATTTGCTCAGGTGGGTTTGGTGGCTCCCACCAGGCCCGAGAAAAACTACTCCGGAAATATCGGAGCTACGTCGGAGCCCGCTGGCCGGCCCACGTTACCCCTCCTTATCTACTGGATACCATTCTATGGCAAAACTTTCCAGTTGCCAGTATCGGTACCCTAGCCAGGAAGATTAGGTTATCATACGAAAAGTGTATTAATAAAATCCAAATGATACTAATGAGTTTCAGTATAAGGGAGGTATTTGGATACGTATTTAAACAATAAGATCTCGAGTATGACTTCTCATTTATTATTTAAAACATAGATTAAATATCAATAAAATTAGGTTACACGTGGAACGTGGTAATAGGCATACTTATTACGTGCGAGCGATAACCAGCCGGCGAATCACGTGTTGGGTGCAAGAAATTGCAACCCTACTGTAAAGACTTGTAAGGCGATGTCAATGTAATGGAAGATGGTTGCTATAGCAGCTAGTCATGGGGTCTCTTGGTAGAATGCTTACGCGACCTCAAGTTACCCCAACAGTGACGTGATTGGTGGGAGGGGTTTAGTGGGGAGGGCTTTTTAGAGCGAGTCCCACACTCTGTGCGGAAATGCATTCCCCTCAATAATAAAAAAGGGATACTTATTACACCACACGCCCATTTTTCAGAGAGAAAAAAATAGTTTTTCAGTTTTATATACCTTTATATCCGTTTAATATTAATAATAGTAATTTCTTTATTTCTCCCATAAAACATTTGCAATAAACAATAAGATCACAGTTATGGAAGTATTGGAAGACGGGTTACCAAACTAGGCTTCCATTCCACAGCAAAGTCATATTGAGTGATAACAAAAATTACATAAATATGGGTAGGCAAACAAATTTAACGTTTTAAATAAGGAAATAAAAACAAAACAAAACAGTCAACTAGTTAGAAGTTAGTATAAATAAAGTTGTTTAATCGAATATTTACTGTAAGAACGATATTCAAGTCATAAAGATATTATTTAAAATTCGAATTCAAAATCACATTAAATGCATAGACATTTATATAAACACTTCACGACAATTAACATTACAAAACCCGCATAACACAATCAAATAAAGAAACAAGTGACACGAGTTTTCCCGCAATCCCTTATTTAGCGAATGGCAACAAAATTCCGCAAGCTAGCAATCAATTTCCCCGTGTTGGCCACATTACACAAGCATTTGTCCGAACGCCGTATTTTTCTTTTACCGCCATCACGACGTATATTAGCACGAGGCCGACCCACTGTCAGCGGGCAAAGTTTATGTTTCCTAAATTAATCGAGGATTCTCGTCTTTAATGTCTATAAACGTCTTTTAATAATGTTATTGTTGAAATATGTAGAATCAAAGGTTCGATATTTGAAGCTGAATAAGAATTAATTCGACGTAAATTCTGATAATATGTGTTTATACGTTATTTTGTCACAATCAAGTATTAGTTTCGGTTACTTTAACTTATAGCTTCTATTTAGCAACAAGTGCGAGTTGGCCTAGAGGCTTTAGCCTGCGACCTCATCCCTGAAGTCATACGATCAAATCACGACTGTCACCAATGGAACTTTTAAAGTGATGAAACTTTTATTACATCGTCTCAAACTTTTTCGTCTGTGTGTTGCATGTCGTGTGACGGTCGGCTGCGGAGTAGGGATAAAGTGAAAGGCGCTCGTCATAGCAGCCAAGGCCAATATGGCGGCGCCTATAGTTCGCAGCAGCTGACCGTGTAGTGTATAGACTATTATTTAATATGTGTATATAATCTAAATAATTGTTAAGTATTATGTATGTCGTACTCTCTAAGTAGAGTTAACTCTGTGTAGAGTTTAATAAAAATATTAGTTGGAGACTTAGTCTACTTTTATTATTTCCCATTATCATTCCAATTTTCCAAGTATTAAATTAAGATTGATAAAGCGATTTTTATACCCTTAATGGAATATTATTCCAAAAATTTTTAGTTAAATGTCTATAATATGAAAAAAAGTTTCACTTTTACCGTGGTTTCATAAAACCACACAATTCTTTTTTTTATGTAAGGAAACGAAATGCATGAAAACGGAATATATAAAAATTATCGAAAAGCGGGTGCAATCTGATTCTAAGTCCCATGTGGGGTTGTAGTTCCATTTTTGTATTTTTCATTTTGTATACATGGATGATATATTCCTAATTAAAAATACTATAAAAAATTTTTTTTGTTTGAACGAAAAATCGCACTCATCGGTTAACTTATATGGAAACCTTATAAAAACGTAGCCCACCATAGCATAGACCTATCATAGATATATAAACAGGATGATTTGACTCCCAAAAAAACAATTGCATTAAGTGCACATACACAAGAATTTGTTGAAATATTCTGACGATAAAAAAATGTATCTCTTGCAGCAATATAAATCAATGATTTTTAAACATAAATTTGTTTAAATTACATTATATTTTACTTTAAATATTCGCAACTTCAATATTTATTACCCCAAACATTGGAATGATCATTCTATAAATATAAACTCAAAAGACTTTTAAAAAAGCTATGATAAATAGTAAGCGAAAACTTAACGAGAAAACCGTATCTTTCTCAAGTTAAAAGAACTTTAGAACGAAAATGTGTTTTTAATTACTTAAAAGTTTAAGCTATTTAAACTACATTTAACACGGGCCAATTATAATGTAAGTCTAGAGTCACAACCCCTAAGGTTTTGTGTTTGAATCCCAGCTATGGAATAGAAATTATAATCGCAGCTGCATCCATTTTTCCGTCACCAATAACAATTGCAAAGAAGAAATATATTAAATTTCATATTTCATTTAATACATGTATTTGTATTTCTTAATCTAGTTCATTCTTTTTTGTTGTATTATTTATTTTCTCTTTTATAATAGTCATGTTTTTCTATAAATGTTGTGCGCACTTGGCATTGATGCATGTATATGTTTAGTTAGTATGGCTTTTTAAAATAAATGAATAATAGATTTTTTTTATGTGACAGGAGGCAAACGGGCAGGAAGCTCATCTGATCTTAAGTGATTTCGCCGCCCATGGACACTCACATTACCAGAAGGGTCGCAAGTACGGTGCCGGCTTTTTAAGAATTGGTACACTCTTTTCTTGAAGGACCCTTAGTCGAATTGGTTAGGTTAAGCTTCAGTGGGCAGCAGCCACATAGTGGTGGTGCGCGGCAACTGTGGTTGGTTGAATGCGGTCAACCTGAAGGAGCTGGTACATTATGTGGTGTAAAGTACTGGAAAAATCGAAAATAATATTAACAATAACGCGTAATTCAATCCCCGCCCCGCATCGTAACGTTTTACGAAAGGAAAATAATATCGTTACGTAATACGTGAACGCTCCCTATGATGAATGATGAAATCTTTAAAAAAATATTTAACTTCGACTATAATACTATTCCGCTAACAAACGCGCGACAACACGTACGCTCAGACGAACAATTAGGTTACATCAAGACACGCTAGTGCTAATGCAATTAGGATCCGATTTATTCGTAATTGCACTTTCCTGCCCAGGTGTTTATGATTATATTGCTCTGTACTATTTCTCTGGATAATAGCGCTGTTAGCAACCGAATAGGGACGTCTTAACTGTTATTACTGGCCTTTACCCGCACCGAAGCTTCCTTTGTGGTTTTCAGTCGCAATTTAGAACATAATTAAAAATGTATTTTATAATTGTCTCTCTTTGGTTAGTTTATTGGCTGTTTAATATCATGAAGTATTGTCACGTTTGGTCATGATACGTATATAAGTAAAATAATAATTTTAGAGGTAAGGTAGTCTATGAAATTGCGTAGTGATAATACTTGAAAAACGTAGAAAATTATTTACGACTGATTAAGGGAGCAGTGCTGCGAAAATAAACTTTTTTAAATAAACCCATTTTTACCCATATAAACGTGTATTTATTTATATACGAGTATAACTCAAAGCACCCAGCTTTTCATCAACCGGGATCAGTGAGAAATCATATTTTGTTAAATAATTTGTAATTGAGTTTGAAATGAATATTAACGCCATATTGTCGGGAAGATTCACCCATTCACATGCACATACTTTCACGCATCCCTACTTAAGGTCGTTAATTTTGTTTAACTAATTGTAACCCTAAGACTACTTTTACTTTACCACGGAATAATTGTAATCTTGTATTGTAAAAAGTTACACAAGGGCTTCCTAGTGTTAGATCAATTGTGTCACCACCATATTCCTGTCATGAATAAATAGGTTGGTAGTTGCAAATCAGTATGTCAACATAATTACTGAAAATCGAAACGTCGTGTGATATAAATTATGGTTTAAATTCGCGTTTATGCTAAAGAAGTTTTGTATTCATAGTGTGGATGTTTTTATGTAATAGGAGGCAAACGGACAGTAGGCTCCCTCACATTGCCAGAAGGCTCGCAAGTGCGTTGCCGGCCTTTCGAGAATTGGTACGCTCTTTTCTTAAAGGACCCTAAGTTGAATTGGTTCGAAATACTTCAGTGGGCAGCGTGTTCCACATAGCGGTGGTACGCGGCAAAATTGCCTTAAAAAATCGCTCAGTTATCCAATAACATTACTTAGTCTGTATTTAAAGGAAGCCACTCAGTTCTTGTATTCTATTTTTTTACTTACCACTTTAGACTAATGTGCACTTATACTAATTCACTAATTAATTTGACAATAGAGTCAAAAAAAATTAAATACCATCATTACGGACCGAAATGGTCGATTTCCAAAAAAATATAATAAAAAAAAATTTATGTATAAATTATAATAAACTAGTAATACAAGACATAAATTATAGTTTAATACATTTCATTATCTTGAATAATACAAGATAATTCAACTTAATAAGACATATTGTTATTTAATACTTTATCGTGAAAGTTGGATTCTTTTTTTTACAAGAATTTTGTGTAAAAAAATTCGTGCAAACGAATATCAACTTGTTCATTATAATGAAGCGGAAGTATTATACCATTAAATACTTAAATTTAGAATTTGTATAGAACAACAATAAAGCCGATTAAACTAATTAAAACATTCAAACACAATAATGATATTTAGTACAATATTTGAATCATTAACTTTGTTTTTGGTTAATTAAAATCTAATTGTGTATAAATAGGTTAAATATTCATAACTGACACATTAATGATAATATGAACAGTTTTCACGTGAATTTTTATGTTTACTAGAAGACTCGGCCAAGCGTTGCTGTGGCTAAGATTTTTGTTATATTACATAGTAGTAAACTATTCAAGAGAAACGGCAGGAGAACACCAATCCACCATGCTTTTTTGGTGGTTATGCCATTAAATTGTAGATTATGTGAAACGTTGGTACTTTCAACACAGCGCCATCTGTTAGAATTGTGACTATCAAATAATAAACAAATATTTTTCAAAAAAATTTGCGGGAATAAATTGAGATGTAAGCTATCCTATCTTTTAAGTTGGATCAAACTACACACGGTGTGCAAATTTAATTGATATCGGTTCGGTAGTTTAGGTGTCAATAGCGGACAAACAACGTGACACGTAATTTATATATATTGAGGTTTATTACAAGCTGGTGCCCGCGACTTCGTCTGCGCAGGATTAATATTTCGAGTAGCTTATATAAGCTTGGCGTAGAAAAAAACTACTGAAGATATTGACTATCTAAGATAAACATTTCCATAATACATTACATATGTGTAAATCTAGCACGCCACTAACTAGCAGCGCACGTCAGAATAGCTCGCAGATAGTAGATTTTTTCCTACTTACTTGATATGTACCACAAAGACGGTTCGGTGGCCGTCGATACACAATTCATACTTAAAATGAGTCCTGAGTACATACCTCGTTATAATGTCTCCTTACAGGAAGAAAGGCACTCAATATTGTCAGCCCTAAGGATTTGGATTAGTTTTATTTTGGGAACAAAGAGGTTAGACTGATGCTGATACCTTGCCTCACAATAGTTCTTCAACACTCACTATAAAATTCTAAATAGTGGACGTAACTATTATCAACTATAATTAACAAAAAGTATATATAAAAATGCATCTAACGTAACCCGAGTAAATCTCAACAAAGACTAATCAAAAAATGTGAGGATCGGCCGTGTAAAAAATATTTGGGATATCAAATATTATAAAATTAAAATTATGTATTTCGAACATGATACTTTGGACAATTTACACAATATCTATATAAATTGTAGCCTATGTGTTATTCTGATGTATAAGCTATATTATTGTAAAGTTTTATTACATCAGTAGTTTTCACGTGAAATAAATAAACATCCATCCATACTTACAAATATTAGTAGGATAAAACAAGAGCCTATCGTTGAGTGATACTGCCGCCAAGGAATTCTTACACTGCCAAAAAGCTCGCAAGTGCGTGCTGGCAGTTTAATTAACATTCTCTTTGCTTGAATACTCTTGAAACATTTAAAAGAAACAGTTGTTCTGATAAGCTCAATTCTCACCGATGATGAAAATCGGAAGAGAATTCAAAATTCCATCGATAACCCGTCGTTCCACAAGTGAATGTTTTTAAAGCAGTTTTACCGCGCACCAGCCTTTATGTAGTTCCAGCTGCCAGATGAGCCCGCAGCCCGCTCCCTAATCTTACAAAAAACATTTTTGTAATGGCGCGTCTAAACGGGCCATGTTTTGCTGCAATTGATGGCTGCACTGTTGGCCACTAATTGCCCGGCCATTACAAAAATATTTTAATGCAGCTGATGTCCGAACAATCTATGGCTGGGCAATATGTTGCAATATGTCTGCAATAGTATGGCCCATGATGCAGACTCCTAAACGGGCTACACAAACCGGCAACAATGGCTGACGAAATCACACTTGTCGCAGCAGCTTATATTGTTTTAAAAAAGAAACAGAAAAAGAAGAGATTGTGGATTCGACCTTACTTAAATAGGCGTGAAACTGTAGACAATTTGAGTCTAGAAATAAGTCTTGATAATAAATTATTCAAGAACTAGAATGTCAAAAGTAGTCATTTTTACGTAGTAATCTAACGTCAAATAAGCTGATCGCAAAACACAGAATAAAGCAACACGCACACTTCCTCAAAGCAAAATAGAAAAGGATACACTAGCCATAACAAAGAGAGTGACTGAAACAACAAGAGAACTGGTGTGCAATATTGAGTTGAATTCGAAAGATGCACATGGGGCAACATCGGCCATATGTGGTATACAAAACATGTTGGAAGGGGGACATAATGCAATATAAGGGGTCTATGTGAAGTGGCAAGTGTGAGCATAAAGAAAAAGGAGGCAAATACATATTCTACTCCCCTGCTAATGTGTCCAGGGTCTTTTTCTATCTCTAAACTTCACATCACACGTGTCGCGAAATACGCCTATATTTATTAAACTATTATAGTTTCACATTTAAAACCTTGTGTGACTGTTTAAAACGTGCTGTGCTCGTGGTTTTAACTTAATGCTACAATTTTATAATAAATCCCTCGATATTATAATTAATATCATTGAATGATTTGAATTGGATTTAAATTGCATATGTTTAAGTTAATGATTTTGAATTGGACGTCACGTGTTTTATTAACATGTAAATATATATGTAACTTATAATTTAAAATACCTTTATACACTATTTTATAAATACGAGTACATGTACATAATAAATTTTATATATACATGTGTCTTTACTAAGACATCATGGAACATTACGATTTAACCTAACGTAACTAAATTACTTATTAGTCTTAAATAAGAAATTTAGGTCTAACCTAGTAACGTAATTCTTTAGAGTAGGCGTGGGAAGATCTGATCAAAGAGATGGTCATTTGATTTCAAGAAACCATAACAATATGTTATACAATACATGTTACCAGGAATTATATCATTGTAATCTTGTATTTTCTTTTGAATATGATATTCGTATAATAATTTAACAAGATCACAATCCACTAATCCTATGAAAATATTGGCAGGAGTCCCGTCTAAAACCAGTTTTTTTTATAGAACAGGGGACAAACGGGTAGAAGGGTCACCTAATGTTAAGTGATACCGCCGCCCATGGACACTCTCAATGCCAGAGTAATCGCAAGTGCATTGCCGGCTTTTAAAAATCGGTACGGTTGTGATACCGCCGCCCATGGACACTCTCAATGCTAGAGGGATCGCAAGTGCATTGCCGGCTTTTAAGAATCGGTACGGTATTTTCTTGAAGGACTCTAATTCGAATTGGTTCGAAAATACTTCAGTGGGTAGCTGGTTCCACATAGTGGTGGTGCGCGGCAAATACTGCCATGAAAAACGCTCAGTTGAAATAATGCCCCGGATTGCGATCCTCAGAGAGTACTATTAATAAGTTATATTTCCTACATTTTTTACTTCACCATACCGGACCTAATAAATAGGCTTAAAAGGCGACAAACCTGGTGTCTTGATAGACAGGGTGTCTTGGTAGACAGGGTTGAAAGAGTGGAGCAGTCTCGATGGAGATTTTGCTCTGAACGTCTAACAGCTCTCAACACATCTGCTCATAGTCTAGCTGACTGATTGCAAGATAAAGACTTATATAATAAAAAAAAAATATTTCCTACAGTCCCACCAACCAGCATGGTTTGTGTATATATATATTGGCTGAAAGTAAAGACTATGCTACTCGTACTATTGACTTATGTTGGACACCTAGAAAATACCCATTTTAATGTACAAAAGTTTATTGTTAAAATTGTTTATTTTTTTCGTCATCGCATATGATCGTTTTTAAACGCATTTTAGAATAGACTATTAAAGCAACTGACAAGAAGTCAGTCCTATAGTTACCCAACCCAAAGTTAAAATAAAGGGATAAAACTTACAAAATAACTCAACCAAAATCACTTCGCAGCTAACTCCAAACAAGTTATAAGAGCTGTCAAAACAGCAACTATTCTTATTTCGTTATGCACTCGCAAAAAATACGCCCAACAATTCCGAGTTTATAACACGATCCAACAAGAATATTTTTATCTGTGCAACGAAAAAAGTAAAAAATCTGGCGCCATGACCGTGCATTTTCCCGCCAGCAACATCGATCAAAGCAATTGACAGCGTGCATCCGATCCGCAGCGTTATATTTCGTGGCCGTCCGGAGGGATATTAATATTAAAAAACGTAACATGACTTCGTTTAATGGGCCTTTGAAGGAACTATATGAGTACGGCTTAACATCCAACTATCGACCCGTTGATATTGCTAATACTCGACTATACAGAGTATAGTACAAATTTTAATATTCAGCGTATTCGCTTTCAGCCACTGCCTAACTTTTGGCGTGTATCAAAACAAGTGTAGGACACGCCCTAAGACGGATAAGAAGGATAGATCGACTACTGGTATCGTTCCTTATTTACATCCGCAAAAGTACAATAAATAAATAATAAAAAAGCCTTTTTATTTCTTACAAAAGAACAAAGTAAACTAAATCCTATTTTAGATTTTTTATTTTAAGAAAATAAATTACACTATTTGGTATCGGTACTAAGTTATATCTATTTCCTAATCAAAAAAACCCACCCCCGGGGGAAAGGCCCCCCCCCCCCCCCCCAGCGGGGGTTTTGGGGGGGGGGTTCCTCCCCCCCCAAGCCGCCGGGGTTAGGAAAGGGGAACCACCAACGTGGGGTCCTCCCCTGTTTCGTTTTCCAATAAAACCCTACTGGTGCGCCCTTATGGTTGATCGATCGCCAGACAGTCTTGCTACATGCTCTACCCATCTCTGTTTAAGCTTTAGAGCATAGTTAAGGGCAACAGTAGCTTTAGTAACGCGTCTTATCTTTGTATTTTTTTCTAATGTTGAGTATGCTCCGTTCTAGGCCCCTTTGACAAGTTCTTATTTTTTTTTTTTTCTGTATATTTCCAAGTCTGGCAAGCATATGTTAGACATGGCAAGAGATATTTGCTTTCATAGGTAAACATTCTTATTTGTATTTTTCAGAATTTCTCTATCGACGGATATAATCTTGTCCATAAAAGTATATCTTGTAAGTAATCCTATTCCAGCTAACGAATAATAATGGCATTAAAGCTTTAGACTACAAAGTCTTGAGCAATAGCTAGAATTAAAAAAAAAAATCTGGATCGGTAATACGGCTCTTTCACTAAAGCACTCTCTCTTCATGAATAATTAAACATTAAAAAGGGGAGTGTAAGGCTTAGATTAAGAGTTTTAAATATTAAATATATAATCCAAATATGATTACGTCTGTTAGAAAGAGATGTACATACATTTTGTATCCCTGTTAGTACACGCTTGTAACCGACACTGTTGAACAGATTCTTCCTCGAGTAACGTATGGAATTTTGCTGAGCCTTAAATATTAGAAGAATTAGAAGATAATTTATGTTCCTAAGAGGTAACTGAATGGAAAATCTCACAGAAAGAGGCTACTTTAAGACAATTTTAATTTTATATTATTCATATAGGTAACACAATGGACACTTATGAACGTCAATAAAAGAAATATATAATATTAAATGCTTCTAATTTTACATTTACTGCCAGTTCTCAAATGAAGGGCGTAGAACGGAAGACAGGAACTGGCAATAAACTCTCCGCCACTATTTTTAATCGCCAAGTTTTTTGTTTTACACAATGTTTGTAAGGAGCTATAAATTAATCTATCTCTGATTCGTACGAGTTTCTTTCTCTTAAATCTAATAACAAAAAAACGTAATGGATTGAAAGCTCCATTAGTCCAAAGCCAAATAAATTTCTGTAATCCCAAAATGTGTAATGAAATCTGTAGGTATCAAGCAATGCGTCCATTAGCGAAATGGACCGCGCACCGATACGGTACCAATTATGTCTTCGATAAATTTTCTGTAGAATTCTAGTGGAATACAGAATGTTTTGTCCTCTATTTGTACCGTTTTGTTGTGGCCGTCTGCCAGCCTTTTCTAATACTTCAATGTGATTAATGTAACGCGGATGGGATTAAGATGTATAGACACCTTTTATTATATGATGTCTCTTAAGCACAATGAGCTAATTGGCGTTGGTTTGCGTTTATGCCGGCAGTAACTGCGATTACATATTTTTACCAATCTATCCCAAAGTTGCGACATGTGCGCTACGAACAATGAGAGTATACCGTCGAAATTATATACAAAAACGTCAGTCTCGCTATTGGCAATTAAGGACCGATCTGGTCGCCAAACTCCAAAAAAGTACATTGTTTCTTTCCATTTTTCGTCATCGTTTCTTGAAGTAGAATGGAAAAAATATATGGTGGAGTTGAGTAGTTAATATATCCATTTTGAAAGATTGATACACGATTTAAATAACTTCGCTTGATAGAAAAAAATCCAAACATAGCACTTTTTGGACACTTTGACTTCATTTTATGACGAAAATGTATGTAGAACATGGTTTTGAAATTTACACGATATATTTTATCGCAAGCCAAGTAATCCATTTCAGAAAAAAAGCGGGGCGGCGCTCCAGCTCTGCACTGCGCCCCGCAGTTCACACCGAGACACTGACACAGCAATACGTGCTGGAATAGGGCCTTAAAGAGTACCAGTGCTGTTTCATTGGTTGTTGTTTTAGGTAGTTAGATCCTTCTATATCTTCAGGGTCTAAGATATGTTGATTTCCTAGCGATATTTTATTCACCGTAGGAGTAAGTTTTTGACACACAGAATAGAATCGTATACACCACCTCAGGTTTGTCTTGTATTGTTATACAAGGCTAAAAGTTGGCCAACAGTCATACGTTTTCTTTTCCAATTATTGAACAATGACTAAAGTTTACTCTGATTTAAATTAATTTGTATTTATACACTAACTGCACTCACGTTTCGCCTTAATATGATTTTTTCGCCTACCTTTCAGTAGCTAACATGAGCATAACGAAATGTATGGAACATTTCGCCTACGCCATAGAGTTCGCGTTTACAATAACATAAAAATATAACTGATATTTAGGTGATTCCGTGCAATTTTAAATTTTCTCTCCATAAAAATCTTGCTCTAATTTTAAGGAATAAATAAAATAAATCAGTCGAATCGGTCCAACCGTCTTCGAGTTTTGCGCTTAGCGACATATTTTATGATTAATTTTTATTTATGTAGGTATGAATCGAACTAATAAAATTTAAGATTTGAGCCGTACTCTGAATAATATTAATGACCTTTATTACATGTATAATAAAGTTCTAGTATATAAAATAATTAACGCAATCACAAAATTCAGCAAATGATTTCAAAACCGCCGCAATAGGTAATCAAAAGCTCAAATGTGCCGCTGAATATCTGCCAGTAAAATCAAAATTCCCTGTCAAACGTAGGTGGCTAAAACCACAGCACTCTGGCAGGATTGAGATTGCACGGTCAGCAAATAAAGTGCCCGTCAAAATATATGTCCATCGTCGAACATAATATCAACCTCCACGAAAAATTTTTTTACTAGATTTGATTTGAAGTTCTGATATTGATTAGGGTTTTAATAAGTAAATTCTAAATATGTTGCAGATGGTAAAATAAGTCAGAAACTCAACGATCGTTCCCAGGCACTACTGACAGATTGACATTGACAATTTATAACCTGAAAGATGTCTATGATATTGCGTGGTGTTGCTATTATAATAGAATAAATGACGTTTATTATATTATCTCCAATGTCTATTTATAAGAATTCTAAATCATTTTTAACCAGGAACCAGGATATTTATTTCTCATTAAAAACATTGCAACATGCACATATATAAAATATATTAATACAATAATACATTACGCAAATTAATTAATTTTGTGTAAGAATTAGCAAGAAACAACAGAATTATTAAATAGTAATACAGCGATGTTTTTCAATAGTTACACAACACAAAAATGGTTATATATAGATCCATGTTTAAAGATCTAAGCTGTCTAATTACTCGTTAGTATACAATGGATCTCCTTATTGCCAAAAAGAAGCAATCACTTGTACACCATAGACCACACACAAAATATATTAATCAATAAGGCAAAATTAAATATAGGCTATAAATAATATAGTTTTTGCGGACTGTACTTTTAAATGTAAAACAGCCTCTCACTTCCCGAAAACGTTAAAAATTCAAAGAAAATTAAAAATCTTCAAAGCGGAGTGAATAGATCATGATACGTTGGTGGTTAACATCACGTACATCGGGAAGTTTTCGTATTTTATTTTTTATAGCCTGGTTTTATATCAAAATATGAACCGTACCAACGAGTCGAAGTTTTCATTATTCGTTATGGATCGAGAGACCAGTGAAGGATAATTATGAAAGAAGCAAATACGTCTTCATTATTTACTTAACGACGTATCAATTACTACAGTCTGTTGAATAATGTAACTTAATAAATATATTAGATTTTAAATACTTCAAAATATTATTTACAGTTTTACCAAGCCTATATATATACTAAAATCAACGTCCAATCTCTTTTTGAGCGGCTTGAACCCCTTGGCATAGATGGATCATCTCCTACCGCATTTACCAAGGAGAGTGTTCAGAGGAGTTTGGATTAACACCTGCAGCTGAGTTTCATCATTGGACGTCGAGGCAGAATATGGAATTTCTCCCGCATCACCCCGACATCTATCGTTCCACAATTGAGCGTTTTTTTAGGGCAGTTTTTGCCACGCCCCACCACTATGTGGAACCAATTTGACATTCCTTCAAGAAAAGAGCGTAACAATTTTTTAAAAGGCGGACGACGCACGAGCGAGCCCTCTGGCATTGAGTGTATCCATGGGCAGCAGTATAACTTAACATCAGCTGAATTGTACTAATTTTTAATATTTCTTAGCGATAACCAAATATACGTTTTCATTATATCAAAAATTTAGTAAAAGCATCTTATGCTTCCAATAATATAAAGTCAATAACAATAGATATTTTATTTTTAGATAAAAAGGACGGGAAATATCGCAAATGGCAAAAGGGCTAATACACCCGGGCATACTTCAATGTATTAGCAGGGTTAACAAGTAACGCTATCGCAGCACCGCACCCGGCTAACGGTGACCCGGATAATGCGGATAACACACTTACAACCTCCCTAAATATGTCCACTTTTTTATTCAATAAAAATATTTATTGATAGATAAAACTTTATGTGACGATGTGCGTCGTTTTTATAAGTTCTCATCCCTGCTTAGGTTTTTAAAATAAATCTATAACATATTATTTTCACCGTAATATTTTCCTGTATTTTATTGTATCCTGTGGTTTCGCCCGCATTGATTTGTTCATAGGGTACCGATACCCTAACCGACTTGATATATGTAACGTAACGTTTAGATTATGTTGATGTAGACAACTATTTTTCACTGGTTTCCTAAAATAAGTTTTATTTAAATGATATTTTTTTACTATATAAGGTTATTTGCGCACACACATCTACTACTACGATGCTACGATGCACCTACGGTTTCGCTACGATGAAGCTACGGTTTCGCTACGACGCGCTACAATCTACGAATGTATGCTTCGACTGATCAGTATGCATATAATATTGTACTAAAGAAATCACTCACAATATATACATACAGTAATTTAATGGGATGGTATGTTAAGGGACACAATTATACATGTATATTGAGTATATTGTACATTAACAGTTTAATCTGTTGAGACCGTTTAATGTGTTTTGGTCGTCCCGCAAGCTCGTTTGCCCCCCTATTATATAAAAAAAAGACCCATGATGGAGTATTGTAATATGTTTTATAAATAATATATTTTAGACTGTTATAGAAGGTGGTTTTTTATTGTCTACCGTCTTTAGGTCAAGCCTCGAGATACTAATCCCAATATAATATACAAAGTCACTTTTCCACGCATCTGTACGGATAGATCTCTGAAACTACGCTTTTTTGTTACCTACACAACATCGCTTTCGAAAATACTCTAGAATTTTGTTTTAAGAAATTCATTAAAACAAGTGAAAACCTCAGTATGTCATAAACGTACGTAGTTAACTGATAAAATAATTATGACTGCACGTCAGTTGCGTCGAAAACAATGTAATTAGATGGGAATGATTCACCGATAATATTTTTTTCAAACATCGGAGTTTACGATCAAGAATTCACAAGCAAACTGGTCGAAGTAAATAAATCGAAGGAATATTATGTATTACAAAGGATCTGGCTGAGAGCCAACTCGACTCAGTGTGTCATTGTCAAATAATAAGGCAATCGTCGTAATATTGCCCTGTTAGCGTATTAAATATTTATGTTTGGGGTTACATATTTTGTCGATTTGTTTTGTATCAACGTGCGCCGTTCGGAAAGATCTTTAGTATTTTTTAATACTAACAGACACGTGATGTCAATTTGGTAAATTTAATGTAGGCTATTGAAAAATGAATAAATTATTATTAGAAACGAAAGTTTTGTAGTCGAGATCGGGGATGGGAAATTCTTTATCCTAATACGAAAACAATAGTGAACAATTAGCTGAAAACCTGCATGTCTTAGACTAAAATTGTGTCACGCATAGAAGGCCTACCTACTTCCCTATTAAGAAAAGAATAATCAGGGAACAATAAAGAAATCTGAGACCAAGATCAAGGGTTCTGTTTTTATTCTCACATTTTAACAACACTGTACACAGTCTCATATTTCATTTATATCCAATCGAGTGGAGTAAATTATTTTATTATTAGTGAAAATAACACTTTTTATATTTAACATCACTCACTTACATTTTATTTTTTAACACTTCAACACGAAAATAGTAAACTTATAAACGGTAATAAATCCATTCCGGATGTAATGATGGATGATGGAGAATGGTGTCCATGGCAACGAACTCGCGAGCCTGGGATTAAGAGAGATTCATTGGTATCGAATTAACATCAGGTGAGCTTCATGCCCGTTTTGCCCCTATTCTATAAGAAAAGGAAACCAGGGCTAAAAGGGCCGTAGACCTAGTTATCTTAAAAATAAAACCATTACAAATTTTACCACTTATCAAACATTATGTCTGTAAAGGTATTCAACACAAAAGTACTCAGGATATTTTAAAAACAGTTTCTTTTGAACGTTAATTAAAATCTCGTTTTTAGCTCTCTGATTATTATAGAAATAGCATGGGGAGATTCAGAAAGAGATACTTCAGCCAAGGCCAGTTTAATTATAGTTAATATTGCTTAGGGATTGCAATAATTAGTGGTTTTTTAAATGTTTCAGAACGTTAAACTAACCCAATTAATATTTAATTGGCGACCTATATTTCAGGGCTAAAGCGGAGTTTCAGGTTTTAAGTACATACCGTAAAAGTTTTGTGGAATGTGGTTGGCCAAATTAGATCCCAATTCTTAGTAACGATTTTCTATCTTTATACACTTAACATAAATAATTAGAAGTTGCGTGTGATTATGAATATAAATTGAATATTTAATGTTATTAAATTCCATTAAAAAAAAAAGTTTTATAAGAATATAGTTTATTTGCCTCTTCACAATATTGCATTTTACAAGTAATCATTCTGCAGATTGATGCATGAGATTGACCATCGTTGTGAGAGGCTGGTGCCTATACTAGGACTAGAGTTCTGTAGTAACAGGTCACCTGTCTTCCATCACGGATAGAATATATACAAAAAGATGACTAAAGAAACAAACAAAACCAAATCGAATAGAACCAACTGCAATATGCTCTAAAAAGTATAAAATAACAATATATTCTATTAATATTGATTTGTCTTGTATCACAGAATTAAATGTATAAAACGATGATTAATTTATTTAAATAGTAATAATGAAGTACCTATAAGGCTTAGGCTTAATTTTATTGAATTTATTGAATGTCAAGAAACAGTTTTGATAATCTGTTGTAAAGAAAAAACTTTTTAACCGGATTAAAGTTATGTATTATTATAAACTTACAATTATTTAACATAATTTTAAATTTATTCGACGACGTTTCGCGTGCTTTACAGCGTGCGTGGTCACGGTGACTGAAGACAAAAGGTGTTAGATGTCAAAAAGTATCACAGCTTTAGAGAAAGTTGCATTATCTGTATTTATTTCCCCGGAGTTGGTATCGACTAAAAGATGGAGGGTTTTGGCAAAAATGGCTCACGGTGTCCTCTATTTTCGCGGATTGTTTTTCTTGAGATTTTAATTTGGATTATATTGGATCCCAGGTGTTTGACAGTTTTAGGCCGTCTTCTCTATTAAAATTGAGGTGTTTTTTGATTTAATCTGTTATGATACAGGTATTCACGGGTAATAAGTCACGAACACAATTTATACAATTACTGTGAACCATTTAAAGTTATATATTTAATTATAGTAAAAGGAAGCTAAATCCCAATGTAAAGCTAAAGTAGAGTAGACTATCTGAAAATGAGCAGTGTGCATCCCTCGGGCTTGCCAGCAATAAGCTGCTGCAATTTGTTCCACAACACAATTTAAATATTGGTTATTAGTCAAAGTCTGTTTTTAACAAATTGTATGTGAAAAAAGGGTTACCTTTTTGTTTGCTAACAATTTTGTGAATCTATTCCAATGGAGACCTAATCAAGTGAATGTTATGTGATATTTCACTTAATTGTCACAGTATAACAATATGGTATGTGATGTATGCTTTGCCTAACTTAGCCTAAACTCACAGTTAAGCTAATATTTCATGAAATATTTGTATTGTTATTAAGGGCCAAGTATTACGTAAGCACTATAGGGGATGGGGTCTTTGATTTTCTTATTTGGTGATTACGTCAACAGTAATTATTTAATTTTTTACACTACTACTTTTACACATTTTAATTTTTTTTTCAAGTATAGACAATGTGTGGGTATATTATCTATCCTTGAAATTGAAATCGAAATACATTTCCGAGGATTCCTACAAATAATACATTTATGTACTATTATTTTTTAGAAATTTGCTTACTTTTGCTGATAAGAGGAAGGGGGAGGATAAATTGCAGTCAATCTGCTAATGTAATACTTGAACGCCCCCTTAGGAGTAGTGGCCTAGCCGCTTCAGCGTGCAACCCTGAACCCTGAAGTCGTAAGTTCGATTTGCTTCAATGGAGGTTTTTACGTGCGTAATTAACACACGCTCGTAAGATGAAACTGGCTTGCCATAGACCAAAAATCTACGAGTTTCAAGACAAGAAAATAATGACCATGAAATAATATGGTTATTACAAAATAAATAGAAGAAAACTTTCATAGCGAAAAAACACAAAAAGGTCATTTGTTAAAACAAGATAGTTTCGTCCTCTTTAAAATAACGCCCATTCACCCAACCACAAAGCCTGAGTCGATGTTCCAACTGTCAACATGTCGGCATTCAAAACCTTTTTTTGTTCAAACTCTCCCGCGGACCCTTAGCATATTTCAATGATGTACGCAGTAACGAGCGTCCTCTGAGAGCATACAAATTCTGTCATACATCAAAAAAAGCTTATGCAAAACTAGAATATAATACCCGTAGATAAATGCTATAGTCGCATGAGATATTTTTTGTTGGTGCCACTGTGGTAGGCTGTACATAGTTTGAAAACGCTCTCATTTGCAGACGTGACATGAGGTTTGATGATTAGGGTTTTCTATGGAAATGCGTTATAGATTTGAATATTTTTATAAATAACACTGTGAAAGGGTTATCAAGGATTAAATTGAAAGCATGAATAATTTTTGAGAGGGGTTATGAGGATCGATTGCCTGGATAGATTAAAAAACACAATGTTTTTATATCACTACGCAAAGTGATTGTTTTTTGGCTGAGGAGCTTGCGAAGGGTTTTGATTTTTCTGTAGGGACAACGTATAAGATTAATTATAAGAACATAAATTTATAATATTCATTTAAAATATCACACAATCTCTCACAAATCACCACATGTGGTAAGGAGATTTGCAAAGATAAATTTAAAAGAACTCCATGCATGATACAGTGACATTCTTAATGTTATTATGAACAATAAATTGATAGATATTTTAAATCTTTACTACGTTTTATCAGAGACTAAAAAATAAAGTGTTTGAAAAATATACAACCGCGTTAAGCGTCATTAGAATTATTTGTCGATTAGTCGGTAAGTTCCACTTAGCCAGTTCTATTTATAAACAGAGCTAAATAAATAAAAATCATTCCAAATTCAAAAAATCTCATAAGCACCCTAACAGTAGCAAGGCTTGTAAAGTCGACGCCACATTTACATATTATACGTGAGAGCGATTTTGTTCGGTAAAGTGTTTTCTCTACAAACATGAGTACGACGATACTGTAGGTTTTTGTTGAACCCATATTTATCCTCGCATCCCTGTTTGAATAGCAATAAAATATACTGCTTGTTTGTACTAAACCGAGTTTTAACTGGAATTTTTAAACACTTAATAACTTGTATTTTGTGTACAGAATTCAGAAAATCAAATATAATAAGAGATTGTATTTTAGTTATTTTTTAACAACAGAGTTCTGGACATGAAAATACTTTAAGCACTATTTATAAAACTAACATTTTATTACAGTTTTTCTGCTAATTAACTCACTACATATTTTTCTGTAATATTAACAAATACGTGCTAGTATATTTTCTTTTTCGCACCGGCGGTCGCTCTGATCATGTGGGCGTCGTTTTATGATTTCGCATTTAATAAACAATAAACTAAGCTTCCCTTTTCAGAATGCCAAATCATAAAATGACTCTTCGCTGTTTGAGGCCCCATCGAAACCTAGTTACAGAATCGCGGCGATTCGGAGGACCTGAATTTGATTCCTAGCCAAATGTTTTTCGGCAGCAACCGTACTACGTAATTTCAGTGATTCCAATTATAACATTGAGTTCCCTTACCACGTCACATCAAAGTTTGCGACAGACGTTTACATCAAAAGGTAATCAGGTAATTATTATCTAATTGAGATAATTATTAAAACAGCTTATAAATTATATACTGAAATATGTCTTACAAAGTCCTAGAGAGAATTTTTAATAATTAATTCTCAATAAAAAATCACTAAACAATCTACTTTAATATGTATTACTTGTGAGATACATTGTTTTCATATGATGCTGCGTCGTGCCCAAAACAATGTATTTATCTAAAACATAAAAGATTATTAATATTGATATGATCACTTTAAGATGTTGTTAGGTTAGCTAATTACGTAATAACTTAAGACAAGATCCCTTAAATGGGACTGAATAAATTAACAGACTTGGTATTAAATGGATCTCACACATTTTTACGATAGAAAAACTGAGTTTTGAGACTTGTTTTTTTTTAATATTGTTGTAAATTTATAATCTGGTTCATAGGTGTATCTATAAACACTTTGTTACCAACTGTCTTTATAAACGTCACAAGATGCGCTAACCTCCCTTGTCTATGATAATATAACGTGATAAAGTTTATGCAATAAGTGATTAAATAAAACATTGGTTAATAAGAAATCTACGAGTTTAATTGAAAATATTGCCAATTAACAACACTTTTGATGGCACTTAAATATTCCACAAATTCTTTAAGTAAAACTAACAAAAAATATATCAAAACAAAATTTCGGAAAGCAATTACGCAAATATATGACGGGTCGGAAAGGACAACACGAACATGGCGGGCAAAAAAAGAAGGTTCATATTTAGTGACAGCGGAGCTCCCTCGAGGCCTTTATTGTCTGCTCGCTGAATACTGAGTTGCCGCTACAACCGCTAAAGCCTTAATATAAGGCTGAGAGTTGAATCAAAGCGTACTTTTTTGGTCACACTGTAGTCAAATTGTACCCATTTCGATTGCATTTATAAAATTGTAGTCATAATTGTTGACATTAAATTATGTCAATCTAAATGTACTACTTTTTTAATTAATTCGGTAGAGTAATTTTTTTTTCACAGTGGGGTCCGAAGCAAACAAAAAGTTTTGATTTGAAAAAAAATTGTATCGTATAACTTAATATTATCTTCAATACACTCAATAAACAACTATAAATAGTATGTCTAACGCAAGAACTCATCAGTACCAATCTAGTGGATATTATGAAAAAGATACAGGATGTAATTTTTTTCGAATTTTAATAAGAATTAGTAAAAAAAGTCAATTTTATTATAAAACGCAAAATAAATTATAACTCTGCAGGGGTTGAGCTTAGAGACCTTCCGTAGAACAATTTTGCTGATGACCTCATCTATCCCCTATTTGCGTTTGATCCACTGTATATTTATAATGCTTTAGGTTTACCGTATTAGGTACTAAAAATTTATATAACTTCTGTAATGGACATAAATAAGAACCTAATCTATTCCCCGAGGTCGTAGATTCGATCCCCAGCTTGCACCAATGGTATTTCTGCCTATGTGCGCGTTTTACACTCGCTCGTACGTTGAAGGAAAATAACGAGAGGAAACCAAGGGCTTGGCCTCAAAAAGCGACAGTGTTTGTTAGAGATCACTAAAGAATAAAATGATCTTAAAACAGAATTCTGAGACCAGTAACGAAACTAGTTTTTTTACATTATAATACATTACATATTTATTCATAAATTGTTATTCACCCTTCTATATAGTTCAAACTATCATTATCATCATGGCATTTAATAGTTTTGCGTAATTGTAATATTTCCATTTCTATATTCATATACTACCATTATCAGATACGTGATGTACCGCAAACACAATGCAAGTCATTTGTATAGCACAATCAATTAGTCTATGACTAGAATATATTCATGTTCCCGTTTATGTCAGATTGCAATCCAATTTTTTATATTATATTTTAATCCTAATTAATTTTCTATCTTGTTAAGATAGAGTTATAGTATTCATCTCTGATATTCTAAGCTCTGCTGTGAACTAATGGAATTTCTTTTCATATTAAACAATGAATACATGCTTCTAATGTGGTCTAAGACTAATATGGTTGTGCGTTATTTAAGTCATCATGTGGCATCCTATATTTCATGTGATTATTACTATTATTCACGACATGTTAACAGTCTGAAATAAATGAAAACAAAATTGCAAGTGCAGCCCATCAACCCGGACTAGAGCAGCAGTGTTATGATAATATAGAAATAATAAATATCTACAAAAGAAGACCTAATGCAAAGGTAGCTGTTTAAACGGGGTACTATCCTAACGATCTTATCCTATCCTATTAGAAATTGTAGAAAAAGCTAAGGTACAAAAAATAAAAGCATTTTACCACTAGAAAATATCCAAAATTTAATAGTGTTTCGGAAAACAATTACGGAGGGACTGGAGGATTATGCGGACGAAAAATTAATATTTAGTGACAGCGGCCTTCTCACGGGACATCCTTAGAATTTTCGAATAGAATACAGATTTCTGAGTTGCTATTAAAATACAGTGTAAACTCTTTATAACGAATTACAAGGGACCGTGCATTTTAATTCGTTATAGAGATCTTTCGTTATAGGAAGGGAAGAATTAATGTATGGGTATTGGGATAAACCAGTTAAATTTAACTCATTTTTACGTTATAGACAGTTTTTCGTTATAACAAATGACATTATAAAGAGTTTCACTGTATAACAAAAATATCGAACATTTCGCTGATAGAGGAATTTAAAACTGTATAATTTGAGCATATCGGCTTTTATATGCCAATATGTCATGAGACTTTCTAGAAAAGTCGAAATGTCGAGTGTAAATAACGAATTAAATTGTATGCAGTATCGCGTACCGTAGAAAACAAAAATATTTAAATAAAACTTCTATAAGGAATTAAAGCGTATTTTTTCTAAGGTCTATTGTCTATTGTCTACAAGAGAATGAAAACGTCTGATTTTTGACCGTTCAAAATTTGTAAAATTTTGCCTTAGACATTTATTTACATATTTTGTTTATATCCCGTCATGTTTATCAGTTTTAGGTAAAGCAAGTTTTTATATCCAGAAATAACAAAGTTAACGAGAAAACGTTGTTAAAACGGCTTGTTTTGTTGCAGCAGAGTTTCGATTTTACTCGATGTGGGATATCTTTAATATTCATGCAGTACACACGCAATCCCAGTGCAGTAATCAAAACCAGTAGTCATACATGATAACTCGATTTTTTACTATTTTATGATATTTCGATACGATTTATGTGGAGTTCAAGATTACATTATACATTGTGATTTAATTATCATATCGTAGTTAAAATTGATCTTAGTTTATAAATTATTTCTTTTTTATTAACACTTCGTTGCATACTAATAATAATAAACATATAATACAATTGACACATAGTATTGTCTTTGATTGACATAACTTTTACACATTTAAAGAAAAAACTTTTTAACCGGATTAAAGTTATGTATTATTATAAATTTACAATTATTTAACATAATTTTAAATCCGACGTTTCAACTCCGGGGAAATAAATACAGATAATGCAACTTTCTCTGCAGCTGTGATACTTTTTGACATCCAACACCTTTTGTCTTCAGTCACCGTGACCACGCACGCTGTAAAGCATGCGAAACGTCGGATAAATTTAAAATTATGTTAAATAATTGTAAATTTATAATAATACATAACTTTAATCCGGTTAAAAAGTTTTTTCTTTACAATTGACACAATTAAATGAAAAGAAGGGCAACTGGGGGATTTATCGCTTTCGAGTGATATATTATGTCAGGCAACCACTCATTAAATAAATGCTCAATCACTCAATCACTAGGTGTCCATGGGCAGCGTTAACAGTTCATACCGTGATACGACTACTAATTGGCCTTCTGTCTCATAATACATCATTACATTTTAGTACACCGATGCCTGTGCGCAAGAAACATGTCACTTTTCATCTAATTCTAATTTAGACTATTAACGAAGTTCTTACAATTGACTGGGCCCAAATACAACGAAATCCTGTAGACTGATGTTGATCTTATCAAACGAGATACATTTACAGTCGTTTTCCATATAAATTGCTTGTGGCTTGTAACATCATGGAGGGTGATCGCTCGCGTGGGAATGACCCTACTGAAACTTTATTGGGGCAGTGTATATAACGTTATTTAGACCTTTGTCATGTTTAGAAACAATCGATTCTTAAGAATCAAAGAAGCAATATATTGATACGTTTGAGATTTCTTTTTCGTAATTGAGGCTCACCTGATGTTAAGTGATACCGCCGCCCATGGACATTCACATTGCCTGAAGGTTCGCCAGGCAGCTGCTTCCACATAGTGGTGAAGCGCCAAAAACAGCCTTAAGGAACACTTAGTTGTAGAACGACGGACGTTGAGGTGATACGGATGGTATTTTGTATTCTGCCTTGACGTCCGGTAATGAAACTCATCTGCAGGTTTTAGAGAATGGTTTCTTACAGTGAAAAATATGTTATTTGAAAAAGCCTGTATAATCTAGGTTAATTATAATTGGTTTTGACCTTAGAATTCATGCGTTTAATATCATTTTTATTTCATAGACAAATGTGATCAGCCTTCTGTTGGAGGCATGTCGTCGATCTTTGGTTTTGAACATAACGGTTTCCTTATGATTTTTCCCTTCACCGAACTAGCAAGTGTTAGATGCTCTCATAGACAGAAAGTTAATTGGTGCACAGCCGGGTATCGAACCTATGAACTCAAGAGAATTGCGCGCTGAAGCTACTACTAACTTGTAATATAGATTACATTATAATGTATGAAACTAATTAGTGTATTTTTATAATGAAATGCGCATCCTTTTTTTTCGCGTTGGACCTATATAGCTATGCGTATCTGGCATATAAATGTGGAATAAATAACATTTTTTTATGGAAGCCGATGTACTAATTGGCACTCCGATGCCATGATACTGATGTGAGAATACACAACAGTGACGATGGCATGTCATTTTATACAAATCAGTAGCCAGATAGTTCTACAGAATTGCATTAACTAAACATTAATCTTGTTTTTGTAAATACTCAAGTATTAAAAGTAGTAATTAAAAAGCATTTATTCCTTAATAATATAGTATCTTAATGAGCAGTGTTGGCCTAGTGGCTTCAGCGTGCGACTCTCATACCTGCAGTCGTAGGTCCGATCCCCGGCTGTGCACCAATGGACATTCTTTCTGCGCATTTAACATTTGCTCGAACGGTGAAGGAAAACGTAGAGAAACCGACATATCTTAGGCCTGAAAAGTCGACGGCGTGTGTCAGGCACTGGAGGCTGATCACCTACTTCCCTATTTAAAAATGATCATGAAACAGATTCAGAAACCTGAGGCCACGTTCTAAAGAGGTTGTAGGCTGATTTATTTTATTTTATAATATAGTATCCGTCGTATGAAATCGCAGATACTACGCCGATCGGAATACAATTACACAGCCCCAATACGCTTAAGCCGCAGGTAATAAAAAGGGATTACGTGTAATATTGCGTAATCTAAACACGCAATTTGTAATCAGTGCAACATTAACATCAGCTTAGTAATGTTATAGATCAACCTAAATGGAGTATGGGTTTGCCACTATCAATACAGTAATGGCTATCACTGACACAGCTAATATGCACTATCAATTAATTGCCTAGATGAATGTTTGAATTTGGAACCATTAATTTGAATTTCATTATTAGAAATTCGAATTTCAAGATTTGAATAATAGTCAATAATTCGCGTGAATCAATTATAGGCTAAATCTAAATCTTACGAGCGCAAAAATAAAAACGATTGGTTATACTTTTGAAAAACGAATAGTTGGACGATGCCAATAACGTCTCGAACCATTCATGTGACAGAGCCTGTCATTTTATATATTTACTAGCTGATCCGGCAAACGTCGTTTAGCCATGTTTATCATTTATAATAAAAAATAGGGGTTGATCGTAGAGGGGTGAAAATTAGGGGTTGTATGTATATTTAATGCTGTATCATAAAAAAATAAAAAATAAGTAATTTATCTAAAAATTAAAAAAAAAATTAGGGGTGGACTACCCTTAATATTTAGGGGGATGAAAAATAGATGTTGTCCAATTCTCAGACATACCCAATAAGCACACAAAATTTCATGAGAATCGGTCAAGCCGTTTCGGAGGAGTATGGCAACGAAAACTGTGACACGAGAATTTTATATACTAGATAACATTGTGTGAACTTAAAAGTATTTCATAAGAAAGCAGTTATTGTCTGAATGCGTAGTTTCAGTAATGACATAGTCAGGTGTAGGACCCAAATCCTTTATAGATTATTTTTCTTATAGGTAAAAACTTCTCGTACAAATGTCTCTTAATTCACTCATGAATGCGTTGGTTTCATTATCGGGATTCGGAGGAGAGACTACACCTAACCACTAACGGTTGTATGCCTTTAAGAAGATTACTTATAAGATCCATCAAGTTTAATTATAAGAACAATTACTTCGTAAAAGTAATCAAGTCCAAGTCGACTTAAGTTCCCAGTACAAAAGTACTGTAGACTAGAAGTGATAAATGAAGAACTCAATTGGTCCTCCTTGGATCGGAAAAGTGGATTAAATATTGCATTTTCTTGGAGCGTCATCTTTTATTTGCTCTTTCATACTTATAATGTTTTATATAACGTGACTTATTTGAAGCTAATACTATTCAAATAGATATTTTTAATTAAAGTTATTACAAATTTAAATAAGTTTAAATCTTGACACAGACTAGAGTTTTCATACTTAGCCCTAAGGGGAATTATAAAATGTATTAGATGTGGCGGACAGAAATCATCATAGTTTGAAAAGAATTAAAATTTTATACTTAAAAGTAAAAAAAAATGTAAACGGTCGATGTGGTACAACCGTTTGAGCTTATTCATATTCTACTATTATTATTCGCGGCAACGAAATGTGAATATTACTATGCATATAAATATTATGAGTAGTGTTGGCCTAGTGGCTTCAGCGTGCGACTCTCATCCCTGAGGTCGTAGGTTCGATCCGGCTGTGCACCAATGGACTTTCTTTCTATATGCGCATTTAACATTCCCTCGAACGAAAAAGGTGAAGGAAAATATTGTGAGGAAACCGACATGTCTTAGAGCCAAAAAATCGACGGCGTGTGTCAGGCACAGGTGAAAAATGATCACGAAACAGATTCAGAAATCTGAGGCCCAGACCTAAAGACCTTGTAGCGCCACTGATTTATTTGTTTTTTTATGCATATAAATAGGTTCCACTCTCAGTAGATACCTGCGACGAAAAATCTGTATTCTGCATTCAATTGCATTCAAAAACTGTTTCCGATTAGGAGTTGCAGAAGGCTTTTTATAATAATATTTAAAAATATTTAAAATTTTATAATAATAAATTGCAAAATCAATTATTAAGGAAGTTAAATCTTCACGTGGTTCTGAAGTTCATTGACTTCATTCATCAAATAGTTAACTAAACATAATAGTACAATAATCATGTATAATATTCACACATTAATTAGGCATATTGTGTTTATGTCACCGTAAAATTGTAAACACCGTTAGATTGTAATCTATCTCGCGAGATTGTAAACTGTCGAAAGATTGTGAACTCAACGTACTGCTTACAATTTAACGTATTATTATTCGGTAGATTGTAATCAATCGAAGTAAAACCGTCACATTGTGAAACGGCCATTTTCTACTTTTCTATTGGTTATAAGAGATGTGACATTCTCGTTTTCTATTGGTTATAAGTGATGTGACATTCTCGGTAAATTAATCGAATCGATTATTTCCTCATTTGTTAATTTTACATTTCGTTTGAGAACACCCGTGCAGTAACCAAAGTAACCTCGGCGCGGCTTTGAATACCGGTGGGGTTTGACTACGTACGTTTTGTCGAGACGGTTTGACGTATCGCTGGCACCGCCTCAACCCACGCACCCCTGCTAGTGCGTAATTGTAGGATGTTGTCTTGAAATGAAACTGCGCCTTGTTCTTGTTTCTTGCTTCGCCGATGATTCGTGGGTCCCAGTTCGTTGTCGGAGGAAAGAGGATTTTGCGTAAATCTCGCCGAGCTTAAGTACTCCAACAGTATACCGCGACGAGAGCTGCGCTTTCAGACATCTGCGCGCGTATACCGCGACGAGAGCTACGCGACCCTTTTATTCGGCGAAGCATTTTATTTATTTATTTCCCTTAAATTATTTACATATTCTCATCTAACTTATTTATACTTAATTTCTACTTATGAGCTATCAACAATATTCTTATTTTACTTATAGCTCATACTTAATTACCACTTACGAGCTGCAAACAATATTCATATTTAACATATAGCTCATACTTAATACTACTTAAATCTATGAGTCGCCAACATTCTCCCCCTCGTGCGTAGCACCGTCATTCCTGCACGGCGACTTCGCAGGCACCAAGATGACGATCCTCGACGATGGTCTTCGTATCACTCCACCTTTGGTTGCCACGTCCACGATCCTGGTTCTTCCGTCGGGCCCGGGGTACGTGGTTTCGATAATTCCCTTCGGCCAAGTGCATCGTGGTAGCGTGCGATCTACGATAAGAACCACGTCGCCTGGCTGCAGCTGCTCGCCTTCCCGTCGTCCTGTCGTTTTCCTGGGCAGTAGTGTGGGCAAGTACTCCCGTAGCCATCTCCTCCAAAAGTGATCAGAGAGTCGTTGGACGGTCTTCCAATCTTCTCTGCCCACCAGCTTTGCATCAGGAAAATATCCAACGCGTGCAGCTCCACTGGATCGCCCAATGAGAAAGTGATTTGGGGTTAGCGCCTCCTCTTCTGAATTGTCAGCTAGGTTGGTTATTGGTCTGGAGTTGACCATGTGTTCTGCTTCCAACAGCAACGTATGCAGAACTTCCTCTCGTGGAACGCGCTCCTTTAATGTAGCGTCTAGTGCGACCTTAATGGAGCGCACCAATCGTTCCCAAGCTCCTCCCATATTTGGTGCGCCGGGAGGAATGAATTTCCACTGTATGCCAACCTTCTCTGCTTCTGTGACGATTTCCTCTCTTTTAAGGTCTTCAATGGCCGTTTGTAGTTCTTTGCTGGCCTTGACAAAGTTTGTTCCATTATCGGAATAAATTATCTTTGGCATTCCTCTTCGAGCAGCGAATCTCCTTAACGCCATTATGGTAGAGTCCGTCGTAAGGCTGGGCACTATCTCGATATGTACTGCCCTTGTGGTCAGGCAGGTAAACAAGGCTCCCCATCTCTTCTCTCTTCGTCTGCCGATCGCCACGAGCATTGGGCCGAAGTAGTCCACACCTGTGCACGTGAAAGGGGGCTCTCCATGTCTCAGCCTTTCTTGAGGTAAGTTGCCCGCCGGCGACTCCGCTGGTTTACCCTTCTTCAGCTTGCAGTGCTGGCAGTTTTGTTGTATACTACGCAGCACTGATCTCAGGCCTAACATCCAGTATTTTTGCCGTATTTCGTTCATTACTGTGGCTTGATTACCATGGTTGTATTTCTCGTGATAATGTTTAATCATCAATCTCCCAATGGCGCTCCTGCCATCCAGTACTATGGGCCTTAAATAGTCGTTGTCAACGCCCGCTACGGTTCTTGCTCTACCTTGAAGTCTTATGAGATTGTCTTTCATAGTGACGTCTAGCCTTTTCAATTGGCTTCGATTCTCCGTCGTGCGCCCTTGTTTGAGATTTTTAATGTCTTGTTCAAAGCTGCTTTGCTGACATTGGGCGATTAGAACTTCCTGCGCTCGTAATAGGTGTGTCTCGCCGATTGGAAGGTAAGTTCGCCTCTTTTTGCACTTTTATTGCAGCGCTCGAGGTTCGACGGCTTCTTTTCTCTACATAGGTCGATGAATTGTAGTACCCTAGCAGTCGATCTCCACAATCTTGTCCACGATGATAAGTTTTCGGGAACCGGAGTAATTTCACTGTGGCGAAGTGTATTCACCTGCTCCGTCGTTCTGTCTTCGTCGCATTTTTCCTTTTTAAAACTTCGTGGAGCTGGCCATTCTTCTTCGCCTTTTGACAGGAAATCTGGACCCTTGAACCACCGATGTTCCGCGTTAAATTCTTCCGGTGGGCTCCTGGTCGCATCATCGGCAGGATTCTGCGCTGTAGGCACCCATCTCCAGTCTTGCGGTTTTGTCAGATCCTCTATCTCCGCAATTCTGTGAGCTACGAAGGTCTTAAACGTTCTGGGATCTGCCTTTATCCAGGAAAGTACCACACTCGAATCCGTCCAAAACGTTTTCCTTGTAACTTGCAGGTCGAGTTCTTTTGCCACTGAGTCTGCAAGTCTACTACCTAATAGAGCTGCCTGCAGTTCAAGCCTCGGCATAGATGTTGGTTTCAGAGGCGTTACTCTTGACTTGGCGGCGACGAGGTTTATCAAGTATTTTCCTTTACCTCTGGTTCGCCAGTATACTGCGGCTGCATACGCTGTCTCACTTGCGTCAGTAAAAGTATGCAGCTCCCCCTCAGTGCAGAATGGTGACATGCATCGCGGCAGTCGGATGTCTTTTATTCTACCGATATGCTCTAGGTAGCTCTTCCAAGCTTCGGTGTCGTCTTCAGTGATTTGGTCATCCCATCCAACACCACTGCGCCATATCTTTTGGATGAGCTTCTTTCCTTGGATGAGAATGGGTGATAGCAGTCCGAGTGGGTCGAAAGTAGACATCACAGCTCCCGTGACTTCTCGTTTTGTTGGAGTTTGCATGCCTCGCGCTACCTCGTCAGGGATTTTCCTAAATTGGCTTCTAAATCCAAGACAATCCTCTGACGTCAGCCATCTCAGTCCCAGGGTCTTTTCTTCGTTTTCACCTAGGTGCACTTCCTGTTCGCCGTCGGCTTCTACGATCTCTTTCTTATTCGACGCCCATCCTCGTAGCTCAAAGTGCGCCCTCTGGTGGATTAAGTCGACTTGCTGCATTACTCGTTTGCAATCGTCAACACTGTGGAAGCTTTGCAAATAGTCATCCATATAGTGATTGCGCTCTATTGCTTGCGCCGCTTCTGGATATTTATGTAAGTGGATCTTTGCGTTCTTGTTTTTTATATAAATAGCGGTGCAAGGCGACGACGCAGCTCCAAATATCACTGATGTCATTCTGTATTCCTTCACTAGCGCTTCCTTGTCTTTTCGCCAAAGGTATCTGAGACTGTTTCGATCTTCTTCACATATTTTTCCTTGCAGAAACATTTGTTTTGTATCGCCCGCTATTAATACGGGACCTTGACGGAATCGCAGTACCACTCCAAATATTAATTGCAGTAAGTTCGGGCTGGACAGCATAACGTCTTTGAGGCTGACTCCATTGTATTTGGCCACAACGTCGAAGACAATTCTTAGCTTCTCATTCAGAGGGTGAACCACTGGGAAGTTAGGCAGATACCACTTTTCGTTAGATGTGCAGTCGGCTAGTGCTTCTTCAGCGTAGTTGCTTTTCAACAGACCTATCTGCGCGCTATGTTCATTTTTTAATTTAGCGTCCTTACGTAGTTTTTCTTCTATTCTTTGAGATCTGTTGAAAGCTGCTGCGTAATTGTTTGGAAGTTGTATGTCTTCCTTTTTCCACAACAGTCCGACCTCGTATTTGCCATCTTCCAACTGTCGGCTGGTTCTTTCCAATATGTCCAGTGCTCGCTGTTCGATATCCGTTGAAGGCTTCTTCGGCTGAACCCCCAAAGACTCAATAGTAGAGTGTTCCCTCGCCAGATGATCTATTCTATCTTCGACGACGCTTGCGTGTGCACATGTGTTCACATAACTGATCGGAGACACGCCGCTGCTGTCGGAGCCATGGAGAACCCATCCTAACTTTGTTCGTGACGCCACCGGCTGCCCTGGCTTTCCACGTCGTATTTGTAACGAGACAATGTATTCCCAATTGTCTTGGCCAATGAGCAGCTTCGGCGCCTCAGCTTCGTAGCACACGTCTTGAAGTAAACCCCGCAAGTGATGACACTTCTTTAGTCGGCTTTTATCTACGAGTTGTGGGGTTAATTTGAGCTCCTTGATAGTTCTTGTCCGCTTAAGTGTGCTCTTCTCGCTTTGCCTGATCCCTTTCACTTCGATATCTAAAATCATGGAGTCGTGATTTTTCATTTGCCCTCCGCCGATAGTTTCTATATTCAGGGTTTCGCGGGGACCCTGGATGCCGATGCTCGAAGCCACGTTTTCATCAAGCAGTGTCACCGTTGAGCCTTCATCTAGCAGCGCCAGTACTTGTTTGCTCCCAGCCGGTCCGTATATCTCCACCTTGAGCATCTTAAGAATAGCTTTCGGTGTGCTTATTGTATTGACCGTCGCTGTCTCGGGCGTTGCCTCTTCCTGACATCGTTCGCTCTCCGACGACACATGTAGTAGGCTATGGTGCCATCTTCGACACAACTTGCACGGTGGTCTTCGGCATGTTTCTTTCCGGTGCTTCCCAGCGAGGCACTTGAAGCAGACCTTAAGCCTCTTAACTGTTTCCCATCTCTTGTTGACTGCCGCTTTTAGGAATCTTTGGCAGTCTTTGAGTTTATGAGTACCTTCACAGTCTGGGCACTTGATTTCTTCAGGTCTACTCCTTTCAGCGATATTATACGTAGCTTGCTTCACTGGCCTTCTTATCGCTGCGCTCGGTCGTACGCTTTTGCTGTCTTCGAGTACCGCGAATGCGCCGCATTTGTCGGCTTCTGAATTGAGGAAGTTGCTTATCGTTTGAATATCAGAGAACGATTCCTCTTCCCTCGCAGCCGTGAAATCGTACCATCTGAATCTGAGAATTGGAGGCATCTTCTCTATTATAAGTTTCACGATTTCAGGTGAGTAGAGGTATTGCGGTCTCTTCAATCCCTTTATGGCGGCCACGCTGTTATTTATTTGGCTAGCGAAGACGCATATGTCCCTGGGATTTTCCGTCGTTCTGGGAAGCGCCTTTAATTTCTCCAGTTCAGCTAGCACCAGCGCGTCGGGTCTACCAAATCTTCGGCGTAAAGCGTTAATAATTTCTTCTGGCATTGCCTCTGAGTATAAGAGGCTCTTAATGCTTTCTCTTGCCGTGCCTTTAATCGCTTTACGTAGCCGCGCCATATTCTGTATGCCAGAGAACATCGGAGATGTGTCTTCATATACGACTCGGAACGCCGTCCATTCGGAGCTGTCGCCTTCAAATATTGGTAGCTCTTGAATGTACTTCGGTTGCGGCGCTACATGTGTCGTCATGGCTTCCTTTATTGCGTCAGCTATTACTCGAATGTCGCTCTTTGTTTCTATTTCTTCTGGCCTTTGTGCCGAAGAGCGCATCCAATTTGCTTCATGGTTATCGTTGACATCTTCTATAAAGGAGTCTTCCTCTTCCGTTTCTGCTTCTAATCGTAATCTGGCCAGGTGGGCTGCTGCCTGCGCTTCCCGCAGCTCGCAGCGAGCCAGCTCTTCTCTGGCCTCGGCTTGTCTTCTTGAGCTGGCTCTGGATACGGCTCTCGATGCGGCCCGCCGGGTGGAACCCGCTGGTGCCAGAGTCAATGCTTGATCTGGCTGGCTGGCTGCACTCGTCGACGTGGACTGCTCTATCGTTATCTCTTCGCCTGTAGTCCGGACTTCGGACGTAGTGGCGGAGGTAACAGTCGTCGTCGATTCCCCTCGCTGTATCCCGTTCTGTGACCTTGTGACTGGCATTTTCTTTTTCGCAGTATTCACTTCTTGTTGACAACCGTTGCAGGATCCGGCTCGAAGGACCACTGTTGGTGCCAACCCCCACGACACCTCAGAGACTCGGGCCTGCACAGGATTATACGTTTAGATGTTCGTTTGAGAACGCCCGTGCAGTAACCAAAGTAACCTCGGTGCGGCTTTGAATACCGGTGGGGTTTGACTTCGTACGTACTACAATTGTAGCCAATCCCGACGACGCCTCAGAGACTCGGGCCTGCACAGGATTATACGTTTAGATGTTCGTTTGAGAACACCCGTGCAGTAACCAAAGTAACCTCGGTGCGGCTTTGAATACCGGTGGGGTTTGACTTCGTACGTACTACAATTGTAGCCAATCCCGACGACGCCTCAGAGACTCGGGCCTGCACAGGATTATACGTTTAGATGTTCGTTTGAGAACACCCGTGCAGTAACCAAAGTAACCTCGGCGCGGCTTTGAATACCGGTGGGGTTTGACTACGTACGTTTTGTCGAGACGGTTTGACGTATCGCTGGCACCGCCTCAACCCACGCACCCCTGCTAGTGCGTAATTGTAGGATGTTGTCTTGAAATGAAACTGCGCCTTGTTCTTGTTTCTTGCTTCGCCGATGATTCGTGGGTCCCAGTTCGTTGTCGGAGGAAAGAGGATTTTGCGTAAATCTCGCCGAGCTTAAGTACTCCAACAGTATACCGCGACGAGAGCTGCGCTTTCAGACATCTGCGCGCGTATACCGCGACGAGAGCTACGCGACCCTTTTATTCGGCGAAGCATTTTATTTATTTATTTCCCTTAAATTATTTACATATTCTCATCTAACTTATTTATACTTAATTTCTACTTATGAGCTATCAACAATATTCTTATTTTACTTATAGCTCATACTTAATTACCACTTACGAGCTGCAAACAATATTCATATTTAACATATAGCTCATACTTAATACTACTTAAATCTATGAGTCGCCAACAATAGTAGAGATTTTAAAAAAAAAACATTTAAACGCGACTCTTCGATCGACTGCCGACCTGTGCGGACGTCTGCTCCTGCGCCATCCTGCTGCCATCTCGCTCACTCGCTGTGAGTCATCGCCGCTTGCCGCTGTACAGTGCGCACGCGCTGTCCGACCGCTGCCCTTGCTGCCCGCTGCCCTCTCATTGGTCGCTTGCGTCTTCGGTGATTGGACATCGCGTTTGAAGGCTGCAATTTATGAGCGCGGGTTTACCTGCGGCCGTCCGATAGCCACCTAACGGTGCCAAACGGTTATCGAACGGTTAACGCCTTGTGCGGGTGTTTTGTCCGGGGTGCATACACCGTGCCTTTTTCAAGGCGCGAATCAGCCCCTCCGCTTCCTCCAAGTCCTGTGCGCAGCCGGGCCTCTTAGTAGGCACTTATTAGGAGTAGGCACGCCAACTACTCTCTTGAAACCGGCTTCAATCAGGTCCACTGTTGGACGGGTCCTGTCACATCCGCAGGGGCTCTATTTACCCAAACTCCTGCGGGCTGGTTAGGTCTGTGACAAACCTCACCTCCGCTATCACCAGCGGAGACACATACATATTAGGGCAAACCACAGCTTAGGTACTCACTCGTTAGACGTAGGTACACACTCGCCGCCAAACTGTCTGGCTTCCCGCCTACAGGATGGCGTCCGAGGTTCAACCGCCCGATCTAAATAAAATATTTTCATTTTTAAAAGAGCGTTTTCCTGACGCTATTAAAGCTTTTACGAGTCAGAGTGCACTGACTCACCCCGTTCGCCGTCTCCGTCGCCGCGTAAGACGAGAAAAAATGCCTCCGCGAAGGCACCGCGCAATAATAGCATTTTACTAACCGACCAATCCCGTGCTCGCTCGCGCTCGCGCTCACCACTCCCTGAAGTGGGAAGCGCAAGCGATGGGGAGACGGATCTAGCGCGTCCTTTGTCGGCAATGTCGGCCCAATCCGCTCCGGCGGAAACGGTTGACGAAGCCGTATTATCTTCATCCTCGGAATCCGACGGATTCCAAACCGTCGGACGTAAGAAAAAGCGTTCGGCCAACGGTGGTCCACCCGCGAAAAGGCCTACACAGCCGACAAACCCTCCGAAGAGGGACTTAAGTTCGTTATTATCGGACAAACCTGCGCCCTCCGCCCCCGCGGCGGATCGCATCAAAACCCCCCCGCCCGTCTATGTTAGGGACAAGGGCGTATGGCCCACCCTCTCAAAGCTTCTCGACACTAAGTCGATTAGTTATAAAGCCCGTACGTTGAGGGATAACATTTGCATACAGGTGTCCTCACCTGAGCACCACCGGTTCCTTACCTCTTACCTTCGCTCCGAAGGTATCGGTGGTCATACTTTCCCCCTGCCCGAGGAACGCGTCCTTAGGGTAGTCATTAAGGGCATCCCGAAGGAAATAGACTCCGGGATCGTCCAATTAGATTTGACCGAACAGGGATACCCCGTAAGGGATGTATTCCGTATGTTAAACCGCACCACCAAAGAAGAGTACGATATGGTACTAGTAGTCCTAGACCCTACTCCGAGCGGGAAAAAGATTTTTAACCTTAGGGAGTGTTGTAAGCTCTCGGGGTTGAGGGTTGAAACTCCCCTCAAACATTCCTTCACACGGCAGTGTCATCGCTGCCAACTCTACGGGCACGCAGCCCGTAACTGTTTTGCTAGGGCGCGGTGCGTCAAGTGTTTAGGCGACCATGGCACATCGGACTGCAAGCGCACTCTTCCATGTGCCGAGCCGCCGGCATGTGTGCTTTGCGGGCAACATGGACACCCTGCGAATTATCGCGGTTGTCCTAGAGCCCCAAAGGCGCAAAAGCCGCCGGCTAGGCGCATGGTGGGACGCGATGCGGCCCGTCGTGGCACGGGAGCAAAGCCCACATACGTGCCGGCCCCGCCTCCCGAAATCAGTCCCTGGGCCAAGCCCCCCGTTACGGAGGGCCCTCCCCAACTCACGACAGAAGCTTTCCCGCCTCTGCCATCTAAACCCGCAACCGCAGCGCCTTCCCAGGTCCCTGCGTCAACCCCTATCTTAAAAGAGAGGCCCACATCAAATGCGAGCCCACCTACCAAAGCCCTCAGCCCTCCCGTGAAGGCATCTGAGGAATCAGGCAACGTCCGCGACGCCTTTAATCTCGCGATTAGCGTAATAGACGCTATAGACTTGGACGCACTCGTCGCATTCGCGGAAGCCTTTAAATCCGCTAAAACTGCGTCCACCAAGGTGGAGGTAATAACCGAGCACGCCCTGCTCCTTAAATCCGTGCGGCAATTCGTAAACTATAACGCACCGCAATAGCTACGACCACGTCTAGGGTCAAGGCTCGATCACTGTCCGTAGTGACTTTCAACGCGAACGGTTTCAAGCCACAGTCAGATTTAATTCGGGATTTCCTCGTTCGCCACCCAATTGATATTTTCCTAGTACAGGAAACGTTCCTAAAGCCCAGCGTTCGCGCACCTAGATTCGCGAACTACGTCGCGGTGCGAAACGACCGACCTACGGCGAAAGGCGGTACGCTCATTTATTATAGACGTGCGCTTCACTGCTCGCCGCTAGACCCGCCCTCCCTAATCAACATAGAGTGCTCTGTGTTACGCGTGGCTATGACCGGTCATCAGCCGATTATCATCGCATCGGTGTACCTCCCTCCCACTAAGGACATATTAGAGAGCGATCTTAGGACCCTGTTTGCACTGGGCCCCTCGGTCTTACTGGCCGGGGACCTGAATAGCAAACACGGGGACTGGAATAGCTCAAAACAAAACCCTAATGGGCGAGCCCTCAGCAGGCTTATTGACGTACTCGATTTTAATGTCATTGCCCCCATTCATCCGACTCGTCGCGGTATAAATTGTAACGGTCTTCTCTCAACGGACGTTCTAGACGTGGCGATTCTACGCAACGTGGCACTACAGCCGCGAAGCATAGAGGTGCTACACGAATTAGACTCTGACCACTTCCCGGTTCATTTTGAATTCGGCCCTCCTAACACCCAAGAGAAGAGGTACAAGTCCATTGTCGACTGGCAGAAACTAGACGAGGCCCTCAAGCCCGTCGAAGTCTCTGACCTTAATAACATCCCCGACAATTTAGTCTCGTCCGCTCACGCGTTAGACGCGCTCTCCTCGGTCACATATCACATTCAGACCAAGGTCGCCGAATCGTCCCGGAAGGTCCCAGGTGAGTTCGCTCAACGTTGGGAGCTTCCCCGGACGCAAGGCGCTTACTGACCGAGAAGAACGCGGCGACTCGCGCCTTCGCTAGGGCACCGACCGATGATAACCGTAGAGCACTCCGCGCCGCGCAGCGCCGAGTTAAAGAGCGCATACGGGAAATTAGAAACGAACGCTGGGACCGTCTTACCAGCGAATTGTCACCTTCGCACACGGCCTATTGGTCTCTCGCGCGTTCCCTAAAAACCGACACGGTGGCCTCCATGCCCCCGCTAAAACGTCCAAATCAACCTGACGCATTCGATGACGACGAAAAAGCCGAGTGCTTAGCCGTAAACCTAGTAGAGCAGTGCACGCCTTATCTCGACCATAGCGACCCGGCGCACGTTGAGCACGTGAACCGCGAAGTCCAACGCATAGTCGCACTGCCCCTCCCTCCCGAGCCGCTCCCTCCTACGTCGATCGCCGAGGTCAAAACCCTAATCAAGGGTTCACTGCCTCGTAAATCACCAGGTCTCGACGCCATCTCAAACAAGGTCTTACGATGCCTCCCGCCCCATCTGATATGCTTACTAGTGGCCATATTCAATTGCCTTCTCGAAAACTGCACCTTCCCGGCGCAGTGGAAAGAGGCTATTGTAATTGGTATTCACAAACCAGGCAAGCCCCGTAACAATCCCACCAGTTACCGCCCTATCAGCCTTCTCAACACGCTAAGCAAGCTATTCGAGAAGGTAGTTAAAAAGCGCCTCCTAGACTTTGCCCTAGAAAAGGGGCTCATTCCCGATGAGCAGTTTGGCTTTAGACCAGGCCACTCGTGCGTCCACCAAGTCCATCGAATCACGGAGCACATCCTTTCCGGGCTGAATAACAGCACCACGAGACCAAGAGCCACGGGTGCGCTCTTCTTAGACATAGCGAAGGCTTTCGACAAGGTCTGGCACAACGGCTTGGTTTACAAGCTCTACCACCTTCAAGTGCCATTAAGACTCGTGCGTATAGTACACGACTTCTTGTCCGACCGCTCTATGCGCTATCGTGTTGAAGGGACGTTATCGTCCCCTAGACCCATCATGGCCGGAGTCCCTCAAGGCTCGGTCCTCTCGCCCCTTCTTTTCACGCTGTTTACAGGCGACATTCCTAGGGCTCCTAACGTGGAACTAGCCCTCTATGCTGATGACACCGCTCTCTATACCACTCACAAGGACAGAGGTGTCATCGTGGATAGACTCCAGACCGCTATCACGTCGCTAGGCGAATGGTTTCGGAAATGGGGCCTCCAAATAAATCCCGAGAAAAGCGTCGCAGTTCTCTTTGCCAGGGGTAACCCCGGTGCGAACGCTCTTTCTCGGGAAAAATTCCGCCTCAAAAAGAGGTAACCCTATACGGGCAAGCCATCCCGTGGCAAAAATCCGTCAAATATCTAGGAGTAACGCTCGATAGCGACATGTCTTTCCGTAAGCATGTAGCCGCCGTTCGCAAGAAGGCCTCTTTCGTCCTCTCTCGCCTCTATTTCCTCCTAAACAAAAGGAGTAACATGTCCCTTAGACATAAGGTGACTTTGTACAAGGCCTGCATCCGACCGTGCATGACATACGCTAGCGTAGTATTTGCGCACTGTGCCCCCTCCTACATCCACCGGCTACAGGCGCTTCAGATGCGATTCATGAGAGTTGCGACCGGGGCGCCCCTCTATGTGAGAAACGTCGATCTCCACCACGACCTGGAGCTCCCTACCATAGCCCAATGGATGAAGTTGGCGTCCGCACGCCACTTCGACAAGGCTAAACACCATCCCAACCCTTTGGTGCGTAAAAGCATCAACTATTATCCTTTCCCGCCGGCTAAAAATGTCATAGGAGGCCCCGACACACACTAACGGATCCGGATGATCCAATTACTGTAGCAAACAATAAATTAAAAGCCGCCCGCGCGGCAAATAATAACAATCAAAGTATTCAGACACAGATTAGGGTTAAAAACCGCCTTCACCGGGGAAGGCGAGGACCTTTATTTCGCACTTCGCTCACTCCAGTGAGTTTCCGTCCTGCCCTTCAGGCGATTAACCACCCCGTGACGGCCCAAGCCGAGGTTCGAGTCTCACAGGAGACGCCCTTGCGCTAGTCGCGGGAAAAACGCTCATTCTGGTCGAGCTACGCTCGCCAAAACAGCCCGAGCTGAGCTGTCAAGGCCCTAAAGGCCAACAGCGAGATTCCTTTCTCAAAAAAAAAAAAAAAAACAATAGTAGATAGTTATTTTTATTGAACTAAGAAATGTTTCCTAGAAATAATATACATGGCAAAACAACGTTTGCCGGGTCAGCTAGTATTGTATATATTTATTCTCTGGACTACTTAGAAACACTTTATTAAGTAAACAGATTGCCTATTTATGTAAACAAATAGAATGCTTAGATACCTATGTCTCAAAAATAACCAAATTGATTTTGATAAAACTTGAACTGTTCCCTCCTAATCAATAAATTTCCGATAAAATTATAACACACTTGCCTTTTTGTATCGTACCGTATATGATACTAAATGCATTTCCAATCCCAACATTATCACATACATGTTAAACTAAAAACCCGTTTTTAAGGTGGAACAATTATCTAGAAGAAAGAAAACGTATATGTATAAGTTATTGTCTAAAAAGATAATATATTCGCAAAGAGAAAGATATAAATGAGCATAATCTCAAAATCGACGCTTCCCTCCGAAACGACGGCAATAAAAGAATAAAATTAAATAGTCGCTCGGGAAATTTGAGTTCCAAGAGTATCATTTGATAATTCTATTGCCCCGCCACACAATTTATGGCTTAGAAAAATAAGTCTAACATAAAGTATGTTAATCAGTCCAAATAGAGTCATTCCGCTATTGAAATGTTTTAATAATATTTGTTAAAGCCGGTTCAATAAACAATTATTATTGTTTAAATTTAAATGTTAAATATGTTTATTTGACGTTTCAAGAACAAGCTTTTCAAGATTGATAATAATTAAACACTTTATACGTAAATAAATATATGTTTTTTATCAATTATATGTATAACGGCGTGGTTATTATTGGTTGTATGTGTAGAACCAAACTGCAATTCGACATGAAATTGTTGAGATTTTTATTACGCTAAAGAAACTAACTGTTTAAGCATAATATTTCATATTTTTATTGAATATATTCTTGTATGTTAAATAATTGTAAATTTATAATAATACATAACTTTAATCCGGTTAAAAAGTTTTTCTTTAAATGTGTAAAGGTTATGTTAATCAAAGACAATACTATGAATATATTCAATTTTTTATTTACACTTCGTTATATTACAACAAAAACAAATTATAAAGGATGCAACGGGCGGCCTTATCGCTAACAAGCGATCTCTTCCTGATTGCCCTAATAAGGCAAATCTAAAACAAGAAATATTAACTGCAAGAAGTGCATAACCAAATCAACAAAAACAAAATTACAACAAACAGAGGAGGCAAACGGGCCGGAGGCTCGTCTGATGTTAAGTGATACCGCCGCCCATGGACACTTACATTGCCAGAAGGCCGGCCTTCGGTGGTTCGGAAATACTTCAGTGGGCAGCCGGTTCCACATAGTGGTGGTGCGCGGCAAAAACTGCCTTAGAAAACGCTCAGTTGTGGAACGACGGACGTCGAGGTGATACGGATGGTATTTTGTATTTTGTCTTGACATCCGATAATGAAACTTAGCTGCAGGTATGCTGCGAACAACTCCTCTGAAAAATTATCACTAAACTTAATCTACAATAATACAACAAAAAATATTGATTTTTGTGATTATAGATTATGTTAAATCAATACAAAAAGAAAGAGAAAACAAATTAAAATATAAAATCCAAGAAATCTTATTTTGCCAAGGATTTCTTAAGGGATTGCGGAGTGCTTTATTATTATTCCATGAGCGCTGTGATCGCCCGATAGACTATTATCGGCGATGGCACTTTTAGCTTCGAAAATTCTCGAAATTATTCGGACAGATCTATCCTGATTCCCGACGCTTGCCGAATTACAAGGGAGCGCCGGAGGCAAAGGTCGAAATTGTTTTAAATATTTACGTTGCCATGCGGTTTCGGTACGTAAACATAAGGGCGCCGTACACGGACTGCTTCAAGCAGTTGAGACCGACTGCTTAAGCCGCGACCCGAGTGAACTAGTCATCATTCGCTGCCGTACACACGACTGCTCGAGCAGTCGCGACCGCTTCAAGCCGTCAACTGCATGATGAAATTCCATCGTGCCGTCGACCGCTCGCGAGCGGTTGCGAGGCATACACCGACGCTCGAGCCGTTGACTGCGCTAGAGCAGTCGACAGCTCTCCGACTTCCCTCTCCCCGCCCTTTGCGGCCTCGCGGCGTCTGTTTTCTCATTTGCCGGTGTTTTTTGAACATGGAGGGCGTGTGCGATAGTGAGCCCTTATTAGCGCAATTAAAACGCAAGAACTTATTTGGAACTATAAACTTAAGGAACACAGCGACAAAATAAAGAAGAACAATGCATGGGCAATTATTTGTGCCCAATATTGAGAACTTTGATGAAAAACCAGTTGAAGAAAAAAATCAATCGGTAAGTAAAAAGTCAGTCATTTAACACACAATTTATTATTTTATTTATTATTAAAAACAGACTGGTAACAATTAAAGTTGTTTTGCTTTTATTATATTTTTAATATTTGAATACAGAGGCTATGTTATACGGACGGCCCTTTTGATTTATATCATATTCCATTGCCAATCGTTTGCCTTCTTCGCTCACAAAGTAATTAGCAAATTCTTCACGGATTTTGTTAACATAGTCCACCTGGACGAACTTGTGGGTTGAATGTATAGAATAAGGAAGACCCTCAAACGTATCCTCAAATTTATTTCCATCTCGTTTTTTACGTAGTTGTGAAGAACACACGATATTTTACTATATCCACTGCGAAATCAACGTTGACGTTGAGTGGTCTATGAAAGATCCGCCATTTATTAGCTAATATGCCAAACGTGCATTCAATATATCGCCTCGCACGTGATAACCGATAGTTAAAAATTTTTTTTCTCTGGTAAATTCTTGCCACCATATGGACGCATTAAATTTTCCTGCAAGCTAAACGCTTCATCCCCAATAACACATTCGGTAATACGGTCCATTTTGTGATATTGCAGAAGGTGGAGGTATATTTAACTTTTTTTCTTGTAAATTTTATAAGACAACTCTCTTCGAAAAAGTCGAGTCAGTGCCTTCCATATGAGCCTATCCACGAAAGTGAAATATGATTACTATCACAACGCTAGAAGTATATCGAAAAATAATTTTTATAGTATAATATGACGATCCACTTTGCGCGGTTGTATTATTCTAAATGTTTGCCATCAACGGACCGAGGCAGTTCGGAAACTGAGCATTTTTTTTGAAACCATTTATTATGTCTTTCCACTTATCTTTGTATTGTTCCATACACATATCCTCATCCATATTTTCTGCAAAATCCCTCACTATCTTACCTATTGTTGTTGATGTATTCTAAAACTATATTGCAAATCCATAAATGTAATCCAGTTGCCAAATACCTGTAAAACATATTTATAAATCAATCAATTATACTAACTTATATTTTTTTTGTTGTTACAGCCATGTAAACAGAAAAAATGGAAAACATTAAGAGATGGATACACCAGATATGCTAAAAAAATTAAACCAAAGAGTGGTTCAGCAGCCCTCAACATTCGGCCATATGCATATTATCAGCAGATGTCTTTTTTAAAGGCAATAATAGAAGATAGACCCGACAAAACAATAGTTTACAAGAGAGTGAGCACACTGAAATTACGTCCGAGAAACCGAAAATGGTCAAAATAAAAACCCAGAGAAAGAAACAAAAGAAAATTAACTACTAAAATCACAGATGAGAACGTCTTAATTGAAAAAATTATCCAAACGTTTAGATGAAAAAACGCAGAATTCGGCATTGATAATGAAGATGAAGATAAATTGTTTTTACTATCATTATTGGCGAATTCAAAAAATTAATGAGCATTATAAATTAGATCTAAACCGAAATACTTAACGTAGTGAAATACTTTAAAGGGATGACAAATCACACATATCCTTCGAGTTATGGTGACAGGGGATATTCATCGTTTAATGATATCGTGACCATGGGGTTATAATACTGGCCCCTCTACCTCTAATCAGTGCCTGGTCCCTCTAGATCAGCAACCGGCCCCTCTACATCAATGGCTGATGACCAAAATTCTCAATTTGAAGACCTTTCATCATGTTCTGTAAGTCGATGATTAATTTCCAATATTTTTAATGAATAAAAATTTAAATAATTACTATATATTTTTCTTACCTCAATGTTACTGCTAGTCTTTCTTCAGGTTGATACTTCTCCTCATAATTGTGTCTTCCCGTTTAATGTGAGACTTTAGTATATTAACAATTCATCAAACGAAGACTTTGACATTCTAAAATAGTGAAAAATTTTTTCTTCATCACTTCTAAGTTCCATAAACAATGATGGAATTGTCCACGTTGTTCTCTTAATTGCAAAATTGATGAACCCAAAATTTTCTCTTTTGACGTGCCGCCGTCGTCTCCGCCTGAGCAGGAGCAGCAAAAGCAGTGCTTCCTGTCAGAATCCATGACTCGACTATGGTAGAAAATAACTGCTGAGCAGTTGAGTCGTAGTCGAGCAGTCAACAACCGACAGCTCAAGCAGTCGACGCCGACCGCTCGAGCGGTCCGTGTATTTCACTCAGCCGCTAACTGTCGAGCAGTCCGTGTACGGCGGCCCTAAAGCTGTTTACTTTCGTCACAGGGAGATTATGGAAATAATAAAATCCCTTTTTAATTTAAGTAACGAATCATGTTGATTAGTTCATCAGACGTTATTGAAAAAAAATATCATTTGAGAACCCAAAAAGGCTTTTTTCATTTCGATTAGTGATGATGCTTCTTGAAAGAGTTGTGCTAACAATATACCTATAACATTAATAATACGTATTTAAATATGTGCGTAAAATTTTAAAAGGTAGGCTGTAGGTCACTGTTTTAGATGGGTAATAATACATAAGCAGATTTTCTTAAAATTAAAAAAATTAAAACCAATAAATGGTGTTCAACTCTTACTAGGTCTCGACATTTGATTGCATCCATTTCTCGATTATTTTTAATTGGTCTTCGATATTTTGTTTTGAGATATGTCCGTCCTTTTGCCACTATTTTTGCTTTTATCGCAGGTCCAAGTGCAAGAATTTGAAGCCGTGATTCGAATGCCCGACCTCAGAGATAAGGGATCGACGCTTAAAGCAATAGGGCCAACACTGATCTCATTATCTATATTATCTCAAAAGACATGTAACTGTCCTTTTATTTCAAAATTGTTTTGATCTTAAACTAAGTCCCTTAGAACAATTACCAAGTTAAATTTAAAAGGACCTGTCCTAAGTGCGGTCTGGAATATATATGAGTCGCTATAAAAATACCTATATTTCACCAATACGACATTAATAGTTGAATAGCACAAATCATTAGAGATTGTTTAATAATAAATAATTTATTTGCAAGAAATTGGTACAATTGAATCCATCAATTATAAAATCCGCACAATCAATACAAAAATAGGCATAAAATTGTCACATTAATTTTCATTAAGTCATAAAATAAGAACATCTGTCATAATATTAAGTCGAGCTATTTATAATTAATTGTTGTCAAACTTATGGGCCAAATACTCGCCCACGCTATAAAAGCACTTTGACTTCAAAAATTAATCACCTTCCCCTTGTAAGCATTACACGGCAGTGATCTACAACTTCTAGGAAGGTGATTAAATATGTTTATAGCCATGGCGTAATTTTTTTTGGAATATAACGCGGTGCAACATGCAGGCACCCACAGCCGTGTTGGATCCCTCGGTATATACAGGCAAGTTTCTTAATATGTTTTGAACTTTTGAGTATCAATAAACATATTATATTATTTCAAAAAGGGCGTTCTCATTTTTCATTCGGTTAACGGGGCAAAGAAGCGCTTGATTTATAAAAAAAAGGGTGCGTGTACTTATGTACGCGCGAAAGAAGTTGTACTTCTTTGGCTTTCTTAATTTTTTTTAAATATATAATTAATAACAAATATTTAACGTTAATAATTTAATAATATTTAATATTTAGTATATTATTCAATTATTAATTAATATTAATAATAATTATTATTATTATTTATTATTTTATTATATTATTCATTCAATTTAATAACTACGTATGTTTCATAACGTTTTAACTAAGTAAAAATTATTTAGGTCTTTGTGAAAAAGCATTGCTAAATTTCTTTGAAAAAATAATTAAAACTCCTTTATTTGTTTAAAAGGTAAATGTCATTATGTTCATACAAAATTCTTAGCATAGCTTCACGCATATTCTATTTCTTTTTACTTGTAGATTGTCTTATTCCCATCTCGCTCGCGCACGCTATAATCACACTGACAACTTCGTGTCTCATGTGCGCGCGCACCGTAAAATTTCACTCTCAACAATTTTTCATAACGCGCCTAAAGAAGTATAACTTCAAAAATAATAATATTCCTGTAGGTAATTGAGTTTAAACCAATCAGTATTTGATTGATGTCTGAATACCAAACATTTCTTTCGGGCATTCAATCTTTCCGTAATATCCCTTAATGATGTAAATTAAATGGCTTCGGGAAACCATTCATATTTATTTCTTATATTGGCGCTGACCCAAGAGGGAACTATTGAATATCAGTAATCAATATTGGGAAGCGTATTTTCTTAATATATTGCTATATAAATAACGGATATTTAAGGGCGGATAATTTAGCAATGAAACAATGAATACGAAGTTTGCTTGAAATATGATGAATCGTATTTATATATTTAACTAAGATTAGATTTCTTATCTGTCTGACACACGCCGCGAGTGTGCTACTATTTCACCATGCCTCCTGCTGATAGAGGACAAATTTTTGTTTTTAATTTATTTGACTATTATTCATTACTTAAGATGTCATGTGGAACATGGTGTAATGGTTACAGCTCCTTACAAAGTTGTGTAAAACAAAATACTTGGTGATTAAAAAGAGTTGCGGAGAGCTACGCCCTTGATTTGAGAACTGGCTGTAAATGTAAAATTAGAAGCATTTAATATTGCAATTAGCATTTAATTAACATTATTGACCTTCACAAGTGTACATTGTGTTACCTACGAGTATGTGTTTTTTTGAATTTTGACTTTTGTATCTATTTTTTGTATTCCTCCACTGTACAAGCGAGTGTTGCACACATAAAAAAGTATCAAAATAAAAACATCTCCCTTAACAATAAGCCATTTATTTAAATTATATTTATCAAAAACCGAAACCAGCCCTGGTTCTCTGTTACCCTCAATAGCGATACGAACACCATTCAATCAAATATGCGACACTTTTACCGATATAAAACAACAAATCGAAATTGCATACAAAAATGACAAGAGCTCTATCACTACTTGAAGTTACACAGTACCCGCCTAGTTGCGTTAAAGCCAATAAAACCAATATTAAAATCAGATTGGAAGCTTGTACGCAACTGCGTAATACCCAAACAATCTATATATACATATATTTGAGAATATCTAATGTACATAAGCCCGTATAAAAGCAATTTCACCCGTATTATACAGTGAACTGCTTTTGTGAAAAGCGTCTCATATTTAATCATAACAACAAAAGGCGTATAGTATCTATTATAGTTTCAAACATTATTTTACATGGATTATGTATATAATATTATATTTATAGAAATCCTAATTTAAACGACAGATCCACGCTATCATACGTAAACTTCAAAGACATGTTTCTACAAAAAACTTGGCGATGGCGAGGCTATATCTAATCTTTTATAATTTTATAAAAGAACTAGCTGACCGGGCAAACGTCGTTTTGCCATATATATCATTTATAATAAAAAAATAGGGGTTGATCGTAGAGGGGTGAAAGTTAGGGGTTTGTATGTATTTTTTAATGCTGTATCATAAAAAAAAACAGAAAAAAATATCTAAAAATAAAAAAAATATATTTAGGGGTGGACTACCCTTAACATTTAGGGGGATGAAAAATAGATGTTGTCCGATTCTCAGACATACCCAATATGCACTTGGGTATGTCTGAGAATCGGACCAACATCCTTAAATACTTTGTTTATTAAATTTAAAAAGTACCTTCTCACGAGAGATGATTCCAGAAGACTTCATTGTTATTCTTTCGTCAAAAAGCTTACCTTAACATGCGACAATGTTCTAAGCGCATCAGACCAACACTATCATTATGCCATAACTCTTATCTCATGTCTTGGAATCCCAACATACCATTAACGGATTCGATTTCACGACACAGAGGCGTTATATATCGGTGATTTATCACTAGTACCCCGATCAATGGACCAAACTCCGGGAGAGATGAATTCTGAATCGACTCTGAGCGGAATTCTAATATACCTAAAATACGTTTTAGTGACTAGCATTCGTGATGCTAAAGTTTCAGAGTAAAATTTTCAAGGAATATTCCAATTTCTATGAGAGTTATTGACTTTGCTAGAGCGGTGGGGAATTTCTAAATTCCTATTGGGAGTGGGTATTTTTAGATATTAAGCGGTCTTTTTTATTACTAACGTTATTCGATAACACGGTTAGAAAATATTAATACAAATTTAGATGTTGTTTTTTTATGTTTGAATTTACTTAAATGATTCATTCAAGATGTTTCATGTAGATGTTAGGGATGGTACCGCCACTGGTTTGTTTTGTCTGAAGGCAAGTAAATTAGCCTCCCGTGCACGATGTATAACCTTAGGCCATAAATCCTTAGTATGACTGCTAATCTAATACTGCTTATAATCTCAAAATAATAATGTGGATTTTAGAGCTTACAAAAGAAGACTTTATTAGACGCAGACGTTTAGCGTTTGACGCTGACGATGTTCAATGAATTTTAGGTCTGGGCCTCAGAATTCTATATCTGTAGTCTGTAGACGAGTAGGTGATCAGCCTCCTGTGCCTGACATGTGACTTTTGGGTCTACGATAACCCGGTTTCCTCACGATGTTTTCCTTTACCGTTCGAGCGAATGTTAAATGCGCACATAGAAAGAGTGTCAATTGGTGCACAGCCGCGGATCTAACCTCCGACCTCAGGGATGGGAGTCGCACACTAAAGCCAATAAGGCAATACTGCTGGAGGTTTAGAGATAGAAGATTAAGGATAAAGATACGAAAATCTGAAGCCATAGACAAACGGATAATATCATAAATATATTATATTTTGGTTGTAGGATTAGGACCTTAGCCTTTATTTTCACGTGTAAATAAGTGTAGGTTGCGATCTCTATAGGGAAAAGAAAACAGAATTTATTGTAGCTCCTTCCTACACCACAAGTAATAAAAATTTAGATGGCAATAAATAAATTAGAGAGACATAGCTGCTGAGGTATTCAAACAATTGTTTACGCTTTATTAAACAAAACTATTATTAACTTATTCGTTTATTATCTTTATAGACAAAGTTTCTATGATATTTGAGACGAAGTTAAAGTGTATTCTTCAATCAGTTATATTATTCTTTGTTCAGTTTTAAGATTTTTACGGCTTTATCATTCAACTTGTTCGAAAGATGATATCGTGTTTGTTACCATTGTAACGATTTATCGAAGAAATCTTTAATTATTTAACTATTTACTAACGAATTCTATAAAAGTAACTAATTTTTAAATTGACTTCTATATGCCCACGTTTCTGGACGAATTCCATATAAAATGGATTTCAATAACGCCTTCCATAAGATAGCCTTTGACGCATTCTCGCAAAGAATAGTAAAAATTTTTTAACGGTATAATATTGTCTCATAAATAAACTTTATATCTTTTAATACATACATACTATAAATATTGTCGCAATTTAGCACGAAAAATAACAAGTACAAAATTATCAACACGTATAATGAATCAAAAAAATATTTTCATCGAAAATAATATTATTTTTCTTCGGTATTTGATTAAAAATACCAGCTGCAATGTACACGATATTGCGACAATAGATTTAGTATTCTGTAGCAACAGCAGTAGTTTAGAAAACAATTCTCAACTTAGCTACAGTTCATAAACTTTTCATACGTGACAACATTTTCTAACATACAACCAATAATTTTACATGCAATGGCGAGTATGATTTTATCGAGTGTTATGTGTGAGTTATTTATTTTACTTGCATCGAAAATATTAGTTTCTAAAAGAGATTTAAGGACCTATGTGGTCGCCAAAATCCAAAAAGTACATTGTTTTTTTCAATTTTTCGTCATCGTTTCTTGAATGGAAAATATGTATGGTGGAGTTGAGAAGTTTATGTATCCATTTTGAAAGATCGTTACACGATTTAAATAACTTCACTCGATAGAAAAAAAAATTCCAAACAGCCAATTTTTGATACTTTGAATTCATTTTTTGACGAAAATGTATATAGAACATGATTTTGAAATTTACACGATATATTATCGCAAGCCAAGTAATCCATTTTAGAATTTTTTTTTACATACAATTTAATGTTTTACATAACTAATTGTTATTAAGGGCCGGCGGGCCTCAGTGCTCCAGCTCTTCACTGCACCCCGCAGTCCAGTCCGAGACACTGACACAGCAATTCATGCTGGGATAGAGTCTTAATCTTTAATTGCACAATATTTCTGTATACGTATATGTTGCAACGAAGTATTAACAAATAAATAAATATATCATCACGAAAGCGCTGCAGCCGATCGGACCTTGTTGATTATTATTATATCCAATTCGTGATTAGCACCACCCAGCCATCGTAACTTTAGCTTGCCGCGGCTTCACCATCAAGCGCGTTTCTATCCAAGAGCTAAGGCTCTGTGGTACCCCTGACAAAATGTCCATGCCTCTTAATCTATATTGTTTTAATGATGTCTGATTTTCTATACAGGTGCCTTTGGTTTAAGCCTAAAATTAAACATTCTTCTTCCTGTCTCTTCATTCTTTCAACCAGTCTGTAGTTGTGCGATATTTTTTTGGTTTATGGTCACATTTAATAGATTTTTCATATTATAATTTTTTGATCTTGAGACAACTATGTTGTTGTATGTTGAATCAACATACTAATATATAGGTAATACAGACATTATTGCACTGCTTGCTATTTTAACGGACATAGAAAAGTTGAGAGTAGGAAGTCAACGGCAGCATTGATTCTGCGTAGAATGTCAATATTTTTTTTATTCAAAACAAACCATACTGATTCAAATACAGAATAAACATGTAAACAATTTTTCAATAGACAGAAGGCTCCACGGTGATAACAATAATGCACGTTTCCTTTACAAAACTATGCACAAAGCATGAGCCGTGTAACATTTTGTTTGCGAACGCAAGATTGCGATGAAGCGTATTGTATGAGCCTTTGCTTTGGGGGATCTTCAATTCACATGCATCGTATTCTTGGTCAAAACACGGCAACAGAATAACCACATAGCATGTTTACGTTGAAGCTATTTTTTAAAACTCAAAATAACTTCATGCATATAGGTAACCAAGTACACTTATGAGCGTCAACAATGGATAAATAGAAAACATTAAAAAGTTTGATCCTTCCGGCAGAATATCTTTAATGCTGACAGAATTTCCTCCCTGTATTGCGATACTTGTTCGTTGAGCGAGGAAAGAAGCAGCTCTGGGGTCACCGGTATTATCTACCAGGCGCCAATCTGTGCACTTGAACCTCACTCCAAGAGTCTCTACTCCAAACGGAACAAAATCCAAATTGATGTCAAAACTCTTATATTATATTTTTGCCGTTTAGTACTTAACCCATAACAGTGAGTTTCCATCGCGTTCGGTCTTGAGCCTCGTATTTCACCTCATCTGCAACTGTACGACTCCAGGTTTGGTTGGGACGGCCACAATTCCGCTTTCCTTTCGGGTTCCAATCAAGCGCCTGCTTGGGAAAATAATTGGAATCTCTTGTGTCGATTGATCTGCTGGCTACTCGGAGTTTCTCGGCAGCTCTCCCAAAGAGCAACTTCTCGGGCCAGTAGATACCCAGAATACGGCTTAGACAGCGGTCTCTATAAATATATGTGCCATGTCGTATTGGGAGGTTACTCTAACAATGTATTCTAGACCTGCGCTGTTTTAATGTGAAATTATAATCCATATCTTAGAGTATCTAAAAGATATTCAATTGTTTGGTCCGTTTACTGACGATAGTTGAACACAGTCAAAAAAATATTGAGGTGGGGGGAGTGGTTGTATTTTTCAAAAAAAATAAATTTTATTTGTTTGATAGGTATTTTGTATGGATATAGAGAAGGAGGTAAATGGAAATCACAATTGAATTAATCAAGTTACATTTATTTGTACGCATAAATACAATTATGTCAATTTTAAATGTAACGCCTCAGAGGCGAGGTAACCCTCAGAGCGAGGTAACGCCTCAGAGAGAGGTAACCCTCAGAGCGAGGTAACGCCCATGAGTCATGTTTTTTAGGGCTCCATCAATTATAAACGTTTAAAAAAAAATTTTTTTTAAGAAATATCATTTTCCTTTTCTAGATAAGAAAATTCAGCTGTAAAGGAATATCCTGTGACCATCGCATGGATACTCACTAGAAATAAGAGATTGTTTTTTTAATTATTCATTCGTATTAAATTATAGAATAATATACAAACATCCACAAAAACATCAATTAGAATTTCCAACGGAAACGGTTTCGATGTAAATAGTTATTCACCGTTAGTAAACGAAATGAAGAAATGTGTATGGTATATGGTAAGTCTAAAGTTACCAGTTTCTATATTGAAAACTGAGTTCGAAAGTTAGAAAACGGACAAAACGTGTCTATACCGCTCCAAAGTTGTTATATTTTAGATGTTCAACGCAATAGTTGCCTCATCTAAATACTGCTAAACTTACACAATCAATTATGGTAATTTGTTTATAATTTAACCCATGTTCTTGATAGGATTATAGGCGTCTGTGTTTCGCTAAGTTTGTATTGGTTATTTAATTATTTATTACTAGCTTATTTATACAATAAAATAACCAAAATTACATAATTCGCATGCCCCGGGGACAAGTCGTAAAGCACACATTTTTGGCACCTTTGATTACCTTAAAAAAACTATAGTTATAGTAGGTAGGTATATCCCGTAACTAATATAACTGTAATTTTTTTCAGAATTTTTGGAAAACGTCTTACTATAAAAAACCACGACGATGTCTTTATTCTACGGAAATTATTTTGTGCACAATGTTCGTAATACTCGTTTACCTAATTTTACTTCCCCTGCAATAATAATAAATAATCTTTATTTCTTCTCTCACATATACATACAAAGTTATTATGATTAAACTAAGATGATAACATTTGGAAGTGTATGTGAGAGACTGGTCTCTGTAACAGGAGACCAGCCTTGCGATTCTGTAACTCACTTTTCGAACTCACACAGCAGTTTTCGTAGGTGCGCTCAAATCAGTCGTGAAGCAGTCATTTTATGATTTGGCATTCTGATAAACAATAAACTACAAGGAGGGACCTTATCAGAATGCCATCATAAAATGACTGCTTTACGACTGATTTGAGAGCGACCGCCGATGCAAAACCGCTGTGTGAGTTCGAAAAGTGAGTTACAGAATCGAAAGGCAGCCCTGCCCAGTCATTTTATGATTTGGCATTCTGAAAAGGTGGGAGCTTGTAGTTTATTGTTTATTAGAATGGCAAATCGTAAAATGACTGCTTTACGACTGATTTGAGAGCGACCGCCGATGCGAAAACCGCTGTGTGAGTTCGAAAAGTGAGTTACAGTATCGAAGGGCTGTCATGCAATAGATCGCAACAACCATAAAGATTTAGTTTAGATTATAATTCTACCAAATAATCATAAAAGGTAATACCATAAAAACGATAGAGTGGTAATAATGTATCTCTGTCTATATATTTCCGCGAAAAGAGTTGTAATAGATTATTCCTGTGTCGTCCGTAATTATATTTAAACAGTAAAACAATTGTAAACGCTTTTGCTCTAATTGGATGAATTACTGTAATATACATTAATTATTTTTTAACTTTGTTCCCACGAGAATGTACGTGCGTTAGTAGTCGACTATGTATTTGCGTGTTTGTTCCCACGAGAATGTACGTGCGTGCTCCTATTTCACCTAATGCTGATAGAGGACAAATCTTTGTTTTTTTTAATATTATTAATTACTTAAGATGTCATGCCGAACATGGTGTAATAGTTGCAGCTCCTTACAAACATTGTGTCAATCAAAAAAGCTTGGCGATTTTGAAAAGAGTGGCGGAGAGTTTATTCCCAGTTCTTCCCTTCCGTTCTACGCCCTTGATTTGCGACTGGCAGTAAGTGTAAAATTAGAAGCATTTAATATATATTTCTTTTTGACGTTCATAAGTGTACATTGTGTTACCTAAATGAATAAATTATTTTGATTTGATTTGACTAAATACTTAACAGCAATATTTAAAATGTTGAATATGAAAAAAAATAAGCTTTCATTTGATATAAATATTTGTTTCAAAACAATTGGCCGGGTCCCATTCTAAGGTTGTGAAGTTTGTGTTATGGGTACTAGGCAACGGATATAAATAATTTGTATATGTAATGATAGACATATAAATACATATTTAAACACCAAGACCTAAGAACACCCACTATCCTAGTAATAATAGTATTACCTTCTTTTATTTTTCCTGTAAAAGTCGATTCTGGTTTTACGACTTTGTCCCCCGGGGCAAGCATTATATTAATAAGGTGACGGTTCTCCGTACTGGTGAAAAAAAATCGGTGTTTGTGGTAGATGTGCCCAACCAACCATTCTGTTAATTTGGTGGTTATTTTAATAATATAAAAACCAAAGCAACATACGTAAGTAGACAGACAACAGAGAGGAATCGAGGTCATAAATACTGGCTACCGCCTACGTCTTCGTTAGACTTGGATCGATCAGGGTTATTATTAGACAAACGAAATATTAATGACAGTTACTACTGAAGTTATATATAACTACTAGTAGACTCGGCCAAGCGTTGCTGTGGCTAAGGTTTTTTTTTATATTACATAGGAGTAAACTATTCAAGAGAAACGGCAGGAGTACACCAATCCACCATGCTTTTTTGGTGATTATGCCATTCAATTGTAGCTTATGTGAAACGTTGGTACTTTCAACACAGCGCCATCTGTTAGAATTGTGACTATCAAATAATAAACAAATATTTTGCAATAAAATAATATTGCGGGTATAAATTGAGATGTAAGCTATCCTATCTTTTAAGTTGGATCAAACTACACACGGTGTGCAAATTTGATTGATATCGGTTCGGTAGTTTAGGAGTCCATAGCGGACAAACAACGTGACACGTAATTTATATATATTAAGATTTCATACAACATTTTACAGATATTGAGATCAACTTTATCGCTCCTAAAAGAATACATGTGTACCAATTTTTGCTTGTAAGCTGCATTTTTTTTTATAAATATTTCCAAAGGTGTTCTAAACAAACTTTAATCGACAACAAGATTTATTGATTTCACGGAAAATGTAAATCCTCAGAACTTATTAATTCACCTATCAAACCCTTTGCTTAGAACAATCATCGGCTTAAATCATTTTATTTTAATACAAATATTATCTGTAGCCAGTAACATCTCACACTGAAACGTCGAGTTCTATAAATAATATAAAAACTAAAAAACATCATTACGTAATACCAATCCATCTACTCTTTAATACCCACGTGACGTCATTGAAACACGGCTAACAGACGAATAACTCGGTAAATAACCATTACCCCAAAACACAGTAACGCTCCCAACTATAGAGTCCCAATTTTTGGCCTCTTTTCCCTTCATAATAAATGTATAAAGGACAAAGGTTTCTAAGACTCAACGAAGATCAATGTAGCGATACGCGTTTACTTTCGCTTGTATTTTTCTTTCGTACGTTACGAGTCCCTAATAGGATTGTAAATTTCAGGATCTAAATTATTTAATAAACGTAAATGTTATGAAATATATAACAAAAAATAATTTAGTAATTAATAATTATTGACATAATATGCATCGACTCTCAATTCTATGTATAGACCAACATTGAATTAACGTAAAATATTCTGTTAAGTATGTAAGTTTTTATTTTGTTTATAGTTTTACGTGTAATACCGATTGCTTAATACTTTTTAAGCGGTATATAATAATTGGATGAAACATTTTACAATAGACAATTAAACTAGACGACATCAACTGGTTGCTAATTTAGTTACATAGGTTATATTATATTATAATTATATAATTTAGTTATATTATATTATATAATTATATTATATTATATAATTATATAATTTAGTTATATAGGTTAAGAAATCAAGTTTGACGTAGCTCACACACTGTTTGACTGTAGGCTAATTATTTCTTTTTTATAAAGAATAATGTAAATTGTAGTTGCAATATTTGTAAATATGTATCTACATAATAATTTAGTCATCTGCTGGGTTTGTTTATTATCACCAGGCGCCTATTTTATTTTAGTATAATAGTTTATTTTATTCTAGGTACATGGTATTCACATATAATTATCAAATTAATGTATACAATTTTTTTTAAAAACTAGTTTTAAGAGTTTCTAGCCCATTCTTCTCCATATAAACCTTTTGGAAAGGGGCAAATAGTCAATATTTTAAACTTGTGATTTTGACTGTCACACGTGCCTTTTTAATAGACCTAATTGAAGTAAATGATAAGACTTTTTTGACATATAAACAGTGGCGATGCTACCTTTCTATAATTTCTTAATAACAAAATTCCTTTTTATAATTCAATATAAAATAATAATATAACAGAACTCAGATAGCAAAGAATAAGACGGATATAATTTATTATCAAATACATTAAATATTATTTAGGATACGTGTCACTATGACATAATAAAATTTAAAAAAAGATAAAATAATTATTATTATTGATTATCCTTTTTTTTAATATTTATGGTAGATGTTTTATTGTAGTTATTTTAACCTTTGTAATTCAATTTTAAACTTCTGAAATTGTTTTTGAATGCATTATACAGTATATTGGTGTTCCTTTTTTAAATATCACTTATGTGAACGCGTCACACCCATGGGGCAGTACATATACATCTTCTCATGGAGTCCCCAACAATCGCTGAGTGATTCCATTTTTGCATACCGCATAACTGAATAGTAATGCGATATAAGTTTTTTTAAATAAGTTTTTCTTATTTGTGTTAGTTATTACCGAAAAAATCTTTTTATTTATTTCTTTCTTCTTCTCTCTTTTAACGGTGAAAGGTGTTTTATGAGAATAATAGCTGTTATTTAGCGGAAAATAAATTTACGGGTAGTATGTGAATACAACCTTGAATACGCGAAGTTTTCAGTGTCATAACAAAATCAGAAAGTGGGTATGATCTACAAAAACTCTTACGAAAAAAGACCCCTATGTCCGATGAGATTTTCTCCCGTCTGCAAATCCAATAATTCGTTATATTGAAGAAACTTTTCATACAAACTTTCCTTGGAATGATTTTCTTTGACCCAACGCCATTATTAGTATTATTCAGGGATGCCAATATTCTAAGCTCAGGATTTGTTCCTCGTTTATTATATTCCTTACAGAGTTCCAGACTGCGTACCCTAATCGTTTTGTATTGTATTGATTTTACTGTTATGACATGGGATTTCTATTTTTATAAATCTCTCTGGATTACGTTCGGTTTTTATATGCTCGTAAAATAATATGACCTAAAGGAAAAATAGTAGTTAAGAGTATAGTATAATATAGATATGAAAGACAAATTACCTGAAAATGTGGATGGATACTCTCAATACCAGAGAGCTAAGGAGTGCGTTGCTGGCCTTTTATGGGGTCGGAAATGCTTCAGTGGGCAGCTGTTTCCACATGTGTGTCCGAAATTTATATTATACTAGCAGACTCGGCCAAGCTTTGCTGTGGCAAAATTTTTGTTATATTACATAGTAGTAAACTATTCAAGGGAAACGGTAGGAAAACACCAGTCATGGGGACCACCATGCTTTTTTGGTGGCTATGCCATTAAATTGAAGATTTTGTGAAACGTTGGTACTTTCAACACAGCACCCATCTGTTAGAATTGTGACTGTCAAATAATAAACAAATAATTTGCAATAAAATAATATTACGGGTATAAATGAAGATGTAAGCTATCCTATCTTTTAAGTTAGTTCAAACTGCACACGGTATGCAAATTTGATTGAAATCGGTTTAGTAGTTTAGGAGTCCATAGCGGACAAACAACGTGACACGTAATTTATATATATATTAAGATATTTAAATTCAAACAATGCAAGCACTATGTACGTTTTATATGGTTAAAATGTTATATTTATGTGTGACTTATAACTTGATATGGGAGGTCATATTGGATTTATAGGTGCCTTTAATGCTATGAAAGCATTTAATGGAGTTGTTTTTTGTCTAACTCTGTATACGCTACATGCATTTAGAGATATTATATAGAATATTCATTATATATTTCCTTCAGATACATAGATTGTAAGTGTATATAAAGTTATGTCTTAGGCAGCGATATCCTATCAAAAATATATATAAAAAATCAGTGGCACTAGGTCGTAGGTTCGATGCCCGGTCTTGTACCAATGGACTTTCTTTACATTTGCGCATTTAACACTCGCTTGAACGGTAAAGGAAAACATCGTGAGGAAACTGGCTTGCCTTAGACCGACAGTCGACAGCGTGTGTCAGGCACAGAAGGCTGATCACCTACTTGCCTATAAGATTGGCAAATTATCACGAAACAGATACAGAAATGAAGCCCAGACTTTTGTTTTTCCTTTTTAATTTTATTTATGAAATCTGCTGTAGGTACTAACTTCTTTCGTATATAAAACTCATGATCTCACTTTTAAAACTCTTCTAACTACGATACCATACAATCTACCTCGATAACAGTAAATAACCCAACAAAGGCAGTGAAAAACTTTTTATTTCCGCACAATAAATAATGGCCACCTATTTATTCGATAAAAAGGTACGTGCGGTGTAAGTAAACTGTGCTTGTATCAAAGCACAGGGGCTACTAAAGGAAACAATTGCCCGTGTAATTTATGTAACCGGCCTTTGTGTCGGCAAAATGTATGCATCATTTTAGGTTGGGTTCTGTAAGGAATTCACGTGACTGATTCTTTGAATGTGACTTCAATTCTCACATACAATATAAATAAAGAGAATTCGTTTTCCAAATTTTGCCAAAAAATGCTATTTTTTTATGGTACTTAATTGAATACTCAGTGTGAAATTACTAAGTTATGTTACCATGAAACTTTAAGTAATGTATTTGGCTTATTTATTATAAAAAATTTAAAATTATTAATTGGATATTAATCTGCTGTTTATTTAATGACTTCACTTGAGATGTCAGGTGGCAGTATCAGAATACAAAATTACGTAAATTTTTGTACTTAAGTGAATTGAGTGTTGAATTTTAGTTCCAAATGTAAACAATTACACTCCAGCGGCGATTTTGTCGCGGTTATGTTTATCAGAATGTTATATCGTAAGATAATTCCTTCACGAGTGATTTGAGAGCGGAATCCGCTGTTTGAGCTTGTGAAGTGAGACGAATTGCAAGGCTGTTCTGTTAGACGTATCTTTAGTTATTTTGACCGCTATAACTTTCCCACTAAATTCTAAAATTATGCCTTATACAATGAACCATTTGATAAAAACCAAGTACCTACCCATCTGATACTAACTTCCAAATAAACTTTGGAATATTGTCGAACATTCTGGAATGATTTATTATTTCTATCAAACCGAACTTTCCTTAAGTTACGTCACGTTAATGTAGCGATCTGCTTTTAAGAGGCAATTTAGAAAGTTTTCCATATATTGTTGTCATTGTTCGTAACAATTCTGATAAGTAATTGTGTAATCATATCGTAATTTATCGTTGTCAGAGCAATTTACACTGTCAGCATTGCTTTTATTTTTCTTAATGAATGAAAATTCTTTTGAATTATTTTGCAATACATTTGTATGAATAACATAATAATTACTTTATGATACTGAATTAATCAAATTGTAAGGGTCAATTACTACTATACTAAAGTCACTGACATAAACTGGCTTCAATGGAAATATGCACAGCGGAACAGCCTCTAAGCTATCATATATACAGGTCATCTATCCAGCCAACTAAGTGGATAGATGACCTGTTGAGGGAAGGCGAAGAAAGCAAAGCGCGGGGAACTGGTTGTACTGGAAGTTTAGAGCAGACGCCTATATCCATCAGTGGGCGTCAACAGGCTGAAACGACGGCGAATAAACTCACTTTAATATTGAAAAAACCAGTGATTGACTTTTATTTTATACAGATTTATTTCTTAATCACAGATTTATCTTTATAATACTGTATGCATTGGTGCCAATATTGCTACAGCTCATATTAGGTGCAGAAATGTATACTTTTTAATTATATGCCAGTAGTAGCAAGTAGCTCAATATTATATACAAATATTATAATTATTATTATTTATATAATAAGAAAGGAGAATTATAGGGAATTTTTTTGTCATGTTATTAGAATAAAGCAATCTATTCAGGAAAGTCCTTACAACTACACTGCCATAAGTGAGGCGCTGGACAGAAACCGGTGGAAGGTAGTCCGCTTTAACTGCTTCCTTGCTGACCTCAACGCTCAGACATGAGCTGTCGATTGAAGAGAGAATGTCAAGTGCAATTCTATACGCAGAAAATTGTAGTCAAGCACAGCCAGATTTCAAATGGACTGACTTATGAACGAAGTAACGAGCGGACCTATTCAAAAAAACCAGTGACGCTTTAGGTCTGGGCCTCAGGTTTCTGTATATTTTTCGTGGCCATTTGTTTTTTCTAATTGGCAATAACGTGATCAGACTTCGGTGCCTGATACACGCTGCCAACTGTTTGGGTGTTAGGCATGCAAGGTTTCCTCACGATGTTTTCCTTCACCGTACGAGTGCTTAGACAGAGACAAGCTGCTATCCCTGTTACATAATATAATAATACTTGGTTTATATAACAAAATAAATGGGAGGGCTTACTGCTAAAATAATGCTTTTCCAGACGAAAATAAAAACTATACAAAACTTAAGTTTTTTGTGTACGTGATATAAAAATACATGCACTCGTAATAAACATCAGTTAAAAATTACAAATGTTTATCTGTACAATAATATTAGTAGTTTCTTAAATGACTCTGGTCTGCACAGCTACAGGCATGTAGAAACAAATGAATGGCACTTCAAATATAATATTAATTGCAACCGATAATTTTCTAAAAATCAGTGGCGCTACCACCTCTTCAGGTCTGTGCTTCAGATTTATGTATCTGTTTCATGACAATGTTAATCTAATAGGCACGTGGGTGATCAGCCTCCTGTGCCTGACACACGCTGTCGACTTTTTGGGTCTAAGGCAAGCCGGTTTCCTCACGAAGTTTTCCTTCACCGTTCGAGCGAATGTTAAATGCGCACATAGAAAGAAAGTCCGTTAGTTCATAGGCGTAGTTCAAATCTACGATCTCAGGGATGAAAGTCGCACTCTGAAGCCACTAGGCCAACACTGCACAACCTAAAACTCGCACCCCTGTCTCAAGACTTTACTATCAAAGCTCAAGAATCTCTAGCATAAAATCAATAAAGCTAAAAATAACGGTCTTTAATAAGTCCCTTGCCAAAGCTTTTCGTAACATATATGTTGTATCAAGTCAGTTTAATGTATTCGGAAGCTATTTCTGAAGAATTTATTACGCTGATGGCAATACGATAAGAAGGGTAAGAGATTTTATATGGAATTATTGTTCCAGGGGTAGGCATTTCTCTTATGTTTACACCCGGTTACTCTGAAACATTTTTAACGAGAACTGAGTACGGGATTTTCTAAATTGATGCAATGAATAAAGTTGTAAGTCTTCACTGAGCCGTGAAAGAACTTCTTTTACATAAAAATAAATAGCTTATTATTTATTTCGAAACTTAAGGACATTTATATAGATATATGTTTAATGTCACAGAGCACTTGTTAACGAAAACAAAATAAAACTTGCAAGTATTTAAAAAAAGAACAATTTACAGAGGTGATATGAGTACGCGACACTGATCATTATCTGTGCCGGTTCGAAATGGGCGGGAAGCGCGTTCACATTGTCGATCTGATAAAGGCGATTGGCGCCAAACGTGTATATTGACTTCCACAGACTGCGAGCAAGCGTGCATATGTTATCTTTGACATCGAATAAGCACCAAACCAATCCAATCACATGTACGTGCTTATATCTTAGCCACAGTATAAATTTGTGGCAAGAAACAGAGTAAAGGAAATCGTATAACACTAATGGGTATTTTAACACAGCGCGGCGTTTTATATTTACCGTTTTTATTACTCTCTTATTTTGCATTTTATATATTTTTTCACAATTTGTCCTTACTTGGCCGTATTTTGATAATCCCTCCCAAATTTATAAAAAAATATTATTGTTGTAAGGTTAGTTTGAGTAAACAAAGTAATAACATCACGACAAGGCCAACTTAACAAGGGTTACCCATAAACATAACTAGCGTTCTATAAAAATAGAAATTTTTCGTCTGGTTTGATAGATTTTTATTGCGAGCTGAAGGCTCGCAAGTGCGTAGCCTAAGTCGAAAGGTAATTTAAAAAATCAATGGAAATATGTCATCAAATGACGCAAATTTAATCAAAAAAATTTTTGATTAAATTTGCGTCATTCCAGTATCACCAAAAAATACTAAACCTATTTTGTTGTTAACGAGAAATGGTATCAATAGTATACAAAAATGAAAAAAAAAACAAATTGCTACAGCTTGCCAATGAAGTGGTGTAAGATGTGTCTTTAAATGTATATATGTAATAAATGTCAGGAGAATCCTTATACTATATGTAGTGTATGTTATACAAGCTGCACTAGATATATAAATATATAAGACGGTGAGACCTAAGACCCTAACAACGCTACGGATTCCTAGGCTCTAACTCATAAATAATGATAAATTAAGTGCTGAATGTCTGCACAAGAAGGTAACAGACGGTGGGTTTTTCTCAAAGCTATCGACCAGACTCACGATAATTAAGGGCGAAATAAATAAGACAGTAATATTCAAATCTGATTTATTGTTATAAGAGCATTGTGTTGGCCTAGTGGCTTTAGCGTGCGACTCTCATATCTGAGGTCGTAGGTTCGATCCCCGGCTGTGCACCAATGGACTTTCTTTCTATGTGCGTATTTAACATTTGCTCGAACGGTGAAGGAAAACATCGTGAGGAAACCGACATGTGTTAGACCAAAAAGTCGACGGCGTGTGGAGGCTGATCACTTACTTGCCTATTAGATTTAAAAATTATCATGAAACAGATTGAGAAATCTGAGGCCAAGACCTAAAGAGGTTGTAGTGCCACTGATTGATTTTTTTTTTTATTGTTATAAAACAATATCGTTAATACTACTTACACCTATTCACACATACTAAAGATTAATTATGTAAGCTGTTGGTGTAGCGCGCACCTTCAGCTGTTAAAATTTGGAACAGCCACATAAGCCGTATCAGCAGTTGGTCAATGTTCAAGTGGAAACTGAACAGCCTCTTCACGAGTCTACGTAATAAAGTGTACAGTGATTGACTACGATTGTTAGAGGCTGGTGCCAAAATAGACTTTTTATTTATTCTTTAAAAAAAACTTCATAATGGTGTTTGGAAAATAACGAACATAGAGGGTAATGCTTCAAGAAGGTTTATTTATTTATTTTACACTTTGTTGCATTATAATATAAAAATGTAACATAATTACATATAAAGGAAAGGCAACTGGCGGCCTTATCGCTTTCGAGCTATCTCTTCCAGGCAACCACTGTGAGAAAAGAAAAAAAATGTATTAAATTACATAAGGTAGGCAAGAAATGTATTTAATTACTTATAATGTCAAAACTATATCTTCTGGTCCTTATAGGTCGCCTTCACCGGACAAACAATAATATTTTGTAACGTATCAAAAATCTAACATACAGCCTGCAGTAAACGTTTATAGCATTTAAGAGAAGGCAATGTACTCAATATTTTTTTTTTTTTTTTATTATGGCTCTGGCACGATTTGTGCCAGCGTCAAGTATAGGATTTTTATAATTCGTTCTTTTTTGCCTTAGAAATTCGACCGTGTCCTCCATGTACGGTTTAGGCACTCGCCCGGTACCGCACAACCCTCCCAAAGGCCGAGATCAAATTTAAATTAAATGAAAACTTGCCCTCGAACCGGGAATCGAATCGAACCCGGTACCCCTCACCTAGCTGCCACTTAATAAGACCGCTAGGCTATGAGGCCCCCGTAAATGATATACGTATTTTAAAATACGTATATCATCTGTGTGTGTTTAAATGTGTATTCCGTTTATGGCTGTAGGAATACCGTTAAGCAAACAAATAAATGTATACGTTTGTGTGTGTGAGTATGTGTGGGTATAACCGTATATAAAATATAAGCACTTAGAGAGTAGTTTTAAGCTACTTGAGTCGATATACAATGGATATTCAATTAAATATTTCCACAAGTAAATCTCTTTGAGTCGTCATTACAAGGGACTCCGTTTGAGAACATGCCTTTTTGAGAAAACTCCTCGCGTATTTGAAGGCATCCAATTACGATGCACTAGTTTTATTCTGTAGTTTTGTTCGCAAACCGTAACCATACTTTTCCACTATAATCTTTGGTCGTTAAAAGTACGCTCCTGTGCACATGGGCAGAAACCTAGGTTCTGTACTAAGGCGTCCAAGTTCTGCCTGTTTTAAGACGTTTAGATTATTCGCATCGCATAGAACCCACGACCCAGGTAGTTATGGAAACTATTAAACCGATGGTTTGGTTGGCAGTTTTTTTATTAATATGATTTTTTATAATTTTTTTCTTAAACAAAAAGAGTCACATAGTTTTTAGTCTGTGAAACCGATCAAAAGGTTAAATAGATAATTGCATCTTCTTTACTTACAGCAGTGTTAGTCTCTTCAGTATGCAACTATATATACAGTACATATATACATATATACACTTAGCTTCAAACAAAGAGTTTCAATTATTCAAACCCTCCAACAACCGCCACACTGTATTTGTATATGTGGATATATTATATATATATTAGGAAATGTCTTAATGTATGTATATATATGTTTGTACAAAATATATGTGTAAAATAAGGTCCCGCACCACAAGAGTCGGGGATATTGGGAAATTTATATAATAAAAAAAACAACCGCCACCGAACATATATAAATGTATATTTATATATTACACCAGTTTAAAATATAAACGTATAAACCTCATTCACATGTGAATACCACGGTCGCAAAATATTTGTTCTAGATAGACTATATCTAAAATATTCAAATCACTGGCGGACTGGCAAACTAAGTGCGCAAGCTATAAATAAATCTACTACGCTGGTATAAACCAGTTTGCGCCGGTTGAGACCGGCTCTATCCGGTTGCGAATACCCACTTCCTACAGGTGCAATATCTCAATATGTCCCCTCAGATATATCCTTATTCTCTGTATCGTGTTAGAACAAGGTACATAGATTGCTTTATGTGTCTTCGAACATTCGTACATATCGTTTCAATGTAAATTCTTGACAAGCTGTATGTTTCGCGTCGAATTTGTCGACGATTTCGATATACATAAAATTGAAAGGCCGGCAACGCACTCGCGAGCCCTCTGGCATTGATAGTGTCCATGGGCGGCGGTATCACTTAACATCAGGTGAGCCTCCTGCCCGTTTGACCCCTGTTCTATAAAAAAAATACATATTTGGGTAATACAATTGTTTGGGTAATACTCGTTACAATTAGATGTTCATTTGCCATTATGTGTTCTGTTTTAATCGATTACGTCCTATAGTACGAGTATGTATATAGGAAAAATAATTAGTACAATTTGTTCTCATTACAATGAAATAATAGATTATGGATATAGATAAAAATAAATCAGTGGCGCTGCAACATTTTTAGGTCTGTGCCTCAGATTTCTGTATCTGTTTCATGATCAATTGTCAATCTAATAGGCATGTAGGTGATCAGCCTCCTGTGTCTGACACACGACGTTTTCCTTCATCGTTCGAGCGAATGTTTAAGGCGCACATAGAAAGAAAGTCCATTGGTGCACAGCCGGAGATCGAACCTACGACCTCAGGGATGAGACTGCTCTTTTTAACACGCTTATATTAGCTTCACCTGTATGTATGTATGTTTGTATGTATGTAAGTATCTATGTAACCGACTCCTTCGCACTCGATTTTAATCCACTTTTAACGGACAGATTTAATTCAAACTTTGCGCACCTATCAAAAATCGATGACAATGCAATAATCCGAAAAAAAAAATTTATTTACCAAAAAAATAAAAAATAAATAATAGTTTAAAAAAACTGAAACACACGCTTTATATAGAAAACTAAACTAAAAAAACAGAAAATAAATTTTAATAAATATTAATTAAGAATAATGTCAAAAATTTAATAAATATAAGTTATTAATAGTTTGAATAAGAAAAAAAATGTTTTATTGTAGAAAAAGCGCGGGGTGCATGGTGTCAATAGTTATGAATATTTAATTGACAGATATGAGAAGGATTATCATTTCGATAAAAAAAAGTATAAAAAACATTAATAGAGCGTTTGCTTTTCACTAAACAAATTTGAAAAGCTATGTATATATAAGAAACTACTTTTATTAGTATTAGAGTTATTGAAAACATCTTAGGTATGAGAATAATTAACATTTTGTTTTGGTCCTGGGTCCATATACGCCTAAAATGGACGATAGGACAATTCAAGGCAAATTGTTCTAAGAAGTCCTTTAATAAAATTATTATAAGTTAAATTGAATTAAAGTTGACTGTGACTAAAACAATACTTTCTAATTAAATGTTTTACACCTTTAATCATTACCGTAGTTCAGATGAATTTTCAGCCAAGTGACACCATTTACATAAAAAAACCCTCATGATTTATGCTACTAGCTGCTCCAGTTAGCACTGAAAGTTAATCAGCTAAGAGCCTTTTTACTTCTCGGATTAAGAAACGAGTTAATTTATAGTGAAATGGAGAGGATTTTTTGTCGCTTCTCTGGTAATTAGATTCGCTTCGCCCTCGGGGATATTAGGTGGCACCTTGGAGATATTGTTAGACATCTGAATTGATATTAATTATTTTCCTACGTTATTGCTTTTTTAGGTAAATAATATGACAAATAACTTCGTAGCCTTATGGAAACCCGGTTAAAATCACTTACCAAATGTGGGATAGGTATTAGAGCACTCTAATGAATGTTTTACAATGAATTGTATAGAGTAGTGTTGTCAAACCTTTTATGTGTTATTTATTAGCTTTTCTAATTTCTTAGGCTCCTTTCTAATGCTATATGTAACATACATAAGTTTTAGTATTAAAAAAATTAATTGTTCACAGGCAGAAATTAACAAACGGCACAAATATAAGAGTCTTTCCTCCAACTTCAATTTTGTTCCCTTTGGAGTAGAGACTCTTGGGCCGTGGGGTTCAAGTGCACAGGCGCTTATTAAAGATTTAAGTTGGCGCCTGGTAGATAGTACCGGTGACCACAGAGCTGGCACTTTCCTGGCTCAAAGAATAAGTCTCGCAATACAGCGAGGAAATGCTGCCAGCGTTAAAGGTACACTGCCACAGGGACCAAACTGTTTAAATTTGTTTTGATTTTATTCTTTCTTCTTTAATTATTTTTATTATTACTTTATAGGTTAAGAAAATTGTAAATACTGTATTTGTGAACATAAAATCTTATTATTAATAAAAAAAAAAAAAAAAAATTGTTCACTTAAGAAACTTAAATGATAGGTTTTTAGAAGAAATTACTAGGATATTCTAAATAAATATTCGAATAGCCCCCTTAACAATCAAATCGCACCCATGTGGAGCTTGGGCCATTAGGAAACACTGGTATAGAGAGATAACCTAATTGTGGAGGAAAATATTTATAAAATATATTCAGCAATGGCGTTAATTACAATACGTTAAATACAATAAATTCCTTTTAATAGCTTTAACTCCAAAATAGATTAAAAAGTATTAAATAACACTTTCTTATTTCTATTCCTTGATTTTGTATTAACGTAATCAAATGTATTAAACCATATTTATTTATATACTTGTACCAAAGATTTGACGCTACCAATAGTGGGGGTATGTATGTCAAATACACAAATAAGAATTACACGTTGAATGGATAAAGTTAGTTTTTAGACAGTAGAAAATATTATAAACTGACCTTTTATAGTACTTATTTTAAAGCCTGGCTTAGTTTCCCTAAAGATAAGAGGGATTCTCAGACAAAGGCTCGTTCTTAAAAGTACAAATATTTAATAAGTAAAAATGATTATTTAATAAATTCTATACATTATACATTGAAATAAATAACTAACCTTAACATAAACTAAAATATATTATAAAAAGGAGTCCCTTTAGGCAAGGTTCCGAAGATACTGGCAGCGTTCCCCCTTTGAATAGCTAGACTAATTCTTTGTCCGAGGTAGCTGCCAGATCTTCGGTCTCCTGTGATCTCGATACCTTTTTGATATTTCTTTAAAAAGCCTTAATGCGCTAGGACCCCACGGACCTCGACACCGAATGGGGCAAAATCATATTCTGAGCCTAGACCCCTGTAGTAATTAATTTAAATCTAATATATATTAGATTTAAATTATGTATAAAATTCTCGTGTCGCGGTGTTCGTAGTTAAACTCCTCCGAAACGGCTTGACCGATTCTCATGAAATTTTGTGTGCTTATACCCATGTCTGAGAATCGGACAACATCTATTTTTCATCCCCCTAAATGTTAAGAGTAGTCCAATTATTTTTTTTAATTTTTAGATAAATTACTTATTTTTTATTTTTTTATGATACAGCATTAAAAAATACATACAACCCCTAATTTTCACCCTTATTTTTGTATTATAAATGATAAACATGGCTAAACGACGTTTGCCGGATCAGCTAGTATAATAATAATAATAATAGTATAATTAATAGTATCAATTTTATAAATTTGATACTATTAATTCATCTAGAAGAAAATTACTTCGGTTCACATAAATGTCATGTCCTTCAATATTATTTTTTTCATTATATAATTGGAGATAACAAAAAGTCTTGGATTAAATTATACTTAATTAATGTTTAATTGGGACAAACATAAATCATCAGTAACTCGCCCTAATCGTATAATTGCGATTAAAAAGCTTCATAAAATCTTAAAGGCAAAATTAAATGTGATTTAATTTGGGGCTGTTTCATAAATTGTGCTATTTATATATTTAATGCAATTAAATAATTCCCGTAGTCTTCATTACTGAAGGTCGTGCCTGTCTGTTTTTATGTTACAGAAGGCAAACGGGCAGGAGGCTCACCTGAGGTTAAGTGATACCGCCCTAGGACACTCACATTGCCGTGGTGGTGCGCGGCAAAAATTGCCTTAAGAAACGCTCAGTTGATGTCGAATTGCTGCTTCCTTCCTCTCTATCCTCAGCTTGTCTCAGCGCATTAGGCATGTTGATTGAGTCCCAAAATCTTATTAATTTAGTCAGAGCAATGGGTAGGCGATCGACCCCTACTTCTCCTACCATCACTCTTCCCCACCAATAACATTAAGATTTAATATATGTGTTGGGAATCAATGTTATCCCCACGGTGGCTAATCTGAATTGAGACTTACTATTTATGCAGAACATAACATTATAGTCCACTAATCTAATATATAACAAAAGCGAATTAATTCAATGATTTATGAATTAGTTTTACTACTAAATAGAATAGCTAAAATCAATAAATATTTACAACAAATTAAATTACTATATTATTAATTGATTTAATTTTTTTTCATTATTAAATTTGTATTGTATTTAATTCTCGCTATACAATACAAGGAAGTCACAGGCTCCTGAATTACAGTTCTCTACATTAGGAGTCTAGGAACCGTGTTTGTTACGTAGGTAACCTGTTTTTGGCGAATGCAGTCGCAATTACCCTCATAGGTAATCTGTGAGCTCTGAGCTCACCTGAGTCTAATAAAAAATATAAAAATAGGTATAAAAAAAATTTAACGATATATTTAGTATAGGAAATTGCGTAAGTATAGTTGACAATTGACATTAGAATTTGACACGTTCGAGCTGTCAGACTAAAATTCAATTGACGTTTACTTCATAAACTATTTTTAAATGTTTGCAAATACCTCAGGCGTTACATAACACTTATCCGAGTCATAAGTTTAAATATGAAGTTAAGTTCAAACTTACCATCAATCCATCCAATAAGCAGGGATCCGATTATAAAGAGCCCAAGTGTCCCCATTTTACACAGTTCACTTATCACATAACAAACTTATCTGAAACCCGTTGCCATCACAACACTACCGAACATCTCAGCTTTATCTGTCACCTGGAACAAGAATTATTAACTATTAGAAATTTTTCTTTCCCCACTGAAAACTATACTATATATGAAAAAATACCCTTAAAAAAGATCCACATGAATAGTATATATACCCGTATAGAGACGGCGATCACGTTTGCGGACTACTGTTGGAGCAAAAAAACTAACTTTAAGTAAAAAATCAGCGCCCAGAAAATATGTACATGTCTTATTTCGTGAAAATAGTTTCCTAGTGTTATTTGAGTGAGTGTAAATGGTTATTATTCTCGATTTTATAGTGCTTCAATCATGCAAGGCAAGATCAGCCTATATATACACCTCTGCTTTATTAAAATAATAATAAAATTTTATTCATGACAGAAATGTGGTGATCCCCACACTAGGTAGCCCCTGTGTTGTAGGTTACTATAGTAAAATTATACCGTATACACATGCACCATGTTTAAAAAAAATTAAGATACTTTTTAGTGTATTTTGAGTAATTATTGATATCTAAAAACTTTAATTTAGTTAAATAATCATTAAGTTGCAATATTATTTTCAGTCGAATAATAATTTTAGTTGATTTTCGGCCAAACGTCGTTTTAAATTTACTGCATTTTTTTAAATAAATCGAATATTAATTTTAGTTGGTTTTCAGACAATATACGTTTTAAATTTTCTGTATATTTAATATTGAAAAGGTTAAATTAGATATTTTATCTCCGTTGCTACACACTTTGTATTTTACAGCTGAATAGTTCAACTTAGTAAAACTATTAACACGAACAAAGAGTAAGAAAAAAGCGTATTGTAGAAGCAAAGTTTCCCGTTCCATATAATTGGGTGCGCGGCGTCGTTGACGCGCTACACCGTGAATGATAGATAGGCTGGGACATTGTGAGCAAGTGATATTATGAGAAAATAGCGAGCTCTATGAAAAATCGCGTCACATTTTTCGCCCTTTATTCATTTGTTTTTTATTATAACGCAGATAGGGCGCCTATAGAGTTATAAATTGTGAATAGCGCTTGGCATGTCCTGAGACCTAACGTGTAGGTTTTATTACAGTTACATGCACCCACACACTAACGCATGTTACGCGTCCCGTAATTTGTTTTTTTTTTAATAATTGGGAGAAGTTGTAAACAGTTTAAAAAAAATCAAAATTGTAATTTAAAAAACGAATAAAAAATTGTATTGGAATTTACTATTAAGTTTGTTATGGAAGAGCTGGGGACCCTGACATGTATTTTTTTACTTACGTTCCCAAATCTTACACATTCTAATAAAGAAGTATTTGATCTAATGTTTTTCGATAGTCGACTATCCGTAAAACTTGAAGAAGACTTTGCAACTTGCACCCCGATTGGCTGATACAACAATCAAAGAACTGGAAGCGTCCAAAAGACTGGAAGCTTTCGAGACCACATACGAAATACAACCGCGCTGGACAGAATGCACAAGAACCAAGAAGTGCTGATGACGGTTAAAAAAAATAAACAAGAGTATTTCGGACACGTTTTTCGTAACGTAAAAATACGAGCTCCTTCAACTAATCATACAAGGCAAAGTGGCAGGTAGAAGGTGACCTGGCCGCAGACGCACGTCTTGGTTGAAAAACCTTAGACAATGGTTTGGCCAAAGCACCAAGTCATTGCTTAGAAGCGCGAAATTCAAAATTAAACTAGCCATGATGATCGCCAACCTTCGCAAGGAGATGGCACTATAAAAAGAACAATCAAATATAGCAGCGTGTCACTTGAACAACTGGAATTCTAAATTTAAATAGTTAAAAACGATTTATAACTGGGTAAGTACATAAATAACTGTGTACCGTGAAATACGATATTTCGTGCAGTTAAACAGGTGAAGTGGTTGAACCTGTGATTTGAACTATAATACCAGAGATTACTGTCAGATAGGAAAGCGACCAGTTTGCATGTCAGAGCCATTAGCAATACAGGCATTGGTTAATTCTACAGTTACGCTTATAGTCGCACGCGATCGTGTTTTAATCGAGTTATGTTATGGCTAGGCAATTTTTAATCGATACGTTGCGAATATTTCCCGTTAACATAATTTTTGCCAGAGTATTTTTTATTGAAGACTGCGTCAGGTTGTCATATGTTATTCTTTTTTTTATGCTTGTGGTGCGGGACCTTATTTTATTCACATATTTTGTTAAGAAAACTCGTGAGTGGTCTGATGAAGCCAGATCGCCAAAAAAATATATATACATGGGTGAGTGGCCCGCCGTCTCGCAAGTTCCGTTCCTACGTTTTTGTTGTAGTGACACTCTCAATGCCAGAGGGCTCACGAGTGCATTGCCGACCTTTTAAGAATTGGAATGTTTTTTGTTGTGTCCCTAAGTCGCATTGGTTCGGAAATACTTCAGTGGGCAGCTGGTATCATATAGCGGTAGTGCGCGGCAAAAACTGCCTGAAAAAACGCTCAGTTGTGGAACGACGGACGTCGAGGTGATACGGGTGGAATTTCGTATTCTGCCATGACGTCAGATGATGAAACTCAGCTGCTACTAGCAGAACAACTCAAAAATATGTAATTTTGACACTATAGTATACTTGGTTCAACTGATTAGCTTACTTTAAATTACGTCATTTAATAATCAACACTTATAATCAAAAATTAGCTAATCGCATAACATAATAATTACCATAATATATAACAAAGTCAACGTGTTAATATCGATTTAAAATACCTCAAAAACTGCTTGAGCGATTACATTTAATGAAACAAAAATCATCTTCATATTACTTTTATTTTACAAGCATACAATTATGTATCATTATAGCACACAGCAAACAATCCTATATCTTGGCTTCCAAATACCATACTCATCATAATCCCAACAATATCATATACAATAAATTAAAAAAAATCTAAATTTCACCAGTATCATCTTGATAGTTGGAGGTCTTCCACAGTCCGTTTCACAAGGCATTTTCTTTTGCGAACTAGCGAACTGTGGAATCGGCTCCCGGCTTCCCTCAGAGGTACGACCTCCAAATGTTTAAAAAGCGAGTCTACTCCTCCCTCAAAGGCCGGCAACGCACCCACTAAAAGTGGGTGTCTATGGGCTGCGCAGACTGCCCTTTTTGGTCGATATAAAAAAAAAACAATATCATCTCATACATACTAGAGGTTATCTCCACTTTTGAAGTCGTTCAATTTTTTCATTAACAATGTTCTTAATGAAGACTGTTGTAAACAGAAACGGAATCAATTACTTTGTGTAGTCACATGTATGGAATAGCCATGTCGAGTAATAATTATAGTTGTTCAATACCTCAGTAAACATTTTTAGTCCTTTCATTTCGTCTATATTACCTCGACTGAGCACTTAACAAAGAATCGATTCGCTCGACAATAAACCTACCGATATTGTGTCTACACAATGCGAGCCGGACGTAAAATCGGATGTAAGCCGGTCATAATGTCACGGAAAGTTAATTAAATCAACCGGTTAACCGGCTGAACGATTCCGGATTGATTGAGTTATATTAGAATGGCGGGTAAGTGGATTTTACGATGTAACTCCGAGAAAAAATATCTATTGATTGAGGACGAGCATCACGGATTTGTTCGAATTTTAAACTTTGGTTATGAAAACTACTTGTTTGTAACCTTTTCAAACTCAACCTCGAATTAACTTTTTTCATATAGGCAAACAAGTACACTATGAACGTCAGAAAATAAGTGAAATTAATTCTAAATTTACATTTACAAATACACTAGTGGACCCCACAGACGTTGTCCTGCATGATATTTAAAGCGATTAGGATATTAAGCAAAGTATGAAAGTACCGACTGCAGTGCCATCTGCCGGGCTGATTTGTGAATCTAAACCATTCTCGAATCTCCACGAACACACACAAAAATTTCATCAAATTGTCCAGTCGTTTAGGAGGAGTTCAGTCACATACACACGCACACAAGAAATATATATTAAGATTAATTACAACACACAAATATACAGTTACAAATTAAAATTTTAAGTTTATTAAAATTTAAAAAAGAAAATTAAAACAAATTTGATATTTTTGGTCCCTGTGTGAGTGTACCTTTAACGCTGGCAGCATTTACTAACTGTATTGCGATACTTATTCGTTGAGCGAGGGTAGCACCAGTTTTGGTGTCACCGGTACTATCTACCAGGCGCCAACATAAATCTTTAATTAGCGCCTATGCACTTGAACCCCACGACCCAAGAGTCTCTACTCAAAAGGGAACAGAATCGAAGTTGGAGGAAAGACTCTTATATTTGAGTCGTTTAATATTTTCCGCGTGCTCTTCGGAACAAAAAATAATAATCTGTTTGTAATAAAAAAGATTCGTTATTCATAATTCTTTATTTAAATTCAAATTTCAAGAATTCTAAAAATATTTCATCATCACAACGTGATCTGTGCTTTACATGTCAGTTCTTAATGTTTCTACTATTCTCTATGGGATAAATTGCGAAAAGCAATAAGTGTCGTAACTTCGAGAGATATAAAACAAATTCATAGAGAATATGTTGTGACGATAGCAAAGTAATTCTATGCAAGTCACATCTCTACACATTGAAAAACTAGCGACTTTCTAGAAGGAGCAAATTCTATTACATTATGTTCATATTACGCGACTTCAAGACTTAAAATTGTATTAAACTGTGTCGATTTCGTGAAGTTTTTGCGTCTGGTATATTGAAAAGGCTGTTTTTGAGAATGTTGGATATTTTGGCTTAAGCCTATGTGTGCAATGCGAAATTAACACATGCTGATATAATAAACGCGAGCATACTGAAATAACTTTGACGTCAAACTAGATTAAGAATATGTACAGAAAATTTTGTGATTTATATTTGCCAAAATCAAAATTATTAATCTGTCAGCCTAAATAAAGAGTAGCGCCACTGATCGTACTCGTACATTGTAACACTGTTCCACGCGCAACTTTCTAAATGGTCTTATCTAGGGAAATATACTTTTTATCGAAACAAATCGCGTAATGGTTATTTATTAAATAAGAAAAAAAATGGCAACAATAGATTGTCACTGTCACTTCCGTGAATGTTTCCCTGTCAGCGTCAAAGTAACAAATGACAGTTGTAAAAAAGGCCCTCGTTCAAATTGTGAATGAGAAAAAGAATTCCATTTTTAAAATCGTTCCGTTTATGCTCATTTAAATCAATTAGAAGTAGAACAAAGAAAACTCAGTACTCGAGCACGCACCTAAACCCTCATTAAGGTGTTATAGGACTTGTGTTCTTTATTACCAACGGCGTAGGGTTCAATTTATTTAGTAAAAAAGCTTAGCATGTCGCAAAAGAGACAATGGTAATGCGCTGACTGAAGAAGCCGGGCCCTTCAGTTACGAGTGACCCGAGGCGTTGATAACTCTTTGTTCGAGGCGACTGATGAACCCTTTTAACTTTACAAAGACCGTTTATATCGAATGGTTTAATGATTGTTGACGATTTGTAAGTGTTTGTGGGGTTAATGAACTTTTTATTTTCTAGCTGGCCGGGAAGACGTCACTTTAAACTTAAATTCTTTAATATATATACCTATTGGGTCATGATAGCTGTGGAAAAGATATTGAATACATAAACTTTAGTTTTTTTTTTTAATACCAGGACGCAAACGCTAGAGGTCCACCTTATGTTTAGTGATACCGCACATGGACACTCATATTGCCAGAAGGCTCGCAAGTGCGTGCCGGCCTTTAAGAACTGGTACGCTCTTTTTTAAAAGATCCTTATTCCAATTGGTTTGGAAATACTTCAATGGGCAGCTGGTTCAACATAGTGGTGAAAAAACTGCTTTAAGAAACGCTCAGTTGTGGAACGACGGACGTCGGGATGATACGGATCGTATTTTGTATTTGACGTCCGATAATGAAACTCAGCTGCACGTATTGAAATTCACGAGGCTGATGCGATCTACAGAACTATATAGGGAGGGTGAAATACTTCCGTGTTCATGTACTTTTAGAGAGTTTTAGTAGATAAAATATGTGTGGGAGACAGTACGCAATCTGTCTGCTCTGATTATAGGCTACTCTATGACAAATAAACAAAACGAATATCTCGTTATTATGTAGCCTTTAAAGTTTTAAATTACATCAGAAGACCTTATAAAATATTCAGACCACGTCTCCGCGAAACGGAAAGGCGACTTTTCTCCAACAAAAACACTTTCCTAGATAGCTAAAATGCTGCATTTAAATCAATTTTTATGTGAACTTGGGGCAATCTTAAATCTTCGAAGCTTCCTTATTCAAACTAGTCAACAACTCGGCTTTCTACTGATTCTTTATTCGTAAAATCGATTTGGGCAGGTATTTTTTTTTAATATTTCTTGATTATCTACTAAATAAAATTCCTGTGTCACAATGTTCGTTCTCACACTCCTCCGAAACTCGACCAATTCTTATGATTTTTTTATTCATATTCAGTAAGTCTGAGAATCGGTTAGTATCTATCTTTCAAACTAAGTGATAAGGGGTGTCCACCCCAAACATTTATTTTTTATTTTTTATGATACCACATACAAAAATACATACAACCCTTAATTTTATCTACCGTCTACGATCAACCCCTATTTTTATATGTAAGTTAAGAACTTATAACTTGAACTCTGAGGTCTATATATAGAAAAATCACAGAAAAACCTAAAAAGTTTTTATTCCGGAAAACCGGGAAAGTGGTTATGTACTAAAAAGTTAAGCTAAGTAAAATCACATTAAGGGGAAACGAAGTTTGTGGGGACAGCTAGTATATTATATTAATATGCGTATATGTTATAAACACACTAAAAGTTGATTTAAGCAAATATTTTGTTCGCACGTCGAAGCCACTAGGCCAATGCTGATCATTTAAATTCAATCAAAATCAAAAATCAAAATACGTTTATTCAGTTTAGATGAGTCTAAGCGCATGCTTATGATTGTCAAAAACGTTTACAAAATTGATCAAATCTATCTTCAACCCCTTCTAACAAGAGAACACTTCTCTTCTTATAAGTTGATCAACGACTCAATGTCGTAAAAGTTTCTTAAGATAATTCTTTAGATAGAGTACGTTACACTTATTGTCTAAGCTCCCTAGTCCCGGGTTTGTTTGAAATCTCCAACGATTACAAATTGACAACTAAAGCCACAAAACGACTCGTTTGTTTTATATAAAAACCAAGAAATTTTCACATATCCGTAGACTATGACGATTTGTATATACCCAGCAAAAGAAATGAATTGAGTCGAGTGAGCTTGAAGCATCTTAGAATAATCTCTTTCAACTGAGAGACTCTTAATCTGTCCAATAAGAGTTCAAGATGCCCGATAAAAAACATTATCGAAGCAATATTTCAAAGTAAATCGCCTGAGTCATATCTTGCCTGAAGCTGTAATGGATTGCCTCGTATCTGATAGATTTTAATTTGATGTCAATCTTGAATGGTTGTTGTATAAATGAAATTGGATTTTTCTGAAGAGTGAAAATTTCTTCGAGCAATATGCGTTAAGTACGGATTAAACATATTCGTTCGGTTACGTATATTTTTTTATTCAATAATAGACATTTCAAATATACAAGATATATACAAAGAAGTGCAATCTTTAATTAAAGTATCCACAGACAATAAAAAAAAATATAAAAGAGAGTAACTATCAACAACTGTACAACGAATGTATTCTGTGACTACGTAAAGTTTCACAGTGACGGGAGCGAGACGGCCATTTTGAGATAGGAGACAGCGGCAGTGATGAATCACAATTAATTATAATAGCTTTTAAATATTATCAATATGCTTTGTCTATGAATAAGTGATACCTTTTAATAAAAAAAAAAAAAGGGGGGGGGGGGAAAAAAAAAAAAAAAAAAAAAAAAAAAAAAAAAAAAAAAAAAAAAAAAAAAAAAAAAAAAAAAAAAAAAAAAAAAAAAAAAAAAAAAAAAAAAAAAAAAAAAAAAAAAAAAGGGGCCCTTGGGGGGGGGGGGGGGGGGACCGGGGGGGGTCCCCCCTGGGGGGGGGGACTAATTCTTTGTCCGAGGTAGCTGCCAGATCTTCGGTCTCCTGTGATGTCGACAACCTGTATCTTATATTCCATAATAAACATTTTTTTTATTCATGTCATAAGAAACCCCCTACGCTTACTAGTACATACATACAAGGGCGAAATAATTAAAACAATGATTTTTAATGGCGCTTGAACGCAGTAGAGGGATATAAAAACGTATCAACATTAAAAAGTGAGATAGGATAGTATTCATTTGGTAGAACGAACATTACAATGGTGGACTTGTAAATCATGTAATATAGTGTACAGATATTTTTTGCATTCGTAACAACGTTTTCTTTATGTTCTTTTTCCAACTCGGATATGGCAGCTTATCTCTAATGATAGACATAAAATATAGCACAAATATGTGCGCAGAGACACAAGTTCTTTCCCTATGCCATAACTTTAATACACCGATGAGATAGGACTGTCTTTAGGAACACAGTGAATTGGATATTGAAACCTTATTATCTCCGGTCGCTTCTAAGTCAATTTGAATGATTTTTTTTATATATATATGTACTAGCAGACCGGCCAAGCGTTGCTATGGCTAAGGTTTTTGTTATATTACATATTAGCAAACTATACAAGGGAAAAGGTAGGAGAACACCAGTCATGGGGACCACCATGCTTTTTTTGGTGGTTATGCCATTAAATTGTAGCTTATCTGAAACGTTGGTACTTTCAACACAGCGCCATCTGTTAAAATTGTGACTATCAAATAATAAACAAATATTTTTCAATAAAATAATATTGCGGGAATAAATTGAGATGTAAGCTATCCTATCTTTTAAGTTGGATCAAACTAAACACGGTGTGCAAATTTGATTGATATCGGTTCGGTAGTTTAGGAGTCCATAGCGGACAAACAACGTGACACGTAATTTATATATATTAAGACTAGCCGTTTCGCACCCGCTTTGCTGGACGAATTAAAATAAATTGTATGTTTCATTATTTTATTTTTTTTTCATATTTTTATTATTCTTCTTTTAAACTTCCCGCTAAGAAAATTGAAATATTTCGAAAATCGAGTTTTTAACAGATGTTGACGTTTAGAGGTTCTAGGAAGCCTCCCCGAATGTTTCCGCGGTGAAGTCCGTATGGATAAATTTTCATAAAAGTAAAACAGCAATAAAAAAATGAAGGAACGTTGAAATTTAATAAATAAATAGCCATAAACCATCTAGGAAAAATTTCGCATCGAATGGTGGTAGTTTCATGTCGTGGTTTAGGCGTGAAGGAGCCTCAAACGAAGACCATTTTTCTTTTATATATATAGATTATGACAATAGCATACAATATTTGATGTTAAACGAGCCTACGTGAAGCCCAAAAAAGGCAATCATCACCCATAGACACCCATTTTTAGTGAGTGCGTTACCGGCTTATGTAGCGTCTTGCGCACCCAGAAGACTAACATGTGAGACTGATATATTTAGTTGCACAGTGGCCGAATTCACAAGGGTAGCATTAATTATAATCTATACTAATATGAGGAAAGATTTGTATCTAAGTATGTTTGTAACGAATGGGCTCAAAAATTACTGGACCGATTATAAAAACTCTTTCACCATTTGAATGCTACGTTATCACTGATTAATATAGGATATTTAAATTGCAAGAAAAAAATGAGAATCCCTAATAAAATTTCAATAATGCTACCCAAGGTGTAAAAAATGCCTATAAAATATCTTTCATCGAATGCGCTGCGAAAACGATTGATGATTGAATAAAAAAATATAATATAAATGTAAAAAAATAAATGCATAAAAAGCTTTCCTTTTTTTTGTTTGTTTATATGAGTTCAAATACCTAGTAGTCTCAATAGTATCAAGTAATTAGAATATACAAAAAAGAAATGAATAAATAAAAGACAAACATTTCTACTTAATCACGGCAATGTTCGTTTAAAAGCAATTGTGTTAATGCAAATTGTGCATTGCACGATACCCTCAAGCGGTAATTGTGGCCGCGGTAACGACCAAATGGTCTGTCATGAAGGAAATCTGATATGTATCTGTCATATTTGTCGCGATACACTGCAACATTGTTAGCTGTGTTGGCGTGTCCAACCATCAACCCTGAGGTCATTGGTACGATCCCTGTCTGTGCACCAATTGGACTTTCTGTGTGCGCATTTACTCGATCGGTGAAGGAAAACATCGTTAGGTAACCTGCTTGCCTTAAACCCAAAAAGTTGACGGCGTGTGTCAGGAACAGGAGGCTGATCAGCTACTTGCCTATTAGATTGACAAATGTTCATGAAATACATACAGAAAGCTGGGGCCCAGATCTACCATACTACGTATGGTGAGTGAAATATTTCATGGCTGCAGTATGCGGCCTGGCATTATCTTGCATTAAAAGAAAATCTGGGCCCATACCATATGCTGCGGGCCAAACATGATCTTCGAGCCCATTTTCAATTTAAGTTTGAGCACACAAGCGCCCGGGAACAACGACGAGATCTGTGCGCTCGTCCAAACTAACTCCGCCCCAAACCATCACAGAGCCACATCCAAATTTGTCATATTCCTGGACTGCTGCTGCACTGTATCGCTCGCCTGGGCGTCTGTAAACCCGGAGACGACCATCGCAACGTGTTAGACGGAATCGTGATTCGTCAGTAAAAAGCACTGGCCTCCAATGTCGAAGTTGCCAATTAGCGTGATTTTGCGCGAACTGTCGGCGAGCTTGTCTATGTTGAATTGTTAGACGCACAGCCTGAACTGGTCGGCGTGATCTCAAATTGGCTTCCAACAACCTATTTCTTACCGTCTGGTCGGAAATTTCTACACCAGTAGCCGTTCTTAGTGTATTTTGTAGATGTCTTGCAGTTGTGGTGCGGTTACGTAAAGCACAGTTGACGATGTAGCGATCTTGCAAACGTGTAGTTTTTCTCTTTCGACCTTGACCACGCCTTCGTGAGTATTCTCCCGTCTCACGGTATCGCTTCCAAAGTCTGTAGATAACAGAAGGGGCTACTCCTAGATCATTTCCTACATAACGCATAGTTCGACCCTCTTCAAGCAAAGCGATAGCTCGGGAGACATGCAATTCAGTCAGATCTGGCATTATGACCTAAACTCACTCGCTTCAATGAATAACAATACACAAAAGGCTCACTTCAATTTCTATTAATACTAATAATAGATTGAAAAAAACTACTTAAAATGTGTTTTCTGTGATTAGAAAGTAATGAAAATTCAAAGACGTCACTTTGTTTTTCGTCTACAATGCACATTTTAATTTTTTTTTTAAGAAAAAAAATACAAATTGAATTTTTTTATTAATTGTAGTAATTAACAAATTAACAAGGTAAAAAATAGCGTACAAGTTAATTTAAATCTAATTTTAGTTTAAGCAATAGAAAGGAAAAAAATCTTGTTCCGCTAATTGTTTTGAGCAGTATATAAATAAATCTATACTCAGCCGCGTTTGTGATGACAGATGAGTCAAAAGGACGGAGAATGCTAAACGAGATCTAAAATGAAGCTAATGAACCTAATATAGATAATTCAAATAAAACTTTTTGAAATTATACGTAACAATCTCTCCCTAACCACGAATACTGACTAGCACTCCAAATGTTGCGCGTCGTTCTGTAAGTGTAAAAATAGTGATTTTATTGTTCTTTGGTTAATCGGATATAATGAGATACGCAACTAGAATAAAGAAAACCTTATTTTATGGATAAACAAAGTTCCATTCGAATATCTTACTATAAACGTCGTCAGTGAGAGCCTTTAAAAAGTTTTAACATTTAAATAAACCACAACGGTTTATATAGTTCTTGACGCAAGAACTAAGCTATACAGGTTGGCCAAAAAATCTAGTGGATTTTATGAAAAAGATACAGGATGTAGATTTTAATAAGAATTACTAAAAAAAGTTAACTTTCTTATAAAAACGCAAAACAAATTATAACTCTGCAGGGGTTGAGCTGCAGGACCTCCCGTAGAATTTTTTCTGCAGCTGATGACCCCATCTAACCCCTAGTTGCGTTTGATCCACGATTTTTTGGTCACCCTGTATAGTTAGTAACACAAAACAGTACAGGCCAACTAGATTTGCTAAGAAACGCCGAGCACTCAAGCATATAAAATTGTATTTGGCGAGCGCAGCAAACTGTCAATTTACTATGAAATCAGTAACAACACGTCAACTTCATACGATAGCAGGTACGCTAGATCGCATCTGAAATTGCCGGAAAGATTTATGGCGCCCCGTTTGTTAGTTTTGATTTGTTTCGTAGTAAATTCGCGAGTTTAGCCCTGCCTGTGGATAGTTCGTGTTAGACAACTTGCCAAAACCGTAGCGGGAAAATAGAAAATTCATTTTAATCTGACATGTTGTTTGTTTAAAATTTCAATTTTTCTAGCTTGACTGCAGCGATGCGGCATAGCAAGATTACGGGGTTTATACGTTTTTGTGCAATCAAGTTGCGTTATTTGCGTTTTTTATCATTTTACGTATTTCAAACGTAGCTATAATGCGGGGCGAGATCTACGGAACTCAAGATTAACACCTGCAAAACCAATGAAATGCGTGGTGTCTGTTACTGGAGGTAGAAGAGTTCACGCATTGCCCAGACCCGAGCAAACTCTCGGATTTGCAAACACCGTATAACTGTATTATTTTTAATAAAAAACGTTTATTTTACTTCAAATTAATAATAAAAGCAACAAGGTATCTTATGTAATAAATAAACAATAAATATTATTTAAAGCGAGTAGATATCTACTTGAGACGATAATGTCAATCTGAATGTCTGAGAGGAATATTATATATATAATATATTATCCACATTTTTATTTCCTCAAGTGTCATTTAAATAAGGTTCAATGCATCTAAACAGCTTGAATAATTCAAAGCTTCCATTCACAAAGCAAGTTTTAATTGAAAATCAGTGAGCCCTAAGCGCGGGCAAAACAGTCCGCAAATCCTAAATTAAAGTTAATACAAACTGGAGCACTTAAAGCAAAAGTCAAAAGTCCACTTAAGTCGGCGCCGAGACTGGGATAAAACGCGACACGAGATATACTACCAGCTTCACTTGATATATCGCTGACTTTTCAACGACACGACCGCGAATAACGCCACGAATGCCTTTTTATTACTATCCTCACACATTGTTTGCAGCGTCTAAAAGCATTGACTCGATTGAAAGTAGCCTGGACTTCGTTTAATATGGAAACAGCGCGCTACTAACACATTTGTGGACGTATTTTCCAACACAAAGTCAGCAATGGTAAGTAATGGAACATATCGGTTATCTTAATAACCTTTAATAATCTTTATGTTTTTATAATCATGCTTTTGTCTTTTCACTTGCTTTTTATTTTTAGTTTTGGTAAGTTTATAAGTTATTAGTTGTCATTATTAATATTAAGATTTAATTGATGATAAATCTTAATTAGTAATCATAACAATCAAATATATATGCAGTATTCAAAATTATATTAACCTACATAGCAATAATAAAAATTAAAAATGGATAAAAATAAAATTAAAACAAATTTAAAAAGTTTGGTCCTTGTGGCAGTGTACCTTTAACGCTGGCAGCATTTCCTTTCCGTATTGCGATACTAATTCGTTAATCGAGGAAAGCACCAGCTCTGGGTTCACCGGTACTATCTACCAGGCGCCAACTTAAATCTTTAATTAAATTATTCAAGATATATTTTTTTTGTATTATTATTATTTTATTGCATTAAAAATAAAGATTCGCACTTTTGCCTGGAAGAGATCGCTTAGTAACGATAAGGCCGCCTGTTGATTAAATTGATAAATGGATTGGTCTAATTATACTTATCAATATTTTTGTTTCTTTAAAATTGTGTTTATCCAGTGACGAAAAAGGACAGTAAGTTAAAACTGTGTTATAGAATTTTCGTTTGTATGAATTAGACTTGAACACTTTAAAAATAAACGAAACAAAACATAAAATACCTAGTTAGTTACGAGTAAGGTACTGTGTAAAGCCGATAAATATGTATTTGCGTAACGACAAGTACTTGTCTATATGCCCTCTTCTACTATACTCTCTTTGTAGCGTGCTGTCACTGTTCTATGACCTTAAAGTCACTTGAAAATCAACGTATTTACAAAAAATAATCTGAAAATATAATAGTGTTACAAGCCATTCAACGCGCGTTAGCTGGTTAAAAATAACTTTAGCAAAGTGCTACTATTGCCAAAATGTGAATTTAAAAATATAATTACCCTCTCAGCGAGATTTGAGAAGTCAGGTAGACAAATGGTAGCCGTGGACATAGACAAATTAATCTTGAAAGCGGGTTCATTTTTCATATTTCTAGAATAAACCAGCATCTTAACGACATTTTCCGCAGAACTTGACTCGTTTGGACTAAACTAATTCTTTTGCTTTATATATTTTCCTGTGTTTATTTTCTTTATTTTACCCTTGGGCTTGCCTTAAGCTCGAAAGAAGAGAAGAGTAGGTTTAATGTTTATAATATAACAGCTTGGGAATGCAATATATATAAATATTTAAATGCTATATCTACTGTTGGCAGTGCTGGTCTAGGGGCTTGAGCATTAGGCTAAACTTCAAATAATGGGTACCTTTAATGCTATCGAATGAAAAAAAGAACATAGTCAACAAATTCCAATACTTAAATCCCTCATTTATAAAAATAACTGTCTAATGGTTTTAACTATACTCATCTGTCTCTTTCCATCACAGCGTAAACACAATTTGACAGAAAGCAACAATAGTTTAGTCTACGTCGATAAACATACCCATGGCTTACGGACTGTTTAACAATGTACGGATAAGTTCTACATAAGTTCCCAATTAGCTATTTATTACTTATTGGTAGGATAAACACTATTATTGCGTTACACGACTGTCAGATAGCGCTATTCGTCACATAAAGTCCATCACAAGTTATGAGTCCGATGAATGTCAAATAGCACCAATTTATCTTCCAAATAATTTATGTGTTGCATAGCTATTTGGTACATTATCCATACATTGTGAAACAGACCCTTAATGTATTAAGATAAGCAATAGTATTTATTTCTATTATTGATAACAAGAATTCCCAATGCAATACGTGGGAGTATAATGAGAGTGTTTATCGTGTCCCTGCTGTTACAAATAAATTAGCTGACAACCTTGTTTGTAAGTTGAACGGAAGTAATAATTCTAAATTAGCTTCTCCAAGCGACAATTAGCCGCCTGCATAGGGTTACCCAATAGTAGATTCTGCTACGATTTTAGTACTGTTAATATGCGAAGAGCAGATGTGTTAAACAGCTTAAAATATCAGCTATCGTAATATATTAAACCAATACAAATTGGAGAAGAACTTTGTATTTTCATTAATTGATTAATGTATTAACAGAAGACAGGCTCTGCTATTGAGCAATGGCCGAAAACATATTTTTAATTTTCCATAAGATTTGTTCACCAATACAATTAAATTCCGGTATTTGAACATAGAGCACTGTGAGCCAAGTGGCTTCAGCGTGCGTCTCTGAGGTCGTAGGTTCGATCCCCGGGTGTGCACCAATGGACTTTCTATGTGCGTTTAACATTCGCTCGAACAACGAAGGAAAACATAGTGAGGAAGCCCGCTTGCCTTGAACCCAAAAAGTCGACGGCGTGTGTCAGGCACAGGAGGCTGATCAGCTTCTTGTCTATTAGATTGACAAATAATTATGAATCAGATACAAAAATCTGAGGCCCAGATCTAAAAAGGTTGTAGCGCCATTGATTTCTTTTTGAAAACAAACCAAACCATCGAATAATCCAAAAGTATTGTAGATATAATAATTATTCAAAAGCTTGTTTTGGTAAACCCTAAATATTGGACGGAAACACTTTTCATTGTAAAGAAATAGAGTTGGCAAACTTTTAATTAATTGTACAAGCAAGTTGACGTAGTTTTAGTTTTTTCCCGTTCATAAATATTTATAAACCTCTAGTATAAGGCACAAACTTGGAAGTAAGAGGTTCTCTTTGGTATTTAAATTGAGTTCCTGTAAGGATATACTTTGATCTAATAACTATCATAAAAATTAAATTTGTTTTATTATTTATTTTTATTTCTATTTCGTCTAAGCTATGGCAATGTATGAAGATGTAAGTAAGGTATGAAGATGAAATCTTATACTCAGATAGATTTTTGGGTAATCTGTTGACAGTTTAGTATTTAAGAGCCTATTGAAATGTACATTTACTACATTGCCGCGAACTATTTGCAATTTGTTTAACTCCACTTAAAGACTTAATTTGTATCTACTATATGACATTATGGGTCATTCATGGCAAGTCTTTGTTATTTATTATACATTTGGTTTTATAATAATAATAATAAATAAAAAAAATAACTAAGCTATACATTATTTTTTAAAGAAAATAGCAAAAACGTTAGTCGACATCACAGGAGACCGAAGAGCTGGCCGCTACCTCGGACAAAGATTTAGTCTAGCTATTCAAAGGGGGAACGCTGCCAGTATCTTCGGAACCTTGCCTATACTTCTTTTAATAATATATTTTAAGGTTAGTTATTATTTATTTGTAATATATTAATAAAGTTATGGTTATATACATTCCTCAACAGAGTTAATCTCAAAATATAGATAGATAGAAATAATATAGATAGTGACAATTCCGAGCCACTGTCTCCTTAATAAACATGTTAGACAGTCCCTTGTGCAGAGGCTGTTTCAGCACAGAGGAAGCAGTCACTGGAATGTACAGCTGTGGCCAATAAACAGAAATCCTCGGAGCAGTGAGCTCGTTCCGTGAAGCCTACGAAGTGCCCAGGCTTCTTCTGAGCTTCTGGAAGGAGCTAGACCGTCTTAATTAACCAGGACTTTACCCACAATACCAAATGAGCGTCTAAGTGCGGATATTGAGTCCACACTACATACAAGCATATTGTATACATTATCATGTTCGAGTAAACATGCAAACAAATATGTTCGTTATGCGCATTAAAGGAGAAATATTGCCAATATGTTCGTATATATAAAATTAGTGATAAATCTGTGTTGGATAAGATATGCAATGCTACTTTGGGAGGGTTGGATGGGAGCCAGGCGGCTAACCCTCAGGTAAGCCGCAGATAACATACGCTCATTCAACCGCTCGAGTTACGTGAAAATGTAATTCTTAATTTTATGGAGAGATTTTCACAGTACTTTCACGTGTCCGTTTGGTGTTTTAATCTTTTATAGTGTGATTTTTTTAATTGTCTAAAGCTTTTGCAGTTGCTGGTAGATTTTATAGTAAAATATATGTTTTTATCAATGGCGTTAGTTTTTTAAAAAATGTTCGAACCGTAATTGTCTTAAGTCTAGATTAGATTTTTATATACTATAGATTATTTTTCCGACGTTGACGTCACGTGTACACCTACATGGATATACTTATAATTTTTGACTTTTCTCTGTAGTGCTTAAGACAGTATTAAGTGTTTTTAATCATATAAATTCTTATTTGTTATCTGTACATTTGGTCAGGTGCAGCTCTATTGGCCGACATTTGGGTCGGAAAATAATCGATTTTACACGAGTTCAAGATAATCGGGTATTTCAATAGGTTCGATTGAAACAAAAGAGTTTTTCAGGTTAAAAATGTAAAGTGTTTTGGCTTCGCGAAAACGTTTATTTGTTTCAGGGGAACCGTAAAATGTCATGATATTTTAGATTAGATTATAACTATACTATACAAAATGTATAACATATGATGTGGTGTACTTCAATATATTGTTTATTTAGTCTTTCGTATAAATTACTAATAGCATACAACGAATAATTAAGTTTATTTCGCATATATACGAAAATCAACGTGCGTCACAAAAGTTTGACCAAAAAAACAGGTGCATAAGAGGCTTTACAGTAGTATTTCTTTAATAAAAAAAATTAATTACCATAATGTTCGTATCCATACATTTCGTTTTTTATGTAGAACAACGGGCGGGAGGCTCATCTGATCTTAAGGATTACCGCCTCCCATGGACACTCTCAACGCCAGAGGGTTCGCGGGTGCGTTGCCGGCCTTTAAAGAATTGATACGCTCTTTTGTTGAAGGAGCCTAAGTGGTGACACGGGTAGAATTTCGTATTCTGCCTCGAAGTCCGATGACTCACTTACTAATTACATACTACTAGAAACATACCGAATATAACCTACTTCAAACCAAACTAAAATATATTAAAAATACAATCACAGGTCTAACTGAAAAATATTACCGGAAATTCCTTTATTCAGTCGGACTATAGATCGTTTTTTCGCACCATTACCGTTTTTCATCGAACACTGCTAAGCTGATTATCGGAGCGTCAAACGCTCGATTCTGAACATTACTGAAAATTTAATTAGAGTGCAGTGTGCATTCGATTTTGTAACTGTATTTCCATCTTTTAAATCTAGTGATCAATTCAATATCGAACATTTAAATTATTCACGAAATGTTTTTATCACTAAAGGTTATTTTTAAAATTCTATATACAATATTAAATAATAATGAATTTTATATGATGTATGTATATATATAAAGATTTATATGTATATTTTTAATTAAAAAGAAAGATCTAAAACTTGGTTTCCCCCTAAGAGAATAGATGATTCTACTATTCCCTAATAGGCAACCATATTATGATCGGCTTTGTGTACCTGACACACGTTGACGATATTTATGTCTTTTTTAGGTCTCCTCCCTTCACGGTACAAACGAGTGTTCTATTAACGCATAGAAATAATAGTACATTGGTTACAGGTGAGGCATGTAGGGAAGCACGTTTTAAGGACTTTGTTTTTATGCATTTTAGTACTAACTATGAATTTATATAGCATAGGTGAAAGTTTATACTTGTTATAAATATCTTTGCTTGAAATTATATGTAATACTAGCTGTACCCTGCCACGCTTCGCTGTGGCACATTCTGATTGAATGGTTGAGAAACGAGAAACAAAACAAGGAATACATTTCATATAAGTTTAATTTTGCAATACTTGTGGAAAAAAAGTAAAAAAAAAAAAAAAAAATTATTAAAAAATAGGTGCGTGTACTTATGTAGCGTAAAATTATACTTCTTCATATAAAAACACCTCATAGTTTAAGAAGAGATTGACAATTTAAACTTACATGATTCATCAAGTTTTTTTCCTAATTTGCAGAAAAAATACATTGATAAAAAGTGAATTTTTAATAAAAATGATAATAATAATACAAACGAAGTTAACCTAAAAAAGCCGAGGGAGAGCACAGTTTTTCACAAAAAATTATATGTTAAAATCAAAAAACGATATATAAATAAAAGAGCTAAATTCTTTGAAAAATAATTAAACTCTTTATTTGTTTAAAAGGTAAATGAAAAGTATATGGCATCAAAATTGGCATACGAACTTCGCTTTTCTGTATGTTTATTCCTATCCCTTTACGCACACAAAAAAAAAAAACCAAAAAAAAGGGGGGGGGGGGCGCGCGCAGGGAAAAATTTCACTCTCATAAATTTTTCATAACGCGCCTAAAGAAGTATAACTTCAAAAATAGATAAAAACAATCCTTGATGCGGATTATATATTATACTAAAATTGAGTTTTTGAAGCGTACACAAACCAACATAACATTTTTATATACATATATAGATTTAATATGTAAACCTCGTAGACTCTTTTATATTTGCCCATATCAACCCACCCATAAATCAGTTCACAATAGCCTATAGAAGTGTCAAAGACCGCTATAAATCTATCCATTTGATTTTAGATCAGTCTTAACACTGACCCGTCCGCTCATCCACAATATCTACGAAATAAGGAAACAAAACTACCTCCGATCATATCATCCCCAACTATTAATCCCTTTCAAGCTAAACCCGCCGTTCTCCGAACGCAATAAAGGCGAAATCACCATCACACGTCCCCTCGTTTACATCTAAGATAAGTTTGGAGTTTTAGGTCAAACGATAGTATATAACGTAGTAAGTACTCTTGTATTTGACTCGATTGGGATTACGTCGAAGGAATCGATTCCCGATTATCGATTCAATCAGATGAACAAATACTGCACTAGGAAAGTTTGGGTGCTGGTAATTGAATCTGAAATGTGGTACAAAGTGCTCTGTTTTAGACAGTTTTCTGGCGCATTGAATCAATCTTGTTTGATTTAATTATATAGGATTTTTACATAGAAGTACGAGTATGTACGTATGTATGTGAAGTGTGGACCCGCTTAGACGCGATTACGAAATTCCACCTTGACGTTTGTCGTTCCATAACTGAGCGTTTAAAGCAGTTTTTGCGGCGCACCTTTCAAGAAAAGAGCGAATTAAAAGGCCGGCAACGCACTCGCGAGTCCTCCGGCATTGAGAGTATCCATAGAGTCCATTGACGGCGGTATCACCTAACATCAGAAGAGCCTCGTGGCCGCTTTCCCCTGTTAAAAAATGTGTGATTATCACACATTTGAAAGCATCCTTTTTTTTTTGTGATATCCGAGGTGGAAATTCATTTGCGCATCTCCTGAACAGGGGTATGTGGGACTCGACCCACGCCAAAATCTCTGCTATTTAGAGACTGGGTGAGCAATACCCACTAAAATCTTAGCCTTTTAAAGATTTGTCCATTTCATATTGCGTTATTGAAATAAATAAATTGTAACCAATAAACAGTTTTGCATTATATAATTGGTACTAAAAGCAGTGGCTTCGTCTTTCATATGCTGTGTAAATGTAATAAGAAACATCTCAGAAATATAAAGAGAAGCTGTTATATGAAATCGCTTCCGTAATGTGACAAGACGTTCAAGCTGGTACAAACACACCTTATCTTCATTCAAAGATAATATAACTTGCAATATGACATAAAAGCATTCTGATAACTTTATTACAGCCATGAAAGTTGATGCGAAATGAAAATTTAATGACATTATTATTCATTTAATATCTCTTGAATGGACACGTTTTACTGCGGCTTTGTCACAGGACATGTACGCCATTAATGTTTAATGTAATTGTCGAAAATGATATGAAAATTAACGTCGATCTGATTTAAACGCCGTGTTTGTCCAATTAAAAAGAAATTTACATGATTTTGTTGGTTCCCCGTGGCATTATGCAGATTGCATCGAGAATCAATCATTATTTTTCCCGAATATATTACACTATTATGAAGAAAATTGATGGTTAGGTTTACAATTCATCAGTAGAACAATGGTGATCGATTTTCATTACTCTTTTTTTTTTCTTTAATGTATAATTATACGGATTCGATATTTGTAAATATGTGAGGAACATGTAAACTTTTTTTTAGTATAGTAGTTTTATTCTAGGAGTACAGTGTCTTCACATATAATTATTTAAACAATAAACTACAAGCTCCCTCCTTATCAGAATGCCAAATTGTAAAATAACTGCTTTACTTTGCCATTGTAATTAATAATGCAAGCAATAAAAATAAATACATTTTAGTGGAATTTTTATTATATGTTGGTAGATAGTAAAATTATTTTACGCACCAAGAAATTACAGCTCACTGACAATGTAAGTCTGACATTTCAATATGGCGACGCTAGCATCTTCAGCCGCCGGCCAAGAAATATAGTATGTATAATATATATATTTTTTGAAAGAGAGAACTGTCATAAAGATCAGAGCTATACTTTTCGTGTACGAGACTTTGTAGTGAATTATGGAGACATTGTTAAAAAGGAATTTAAATTGTATAATTAGATATGGCTCTACAATTTTTCATGTATCACATTTTGGCAATACACGCCATCGAATTTTTGAGTCTAAGACATTTTTTTTACGATGTTTTCCTTCACCGTACAAGGCAGTGTTAAATGCGCACTTAGAGTCCATTACTGCACAGCCGGTGGTCAAATCTACGACCTCAGAGATGAGAGTCTCATTTTAATACGTCTGACAGTTACCCAAACCTATACTGATATTGAACGTATATATAAAAAACGTGAATACAAATTACCAACTCAACTTTTGATACATTATCACATATCATACCGTTCTTAGTATATAATACTTATGTATCTCTCGCTGAATACAATTATTCAAAAGTACCCCAAACAAGTTAAGTAAATAACAAATTCGCGTTATGTTATACAGTATTATTTTTATCCGATGAGCAATGTTGGCCTAGTGGCTTCAGCGTGCGACACTCGTCCGTGAGTTCGTAGGTTCGATTCCCGGCCGCCAATGGCCTTTATTTCTATGTGCGCATTTAACAATCGCTCGAACGGTGAAAGAAAACATCGTAATAAAACCTGCTTTAGATTAAAAAAGTTGACGTCGTGTGTCAGGCACAGAAGGCTGATCATCTACTTGCCTATTAGATTGACAAATGATCATGAAACAGATACAGAAATTTGACGCCTTGACCTAAAAGAAGATTGTAGCGCCACTGTTTTTTTTCTATTATCGTGAAAGGCTGATTTCCTGCTACCCCAGGGCTTCTATAATTTTATTAGCTTATAAAACAGTCTGTATTGTTTAAACTTGTAGAGATACACACTTGCGAAAAGGCAAATAAATTAAGTTCTTAATTCGTGATACACTTTAAGCGTATAACAATAGGTCAAGTACTTAATTAAGAAATATTCGAGTTTGGAACACAAATAAGGCGGTAAATCAGACGGAAAAGCATTAGCCGGACGAGGGTAAATCTGTTTGTAGCGAAAGTAAGTTAAAACGCAATAAATTTTACATTGGTTCAGCGTTTGTTTACTTCCAACTTGAAATTACTGTTTTGAAGCTTACGCTTTGAGATTTTGCTAAGTATTTTTTACCTCCATAGCTCTAGAGGTACTGCGATCGGAGCTTAAAATATCTCAGAAGTGTAACACAGAACGTCAAGCACAACTTTTACTTACCCTATAATTTATTCGAACCTGGAATTAGGTTTTAAAGTGACACTTTTATTACGTCTCAAATTTTTTCGTCTGTGGGTCGCATGTCGCGTGACGGTCGGCCGCGGAGTAGGGATAAAGTGGTAGGCGCTCGTTATAACAGCCAAGGCCAATATGGCGGCGCCTATAGTTCGCAGCAGCTGACCGTGTAGTGTATAGACTATTATTTAATATGTGTATATAATCTAAATAATTGTTAAGTATTATGTATGTCGAACTCTGTAAGACACAGTCTTAGAGAGTTCCATTATTATTCCAATTTTCCAAGTATACAATTAAGATTAATATAAATAATTTTTATACCCTTAATGGAATATTATTCCAAAAAAATTTAGTTAAATGTCTATAATGTAAAAAAAAGTTTCACTTTTACCGTGGCTTCATAAAACCACACAATCCTTTTTTTATATCATATTTGTAACTTTGTTAAATTTTGTAATTTGCGAGTTTATTTTCTTACCGAAAACAATACAAGAATAACATACCCTTAAAATCCACATTCAGAATAAACAATTCTCAAATTGAAACGTACTTCAAAAAGGTCATGCTTATTTTTCCATTATCCATCAAGTTTAAATGCGAAATCCTTTGAGATAACAGATGGCGCTAGCAAACACTAACCTTGGCTTCATCTAATGTCAATCAAGTTTAGTCCCCAGACATCATTCGTTTTAATAGACCAAAGATGATTTTCAATTAAAATCTAACTACGAAAGGATAATAATGACGAATGCTGTATTTAACTAGAACAAGTGCAAAGCGCTATTGGGTGAAATTCTATACATAATATTATTAATAATTCAGGATTACTTCGAGTACGATATTTATAGGCTATGTAGGCTATATATAGATGGTAGGATAGATTTACGACAACTTGGATTAATATCAGGTGACGTAATTAAAGACCGGCAACGCACTTGGGAGAACTCTGGCAATGTGAGTGTCTATGGGCGGTATCCCTTTCATTCGGTGAGCCTCCTGCTAGTTTGTTTAAATATCAAAAAAGGGGGGTTTAAATGATATAAAGAAAACAAAAGCAAAGCTCAATTATTAAAGTTAATCTAATTAAGTTATTTTAAAGGTTTACATATTAGAAGTACAAGTAACTAAAGCGTCTGTATCTGACTGTATTTGATAAAAGATGTTCATTTGTTTGTTGTCATGTTTCAATTGGGCTTATCTTTTAAATCATTTATAAGTCGGTTTTGATTTGGTTAAATATTCTTCCCCATGGAGTACTAGTGCAAAGGTTTTGCAAAAGTTAAAGATCAAAGGGCGCCTGGTCGTTCCCCCGGGCTGGAGCGAGGAAATGCCGCCAGCATGAAAGATAACTTAGGACCTATTTTATAAATATGTTTATTTTATATAAATCAAGCAGGAATTAAGCACGCAACATTTCAGACTGTGGTCATGTGTTCGAATGTCATCTTTGCGATAGATTTTTCGGAGACCACTTGAAACGTTTGATTTCGACGTATTTTGATGTTTTATTTAAAAACTGTCTTATATTCTTGGTATGGATTAAAAACGACGCCGCAATGTATAAATAAAATAAATCAATGGCGCTACAACCTTTTTAGGTCCGGACCTCAGATTTCTGTATCTGTTTCAGGATCATTTGTTAATCTAAAAGGCAAGTGGGTGATCAGCCTTATGTGCCTGACGTTCGCACTCGACTTTTTGGGTCTAAGGCAAGCCGGTTTTCTCACGATGTTTTACTTTACGGTTCGAGGGAATGTTAAATGCGCACATAGAAAGAAATTCCATTGGTGCACAGACGGGAATCGAACCTACGACCTCAGGGATGAGAGCCGCGCGCTGAAGCCACTAGGCCCGCGTGTATAAATATCACTAATAAATTGCTAGATATGTTTCCCAATTGAGAATAAATAAAATAATAGAAAGATAAGCGGCAAAAAGTATTCCAAGCTAAGATCATTGGTAGACATTTGTTATCAAGACGGACATTAATCTCGGCTCAGGCTTCAAGCTGGACCGAACCGCATTTAGTAACGGATTATTCGGTTTACTATATTGGTATATCACTTACCTACAGTAATATATGTTTACTATGCATCATGGAATCACGTCATCATGTATGCAATGGACCAATATTGTAATTAATTTTGTGGGTTTATGTCTAAATAGGAAAATAAAAACCCTTAAAGATTTTTTTCAAAATGAAAGTTATTCTCGGCATCGGCGTCAACTGAAGTTAGGAACAAAATGTATATATTTAACAGATTTAAACAAAAATGAAGTTTAATCGAAATCTTTATTATATGTTCGATTACGAAACCTGGGCCAATTTGAAAAATTATTATTTCATTTAAAAAGGTGTTTTTCTATATACCTAGCTAGTGTACCGAAATAACGCTTTAATTGCACTATTTTATTTGTCATCATCAATGGCTGAGACCCTTATGGGCCTTAGCGTCCCCAAGTATCTATCTCCATTGCAATCGATCTCGTGCTAGACGCAAAGTCTAACTTCGGACTCCTATTGCTTCGAGGCCCTTGACAACACCATCCTCGGTCTACTGGGTTTTCTCTTTTAATCTCTTAATTAATTTATCAATAAAAGGGAGAATTCAATACCATGGTCCTTAAAAGGCCTCTTGTATGAAAGAAAGTTAAAGTAATGTATTTGTATTAATATGGCTGAACGGTGACAAACCTATAGCATACGTAAATCAAAATATCATCATATCAATTTATTTATATTTAATTATGTAGGTAACTTATGAATGCCGGTAAAAAAATCTTCGTAATTTAAATTTACTACCAGTTCTCAAATCAAGGTCTGAGAATATATGAGAAGAACTTGCAACCATCATACTCCTACGTGTGACGATATAAAAGCAGTTAGTTTATTAAAAATAATGAACAAATAAATAAGATACCCGAAAGCTTCACGTACAAAGCATTTAGATTCCAATATTTAACTTAATTTTTCATACATAATTACAACAAACTTTCATACATTAGTGCCTCCTGAAACAAACAGCATTTAAAAGCTTAATACTACACAACAATTACTTGGAAACCAATATACTTATTAATTATCTATATAATTAAATTATTGTATCGTGCAAAATATAAATTAAACTATTGTACTACGAGAAACAATATTAAAATCAAACAAAACCCAAAAGTACTCTCAAGGGTTCCCATTTAGAGGAAACGGAAAAATAAGAAAGTATAACCTCAAGCGAGATTTTATACAATTAAATTAATGTCGGGATCTCCGAGGGCCTAATTAGCGGCCACTAGTTTTGCATTAACATTTCATTACGTTGTTAGGAAAATGAGCTTTATTTACATAGCTATAAGATTGTATTGTCCCTGAAGGTATAATTTAAAAGGCGACAATCTTGGGATTTAAATGATTTGATTTATATACTTAGGAATGTATGCTTTTAATTAGTTTTTTGTATGTTAATTTTAGTTGAAAAGGTTTAACTACTTACAAAGACCTGTTTTATGATTTTAGACGAAATTTTCGATAATATTTTTTTTTTTTTTTTAATTAGTATAGTATTGTCGACTATTTATATACAATCAATGCAAGTTTTTGACGGCTCGCATAGATTTATTATTTACAATGCAATTTACTTTTCAGATATATAGATAAACGTCTTTATAAACACGTATTACAATTCGGTATTTATCTATTTATTTATTAATAAGGAAATATGACATACACATCACGAATATAAGATACGCAAAAAAAAATTTATAATTTTAGAAGCGTCCTTAAATTATAGTTACGAAAATGAACGAATTATTAGCAAAGACGGAAATTATTCGATAGAGAGTGTAAACATTTTTTGTTATAAATCTTTGATATATAACAATAGGATATCGAAAGCACCGCTACAATTCTATTCTAATTGTACTAGACCATATTCAAATCCATACAATTCACAGTTGCATAAAACCTGGTTATCTTGGCGTCGTTGTACCCACGACACTAACTTATTCTGGTTAAACAACAGACAATGGTAACTCCCAGGACAAAAGCTTCGAACAAAACCATCGCCTGCCCTTTGTGAGTGAATCGTCGGGACAACTTGCTGCCATAAACTCAATTTTATATTGTATCTAGACTAGATTAAGCTTAGCTATTCTCCTTTGATTCTTGGTTTAAATTACTTTAGCTGTAATTGAATTAGAGAATTGTTAGGTGTGATAATAGTATATTTCATTACAAGTGCGGAAAGCCTGTCATTGCAAAGAGTTTCGACAAATGTCTACACATAGTCCGGTCAATTTAGACCAAAAAATGAGAGTGAAGTTACATAAAGTCCCAAAAGAAAAAACTATTTTTTTCTTAAAACCAGGAAAAGCTCAGCATCAATCAGATATATATTCATCAAGAAGTTTAGTTACTTTTGTAAAGTGTCAAGATCATGTACTATTTTTACACGCAATAACTGGCTGTGATACGACATCTGCATTTTACAGGAGGGGTAAAACAGAAGTTTTCAAAATTTTTGAAAAACAACATTTAATTCAATGTGCTGAAGTTTTTAAAAAGGGTAATTCAACTCAACAAGATGTTATTACCAACGGCATCCGCTTTCTTCTTTCTATGTACGGAGCTCCTAAAAAAACAACCTGTTTAGATAAGCATCGATATGCATGTTTCGTTAAAAATACTAAAAATAAAAACAAGTTCAATTAGCTTGTCTTCCTCCAACCTCAGTTGCTGCTCACCAACATCTTTTTCGAGTATATTACCAAGTTCAAGTGTGGCTTGGTTATCAGCTAGACCCTACAGACTGGGATTGGAAGTTGGTCAACAATATATTAGAGCCAGTTCAAACTTTACTTCCACCTGCGCCGGAAAAACTGCTGAACACTATTTTTGCAACTGCAAAAAGGGATACAGTGCTAAATGTGGTTGCAAAAAAGTCGGACTGTCTTGTTCTTTGGCATGCACAAATTGTCAAGGCCGGTCGTCGATGACAAATTTTATAACTTTTTGGATCGTTTTTAGAGACGAGGGCAAGCGGCCAGATGGAATATATTTGATCCCTTGGAAAATGGGACGGGTTTTAGTATGGGATGCTACCTGTGTAGACACCTTTGCCCCGTCTCATCTCCTTCGGACAAGCAAAAAAGCTAGGGGGGCCGCAGAGCAGGCAGAAAATAACAAACGGCACAAATATAAGTCTTTCCTCCAACTTCAATTTTGTTCCCTTTGGAGTAGAGACTCTTAGGCCGTGGGGTTCAAGTGCACAGGCGCTTATTAAAGATTTAAGTTGGCGCCTGGTAGATAGTACCGGTGACCGCAGAGCTGGCACTTTCCTGGCTCAAAGAATAAGTCTCGCAATACAGCGAGGAAATGCTGCCAGCGTTAAAGGTACACAGGGACCAAACTTTTTAAATTTGTTTTGATTTTCATTTTATTTATTTTTATTATTACTTTATAGGTTAAGAAAATTGTAAATACTGTATTTTTGAATAGTTATATCTCAGAAACGGTGGCTCGTAGAAAAAAATTATTCACACATTTTTTATAGATAATTATATGATTGACAATTTTTGTCTGAGTTACTTTTATGATAAAACTTACCGTTTTGCTGAAAATAGCGAAAAACTCATTTTTTTGACCTTTGCCCTAGAATAAAAATTTTTCCTTACACGGGAATGATGGGGAACTTCTAGACATTATTTATAATTATGTTTTGAACAATTTCACAGAAATTCAGCTTGTTGGGACTTTATGTAACTTCGAATGTCTAAATTGACCGGGCTAACAAGTCACAGTCGGAACAAGTTGCAATGACGGTTCCGCACGTGTACTGAACAACTATTTTTAATACAGTTGCGAAAAAATTATGCAATTTAATAAAATAATAAAAAAACAATAAACTCAACTCACTAATCATTTATTTCTTATACAAATTATTGTTCACATATACATTGGTACAGTTTTTTATACTAACTGGAGAAGTTTTAGGTTGCATATTTATTTACTGTTTGAGACAAACTATTATTTATTTCGTATGATTTTTCATGTATATTTAATATATAATATAACAAGCAACTAAACGCGCAAAGAACATTTTTGGAAAATGGCGCCAACCGTAAAAGAATATAAGCAGATATTTTTTTTCTTCACCCATTCTGGGTAGGCAAAGGGAACTATGCCCATACCGCCAAGTCTTCAGTACAATTTTTTATTGATATGAAATGAAATTTAAGGAGATGAAATGAAATCTAACCTAACTCATTGAATCAAATCATTAAATCTTATATTGAAACAAAGCAGTAGCTTCTTTTTAGAAATATTTGCATGAATCATAAAAATTTCTATGAATTTTTTTAGTAAAAACTTCGTGGTTGGTTTTTTCTTTTTAATAGACATTATTTTGACAGTTGGGAAAGAAAACGCACTAGTTCGGAAAAGGTAAAAAAAAGCACGAGTGTGTAATAGCCCACATCCCGAACGCTATACGTCCCTGCAATACGCCACTTTTTGAGCAACTGCATTAAAAAATAAATTACAATCGCATGACACGCATCATATTACGTACATTTATTAAATCAACTGGATTTTTTCTTTCGTCTGTTGCTTTAAATTCTCATTCCCTTTTTATTATTGAAACAGTCTTGGATAGGAAATCACAGGTGGCATAAATAATTACAAAGTTGTAGGAGTTTTAATTTACGGCTATTATAAGGAATAATAACCAATCAGTTTAGATAAAAATAACTACAATAATTAATGAATTGGTATTTAATGATAAAATAATTTTAAATAAGTTGAAACGTAAGAATATTTTTTTTTTTCAGATTTTAGTATATCTTACTTAGGGCCCCAAGTAACATATACTAGTGGCAGCTCCCAGCTCTAATCTAACAAACACACAAAGTGTACTCATATATTAAGATATCTAACAATTGAAAAGATTCATGAAATCTAAGCTGAGTTTTTTTAAAATAAATGACTGATTAAGAAAATTCTCGAATTAATTAGTTTTTTAGGAATTTAAGCATTGAATTAAAAAAATCAGTGGCGCTCTCCTCTTTAGGTCTTGGCCTCAGATTTTTGAATCTGTTTCATGATCATTTTTAATCTAATAGGCAAGTAGGTGATCAGCCTCCAGTGCCTGACACACGCCGTCGACTTTCTGGATCTAAGACATGTCGGTTTCCTCACGATGTTTTCCTTCACCGTTCGAGCAAATGTTAAATGCACACATAGAAAGAAAGTCCATTGGTGCACAGCCGGGGCTCGAACCTACCACCTCAAGTATGAGAGTCGCACGCTGAAGCCACTAGGCTAACACTGCTGCAGCAGCATTGAATATTTATATCAAAACATCTGTATATAAATTGTACGTATGTAATTCTTAATGCCTATAATTTTAGTAGAGTAAACTGATGTTCATCAATTGATACACCGTTAAATGGACGCTGACTGACGTAATTAGAAAATTATGGACACTGATAATTATCAATGTGCACGGTTATGTTTTGGTTGTTAACATAAGCGGATAAATTGTGGTTCGTCATTATGTTGGTGTGGGCAACCTAAATTTAGTTTAAATGTATTCAATTGGTATATGTATTATATACGTAATTTCACATTTCTATCATATTTATCTCTTCAGCATAGATCAGAGTAGTAACAGAGTGTGAGCATTGTTGGCCTTGTAGATTGAGTGTGCGATCCTCATCCCTGAGGTGATAGTTTCGAAGCCTGTGCATTTTTTTTCACTATAACGTACGGTGAAGGGAAACATCGTGAACAGCATGCGTTAGAGACAAAAAGTCAACGACCACAGAGAAGGTTTCTCAGCTACTTGAAACAAAACACGAACGAAAGCTTATGGCTATGTTCAGATGGCAAAAACTTGACGCGCGTTTTCAAATCGCGCGACTAGAGATTATGGTATTTTTCATACAACTGTTCACATGTACGCGCGTTAACGCGCGTCAACGCGGCGCTCAGAGAAAAAGTCTCTAGACGCAGGTGATCGCGCGTTGACGCGCGCTTTGATATTAATGTAATGTCCGTTTGCTGTTCAGATGAGCGCGCGCTTTCATCGCGATCGCATGTAATTTTATTAATTTTCGTAATTATATTTTGTTCTCGCTTTTAAAATGAGTGAAATTGAAGATATTGACATCGACTTACTAATCGATGAAGTAGAAAAAAGGTCAGCAAGTTGGAATATAGCAAATTTGTATAAAAAATATAATATAAATTGTATTTTTTTTTCAAAATTGGATAAACCCAATGTGTACGTTTTCTTTTTGTATATTTTTCTTTATAATATAACCACAAAATAATAGCCTCTTCCACGTCCATTTTCTACGTTCTACCGAACTAGACTGACGAGTACTCTCGCAACGCGCGTTAGCGCTCATCATCTGAACGCTCTTCAAATTTGATCGCGCGTTGACGCGCGTTAACGCGCGTTACATGTGAACATAGCCTAAACGGAAGCACGAACGTCCATCGTTCGAATAGAATTTTAAAAATTTTGAAATTTTCTGAAGTTTAAGGTTCCTCCTAAGGCCTATTGTACCATACGATAGGAAGCAAGTAGTGTTTACTATTTAAATATACCTTGGACAACTAATAAGTAAATCAAGCGAAAGCTATTTGCAATGACCTGGAATGTTAATATACTAAAACCGTTCGCTGCTAGGTTTTAGCGCTTTAATGATACATCAATCAACAAACTAACATGTCAACCAGCTTGATTACAGCATTACAACTTGATTGGTCATTCAATGTAGAGAGTATTATTCCTTAGAGAGTATTATTCCTAGTTGTGATGTGAAAGATGCATTATCAGACCACGACGAAGGTGGGCGGATGATCTCATGTATGTGGCTGGCAAGAAGTGGATGCACCAAGCCAAAAACCAAAATTAGAAGAAAATGAGTACGTACCCAAGATGGGATTTACCCTTATAAAAATATTAATACTATGAACAGAATTAACCTTACCTAATTCAGAATATATATTATTTTATGAATAGTGAAGCAGTTATAATCGAAAAGGAACGAGCATAATCCACATACACACCTTCACGTACATATCCTCACTTTTTTCACACATCACAGCCAAATTAGGTATTACTTATTTAAGTGTATTGAATATTTTTTATTGCTTTTTCCTATTTGTAAATGTTTGAACCTTTTTGTAAATATTATGTATTCCATCTTTGGATATATTTTTAGTGTAATTGTTTATAATAAAAATAAATCAGTGGCGCTACAACCTCTTTAGGCCTCTGATTTCTGAATCTGTTTCATAATCATTTTTAAATCTAATAGGTAAGTAGGTGATTAGCCTCCAGTTTTTGAGCCTCCGTCGACTTTTTGAGTCTAAGACATGTCGGTTTTCTCACGATGTTTTCCTTCACCGTTCGATCAAATGTTAAATGCGCACATACAAAGAAAGTCCATTGGTGCACAGCCGGGGATCGAACCTACGACCTCAGGTATGAGAGTCGCACTCAGAAGCCACTAGGCCAACACTGATCAGTGAAATTATTTGTTTTTATATATAATTTTTGTTAGCGTAGGATTACGAAATAAAGAACAGAAAGTAATTCATCAAAATAGTCTAAACAAAAAATACTTTCCATCTATTTTTACAATTATTATTAGATAGTTCTAACAAAGTTAAGAGATACATACGCACGGATTTACCTACCGTTGTCATATTTCATATTACACTAACAGCCTACAGGATTTCAAAGGAACTAGGGAATTCGCTCTGGGCGAATTTGTCGATACACATAAAGGATATCTATACAATATGAAACGAATAAATTTTGAGTCATTTTATTAGGGACAATACACAAAGCCAAAACAGATTACATTGATAAATAATATATATGAAATAGAAAACATAAGTACATTAGACAAAGAAAAAGAAAACTGAAATGTGAACTTAAAACGAACGACAGTGAATATTATTTTAAAGTAAAGTAAAAAAGTTTAAAATCATTTAATTATAAAAATAACATAATGTACACTTATGACTTGCCAGTAAAGAAATACATATTAATGCTTCTAATTTTACATTTACTGCCAGTTCTCAATTCAAGGGCGTAGAACGGAAGAGAAGAACTGGCAATAAACTCTCCGCCACTCTTTTTAATCGCCATTTTTTTTTACACAACGAAAAGAAAAAAGTAACTAAAAGAACTAAATTGCTACTCGTAATTGGTCATACTAAGATAGAAATAGCTTCGTAGTTTACGTTCAGGTTACGTCGGTTTCCGGCGAAAAATATTTTCTCTCCTCAGAATGTCGTTGCCTAGAAATAACAATCTAGTGGCACTACAACCCTCCTGGGTTGATAGCCTCAGTTATCTGCTAGTCTTATTGATATTCTTTCTACATAGGCAAGTAGGTGATCATTATATGCTTGACATCTAATCGATATAATAATAGATTTTGTTCAATAATTTTATAGTTGACTAGCGACCCGACCTTCACACCTACCGTAATCCATAAACCATCAACGTTTACATACCTAAACCTTCCTTATAAATCATTCTAGATATTGATGAAACCCGCAATTAATTCAATAAAGCAGTTTTTTGTCAAACATACAGCAGATTGACGCGGCTGAGGACTGACTGATCATGATCGATGATATTATATACAAAAGTTAGACTTATGATGTCATGACTTTTTTACCAAGCTCTATATTTTTTCTCTAAAACTCAATCTTATCTCAACGTTAAGGCGGCGTTCGTAAGAAACGATTTCGTTTAGCCATTTTTTCTCCGACTTACTTTGTTCGACTACCAAGAAAAAGTCATTTAATTTTTTACAAGCAGCATATGAAACTTATAAATAACGTGACTTTGTATTCGTAAAATAATTTTCAAAATCTATATAGCAAATCCAAAGATACAATCGCACGAAGTTACCTCTTTATAACATTGAATGAGTCTATGGTGCTACAGTATTTTAGGTCAGGGCCTCAAATTTCTGTATCTGTTTCATAATAATTTGTCAATCTAATAGGCAAGTAGGTGATTAGCCTCCCGTGCCTGACGCAGGCCGTCGACTTTTTTATCGAGTCTAAGGCAAGCCGATTTCCTCACGATGTTTTCCTTCACCGGTCGAACGAATGTTAAATGCGCACATAGAAAGTAAGTCCATTGGTGCACAGCCGGGGATCGAACCTACAACCTTAGGGAAGAGTCGCACGCTGAAACCACTAGGCCAACACTGCTCTCTATAACATCAATAATTTAAAATAAGCGAAATGATTTAAAATTCAGTTAAATTTGTATCAACATAAGCAAAAATAACAAAATCTATCCAATCATTGGCTCCATGAAGTCGATAGTTTCTGGGTGATTTCACGTGATAAAAGTCAGTTCTAACAATGGCACGACTCGACTGTCTCTTTGTCGACGCCGACGACAAATTACTGTCTTTTCAAAAAGATTTGAAGATATTTTATTCGCTGCGTTATTTAAACATTAAAGTTCTATATATATTTATTTATTTACAATACACAAATATACAGTATTTACATTTTTCTTAACCTACATAGTACTAATAATAATAATTAATATTCATTAATAGAACATAAAACAAAATTAAAAAGTTTTGTTCATGTGGCAGTGTACCTTAAACGCTGGCAGCATTTCCTCGCTATATTGCGATACTTATTCGCTGAGCGAGAGAGTCAAATGCGGTAATCTTACGTTGTGTCAATAATTTAATCTATTTACGAGTACCCAAGAATATGTTATAGTCCGGTTGTATTGTTCTGTGTAGCTACACAGCCTACCCATGCATTCTGCCTCTATTTATAAGCAGTTTTCTATACCGTCACTACTATGTTACAGTTAATGACTACCTAGAAGATAAAAACGCTTGGCAATAGTTCTAATAATATTGTTATAATTTGTTTTGTTATCTTTGAAGTGTTGTGAATATGTGTGTAATGTAATGAATGTGGAAAATCACAGAACAGATTATTTTATTTTTTTACTTATGTAACTTTAATAACGTTGTGGTTTATGACATTTTCCTTTGAATAATTATAATGTAGAGGGAGTGTAAAACTTGCTGAGTTTCTTGCCCGTTCTTCTCAGAACAAGGCCTCCTGGTAGTTTTGCGAACGGATGGCGTAGTCTTGCTCTTTCGCGAATTTTGTAAACGTTTTTGACATTAATAAGCATGCCCTAAGACGCATCTAAACTGAATAAAAGTATTTTGATTGATTGATTTGTCAATTTTTGGTTTCAAGACATACATTTTCTTATATTTATTTACTTCCGCTCGAGTGTTAATTCCACGATTACCTTAGACTTTTACTCATTTGACGCTGAAATTATTTAAATATGCAGCAGTTGAACAATTTATTCTAATTATATGTTAAAAGAAATCTAGCCGTATTCATTCGTAAAGTAGCTCAAGTGTAATCCTTGAAGTGGAGTTTTTAAAAACTTGAAAAGGTAAGATTAGGTACATGCAAATTATACGACGTTTGAATTCTAGAATAAGAATAAGTATATTTTATGCAGATGAAAGGAACTTATATTCGTTTCACGAGGCTGTATTAATTAATTAATTTATTAACACTTAAGTACATTTATAGACAAACATATAACATAATACATGAAAATTTTACGGGATGCATCGGGCGACCTTATCGATAACAAGCGATCTCTTCCAGGCAACCCTAGTAAGGAAAAAACTGAAGAAAGAAATATGATGGGTAAAGTGCAAAAAGTGCAAAATCTTATAAAAAAATATAGAATCACCAACCATAATCTAAAATACTAAAAACTAAAAAGCTAATCTCACGGATTGGAATTGTGGTGCAAAACCAAAGAATAAGAAATACAAGAATTACAAAAGAAACGATTAAGCAGGATAGGATATGGTTATGGTTAAGAAATATTTATGTAGAAGAGTGTCAAAAGATCTTAGGGTAGGGTAGGGTAGCCAATCGTTTGGAGTTAGGCAGCCTATTTCACAACTAATTAATTAATATTTTTTGTTGAATTTATTCATGCAAATTGATATCACTCATCGTACTATTTAAACCTGCGAAACTTCAGATTTCTAAATTGAAATAATGGGATAATCGGATCGGATTTTAATACATTTTTTATACGTCTTTGAACAGATTTGCTTATTAATGGTTTGACGGCGTACTTTGATACTTGATACCGCCTTCGAGACATACATGCCGAAGAAGTGGTTCGATTAGCCAAAACTTATTTGACTTAGGCTCAAATTATATTTTTGCATTAATAATGATAAAAACACCTAATCAGATAAATGTTGGAAATGCATTTACGATGACCTAAGAATATAAATATAACTATAAAAATCTTGAACGACTGCAAATTGTATAGACTGCTGTAAGCCGACGCGACAGATAACATTTTTGAGGCGAACGGCACAAAGAGAGGTCGTTAGTCGGCTCCAAAGTGAGTCAAGTGTAATTGTGACTTTATATGTCAGCAACATACAAGTTTCATGTAATTGGTTGAGTTACTGCATGGATGTATGAATATACGTTTCTAAAAGTTCGTAACAAGACAAAAATTTGTGCATACGCCCTTGATTGTATTCAGCTATATTTTAATTGTAAACAGACATTTAGTTACGTTTTTAGTCTAAATTTATCAAATATTTTTATTTTTTTTTTTTTTTATATATAAAAAAAGGGGGGGGGGGGGGGGGGGGGGGGGGGGGGGGGGGGGGGGGGGGGGGGGGGGGGGGGGGGGGGGGGGGGGGGGGGGGGGGGGGGGGGGGGGGGGGGGGGGGGGGGGGGGGGGGGGGGGGGGGGGGGGGGGGGGGGGGGGGGGGGGGGGGGGGGGGGGGGGGGGGGGGGGGGGGGGGGGGGGGGGGGGGGGGGGGGGGGGGGGGGGGGGGGGGGGGGGGGGGGGGGGGGGGGGGGGGGGGGGGGGGGGGGGGGGGGGGGGGGGGGGGGGGGGGGGGGGGGGGGGGGGGGGGGGGGGGGGGGGGGGGGGGGGGGGGGGGGGGGGGGGGGGGGGGGGGGGGGGGGGGGGGGGGGGGGGGGGGGGGGGGGGGGGGGGGGGGGGGGGGGGGGGGGGGGGGGGGGGGGGGGGGGGGGGGGGGGGGGGGGGGGGGGGGGGGGGGGGGGGGGGGGGGGGGGGGGGGGGGGGGGGGGGGGGGGGGGGGGGGGGGGGGGGGGGGGGGGGGGGGGGGGGGGGGGGGGGGGGGGGGGGGGGGGGGGGGGGGGGGGGGGGGGGGGGGGGGGGGGGGGGGGGGGGGGGGGGGGGGGGGGGGGGGGGGGGGGGGGGGGGGGGGGGGGGGGGGGGGGGGGGGGGGGGGGGGGGGGGGGGGGGGGGGGGGGGGGGGGGGGGGGGGGGGGGGGGGGGGGGGGGGGGGGGGGGGGGGGGGGGGGGGGGGGGGGGGGGGGGGGGGGGGGGGGGGGGGGGGGGGGGGGGGGGGGGGGGGGGGGGGGGGGGGGGGGGGGGGGGGGGGGGGGGGGGGGGGGGGGGGGGGGGGGGGGGGGGGGGGGGGGGGGGGGGGGGGGGGGGGGGGGGGGGGGGGGGGGGGGGGGGGGGGGGGGGGGGGGGGGGGGGGGGGGGGGGGGGGGGGGGGGGGGGGGGGGGGGGGGGGGGGGGGGGGGGGGGGGGGGGGGGGGGGGGGGGGGGGGGGGGGGGGGGGGGGGGGGGGGGGGGGGGGGGGGGGGGGGGGGGGGGGGGGGGGGGGGGGGGGGGGGGGGGGGGGGGGGGGGGGGGGGGGGGGGGGGGGGGGGGGGGGGGGGGGGGGGGGGGGGGGGGGGGGGGGGGGGGGGGGGGGGGGGGGGGGGGGGGGGGGGGGGGGGGGGGGGGGGGGGGGGGGGGGGGGGGGGGGGGGGGGGGGGGGGGGGGGGGGGGGGGGGGGGGGGGGGGGGGGGGGGGGGGGGGGGGGGGGGGGGGGGGGGGGGGGGGGGGGGGGGGGGGGGGGGGGGGGGGGGGGGGGGGGGGGGGGGGGGGGGGGGGGGGGGGGGGGGGGGGGGGGGGGGGGGGGGGGGGGGGGGGGGGGGGGGGGGGGGGGGGGGGGGGGGGGGGGGGGGGGGGGGGGGGGGGGGGGGGGGGGGGGGGGGGGGGGGGGGGGGGGGGGGGGGGGGGGGGGGGGGGGGGGGGGGGGGGGGGGGGGGGGGGGGGGGGGGGGGGGGGGGGGGGGGGGGGGGGGGGGGGGGGGGGGGGGGGGGGGGGGGGGGGGGGGGGGGGGGGGGGGGGGGGGGGGGGGGGGGGGGGGGGGGGGGGGGGGGGGGGGGGGGGGGGGGGGGGGGGGGGGGGGGGGGGGGGGGGGGGGGGGGGGGGGGGGGGGGGGGGGGGGGGGGGGGGGGGGGGGGGGGGGGGGGGGGGGGGGGGGGGGGGGGGGGGGGGGGGGGGGGGGGGGGGGGGGGGGGGGGGGGGGGGGGGGGGGGGGGGGGGGGGGGGGGGGGGGGGGGGGGGGGGGGGGGGGGGGGGGGGGGGGGGGGGGGGGGGGGGGGGGGGGGGGGGGGGGGGGGGGGGGGGGGGGGGGGGGGGGGGGGGGGGGGGGGGGGGGGGGGGGGGGGGGGGGGGGGGGGGGGGGGGGGGGGGGGGGGGGGGGGGGGGGGGGGGGGGGGGGGGGGGGGGGGGGGGGGGGGGGGGGGGGGGGGGGGGGGGGGGGGGGGGGGGGGGGGGGGGGGGGGGGGGGGGGGGGGGGGGGGGGGGGGGGGGGGGGGGGGGGGGGGGGGGGGGGGGGGGGGGGGGGGGGGGGGGGGGGGGGGGGGGGGGGGGGGGGGGGGGGGGGGGGGGGGGGGGGGGGGGGGGGGGGGGGGGGGGGGGGGGGGGGGGGGGGGGGGGGGGGGGGGGGGGGGGGGGGGGGGGGGGGGGGGGGGGGGGGGGGGGGGGGGGGGGGGGGGGGGGGGGGGGGGGGGGGGGGGGGGGGGGGGGGGGGGGGGGGGGGGGGGGGGGGGGGGGGGGGGGGGGGGGGGGGGGGGGGGGGGGGGGGGGGGGGGGGGGGGGGGGGGGGGGGGGGGGGGGGGGGGGGGGGGGGGGGGGGGGGGGGGGGGGGGGGGGGGGGGGGGGGGGGGGGGGGGGGGGGGGGGGGGGGGGGGGGGGGGGGGGGGGGGGGGGGGGGGGGGGGGGGGGGGGGGGGGGGGGGGGGGGGGGGGGGGGGGGGGGGGGGGGGGGGGGGGGGGGGGGGGGGGGGGGGGGGGGGGGGGGGGGGGGGGGGGGGGGGGGGGGGGGGGGGGGGGGGGGGGGGGGGGGGGGGGGGGGGGGGGGGGGGGGGGGGGGGGGGGGGGGGGGGGGGGGGGGGGGGGGGGGGGGGGGGGGGGGGGGGGGGGGGGGGGGGGGGGGGGGGGGGGGGGGGGGGGGGGGGGGGGGGGGGGGGGGGGGGGGGGGGGGGGGGGGGGGGGGGGGGGGGGGGGGGGGGGGGGGGGGGGGGGGGGGGGGGGGGGGGGGGGGGGGGGGGGGGGGGGGGGGGGGGGGGGGGGGGGGGGGGGGGGGGGGGGGGGGGGGGGGGGGGGGGGGGGGGGGGGGGGGGGGGGGGGGGGGGGGGGGGGGGGGGGGGGGGGGGGGGGGGGGGGGGGGGGGGGGGGGGGGGGGGGGGGGGGGGGGGGGGGGGGGGGGGGGGGGGGGGGGGGGGGGGGGGGGGGGGGGGGGGGGGGGGGGGGGGGGGGGGGGGGGGGGGGGGGGGGGGGGGGGGGGGGGGGGGGGGGGGGGGGGGGGGGGGGGGGGGGGGGGGGGGGGGGGGGGGGGGGGGGGGGGGGGGGGGGGGGGGGGGGGGGGGGGGGGGGGGGGGGGGGGGGGGGGGGGGGGGGGGGGGGGGGGGGGGGGGGGGGGGGGGGGGGGGGGGGGGGGGGGGGGGGGGGGGGGGGGGGGGGGGGGGGGGGGGGGGGGGGGGGGGGGGGGGGGGGGGGGGGGGGGGGGGGGGGGGGGGGGGGGGGGGGGGGGGGGGGGGGGGGGGGGGGGGGGGGGGGGGGGGGGGGGGGGGGGGGGGGGGGGGGGGGGGGGGGGGGGGGGGGGGGGGGGGGGGGGGGGGGGGGGGGGGGGGGGGGGGGGGGGGGGGGGGGGGGGGGGGGGGGGGGGGGGGGGGGGGGGGGGGGGGGGGGGGGGGGGGGGGGGGGGGGGGGGGGGGGGGGGGGGGGGGGGGGGGGGGGGGGGGGGGGGGGGGGGGGGGGGGGGGGGGGGGGGGGGGGGGGGGGGGGGGGGGGGGGGGGGGGGGGGGGGGGGGGGGGGGGGGGGGGGGGGGGGGGGGGGGGGGGGGGGGGGGGGGGGGGGGGGGGGGGGGGGGGGGGGGGGGGGGGGGGGGGGGGGGGGGGGGGGGGGGGGGGGGGGGGGGGGGGGGGGGGGGGGGGGGGGGGGGGGGGGGGGGGGGGGGGGGGGGGGGGGGGGGGGGGGGGGGGGGGGGGGGGGGGGGGGGGGGGGGGGGGGGGGGGGGGGGGGGGGGGGGGGGGGGGGGGGGGGGGGGGGGGGGGGGGGGGGGGGGGGGGGGGGGGGGGGGGGGGGGGGGGGGGGGGGGGGGGGGGGGGGGGGGGGGGGGGGGGGGGGGGGGGGGGGGGGGGGGGGGGGGGGGGGGGGGGGGGGGGGGGGGGGGGGGGGGGGGGGGGGGGGGGGGGGGGGGGGGGGGGGGGGGGGGGGGGGGGGGGGGGGGGGGGGGGGGGGGGGGGGGGGGGGGGGGGGGGGGGGGGGGGGGGGGGGGGGGGGGGGGGGGGGGGGGGGGGGGGGGGGGGGGGGGGGGGGGGGGGGGGGGGGGGGGGGGGGGGGGGGGGGGGGGGGGGGGGGGGGGGGGGGGGGGGGGGGGGGGGGGGGGGGGGGGGGGGGGGGGGGGGGGGGGGGGGGGGGGGGGGGGGGGGGGGGGGGGGGGGGGGGGGGGGGGGGGGGGGGGGGGGGGGGGGGGGGGGGGGGGGGGGGGGGGGGGGGGGGGGGGGGGGGGGGGGGGGGGGGGGGGGGGGGGGGGGGGGGGGGGGGGGGGGGGGGGGGGGGGGGGGGGGGGGGGGGGGGGGGGGGGGGGGGGGGGGGGGGGGGGGGGGGGGGGGGGGGGGGGGGGGGGGGGGGGGGGGGGGGGGGGGGGGGGGGGGGGGGGGGGGGGGGGGGGGGGGGGGGGGGGGGGGGGGGGGGGGGGGGGGGGGGGGGGGGGGGGGGGGGGGGGGGGGGGGGGGGGGGGGGGGGGGGGGGGGGGGGGGGGGGGGGGGGGGGGGGGGGGGGGGGGGGGGGGGGGGGGGGGGGGGGGGGGGGGGGGGGGGGGGGGGGGGGGGGGGGGGGGGGGGGGGGGGGGGGGGGGGGGGGGGGGGGGGGGGGGGGGGGGGGGGGGGGGGGGGGGGGGGGGGGGGGGGGGGGGGGGGGGGGGGGGGGGGGGGGGGGGGGGGGGGGGGGGGGGGGGGGGGGGGGGGGGGGGGGGGGGGGGGGGGGGGGGGGGGGGGGGGGGGGGGGGGGGGGGGGGGGGGGGGGGGGGGGGGGGGGGGGGGGGGGGGGGGGGGGGGGGGGGGGGGGGGGGGGGGGGGGGGGGGGGGGGGGGGGGGGGGGGGGGGGGGGGGGGGGGGGGGGGGGGGGGGGGGGGGGGGGGGGGGGGGGGGGGGGGGGGGGGGGGGGGGGGGGGGGGGGGGGGGGGGGGGGGGGGGGGGGGGGGGGGGGGGGGGGGGGGGGGGGGGGGGGGGGGGGGGGGGGGGGGGGGGGGGGGGGGGGGGGGGGGGGGGGGGGGGGGGGGGGGGGGGGGGGGGGGGGGGGGGGGGGGGGGGGGGGGGGGGGGGGGGGGGGGGGGGGGGGGGGGGGGGGGGGGGGGGGGGGGGGGGGGGGGGGGGGGGGGGGGGGGGGGGGGGGGGGGGGGGGGGGGGGGGGGGGGGGGGGGGGGGGGGGGGGGGGGGGGGGGGGGGGGGGGGGGGGGGGGGGGGGGGGGGGGGGGGGGGGGGGGGGGGGGGGGGGGGGGGGGGGGGGGCGGGGGGGGGGGGGGGGGGGGGGGGGGGGGGGGGGGGGGGGGGGGGGGGGGGGGGGGGGGGGGGGGGGGGGGGGGGGGGGGGGGGGGGGGGGGGGGGGGGGGGGGGGGGGGGGGGGGGGGGGGGGGGGGGGGGGGGGGGGGGGGGGGGGGGGGGGGCCCCCCCGGGCCCCCCCCGGTGGGGGGGGGGGGGGGTTGGGGGGGGGGGGGGGGGGGGGGGGGGGGGGGGGGGGGGGGGGGGGGGGGGGGGGGGGGGGGGGGGGGGGGGGGGGGGGGGGGGGGGGGGGGGGGGGGGAACAGCCCCCCCGCCCCCCGGGGGGGGGGGGGGGGGGGGGGGGGGGGGGGGGGGGTGGGGGGGGGTTTTTTGGGGGTTTTTTGGGGGGGGGGGGGGGGGGGGGGGGGGGGGGGGGGGGGGGGGGGGGGGGGGGGGGTTTTTTGGGGGGTTGGTTTTTTTGTGTTGGGGGGGGGGGGGGGGGGGGGGGGGGGGGGGGGGGGGGGGTGTTGGGGGGGGGGGGGAAAAAAAAAAAGGGGGGGGGGGGGGGGGCGGGCCGCGGGGCACTTAAAACCCAACATTTCCATCACGAGATTAGAACAAAATAATTTAAAAAATTTCGCTATTCCAAATTCAAATCAAAGCAAATACTCGTAATACAATATTTAACTTCGATAAAAAATTCAAATTTAGAATTGAATCCCGTAAAATTACGGTATGGCCCTTGAAGTCATATAAAGGGAATATAATAGTTAATAAGCTTTTCTTATGTTAATTACGTATTGTTATTTACATATATGTAACTAGTAATATATAAAAAACTTATTATATATAGGCATATATATTGGCAAGATTATATATAAAAATTCGCGCCTTCCCAAAGGGGTAGACAGATCTTGTTCAGACCTCGCTTCATCTACTATGTATTGGATATGTATTCACCAAGCATGCTCGTTCGTTATGGTTACTTTTGACCATTCTCTTCTATAGTACGTCCTGGATTTGTCCATTCTATTATATTATACATAAACAGGGACATAGTGATAACATCGAGGAATCGTCTATTGTGTAGAATACAGGGGGACGAGTAGGGAGGTCCCTTATAATAAAGTAGTAACCGCTGCCTACAGTTGCAACGCCAGGAAGAACGTTCCCGGCCTTTTAGGGCTTGATGCTATTGAAAAATACAGTGGGCTTATCAGACAATATCCAAGTGCTAGTATAAGCAGGTGTTAATTACAAAGAAAGGAAAATTGCGTACAAAGTATACGGGAAGTGTCGCAAATTGTCCGAATTGAGAGATAAAACAACACATCAACCAATACGATGTCCTAAAAATGGTTTAAAAAACTAGTGCAGGCGATTATCGAACAACGCATAAAGTATTCATAGCTTTTATCAATATATTTCGAAATTTTAATTAAAAACAACTTTCCTATAAACGCTAATTGGCGCGATTTTAATAAAGAGCGTGTTTCAGTTTTTATGTTTATTTTTAAGAAACATGACTTATATTCATGGCTAAATGAGGAGTTATTTATAAATAAATAACATTTATAATTTTTTTTTTATTAATTAAGGACAATGAAAGTGTCCAGAATAAAAGCTAATGTATTTATAATATCGTGGCTGGATATAGGGGCTGACTCTTCTATAGATTTATAAGCTAAATTACAAATTTTGTGACCGCAATTATTAAATTTCTCTTAAAACTATTTTATTTGAAAATATATATTTTTTTTTTTAATTTAAATTGTCTACGCATGCTTGGCTAATACCTTTAGCTTTGCAAAATTAGATTTAATAACTCAAATAAGACTTTACATAAAATACGAATTAGCGATAAAAATAAGATGTCTAAATTAAAAAATACATACATTATGTTTGCGTTTCGATTATAATTAATATCTGCCAAATGCTGTTAAGTGAAATTGACAGGCCATTACTCAAATTGATACAATAATTTAGAAAAAAGTTGTACCGAATTTAAGGATCCCTTTCATTGTTCGTAAATGGTCTACCTACTTCGTAGTACGATTTTATACAAGAAGTTTCTTTTCATAATGCTTTGTATTAGTATCAACGTTTATAATTTTTGTGTATTAAGTATTTAGCATTAACATTTATATCTAACAAAACACACACACAGAAACACACTAAATAACAATAATCAAAAGAATATAAAAAATAATGAAAAATAACAATATTTTTTCTTTTAAAGAACAAGGTAACGTTTTAATTGTGTAATGCGTATGTGCTGTGGTGTAATTGGCCCAGGCTCTGCATTGTGCTGTGGAGCAGACTGTTCCACAGCTGTTGTGTTTCTTTCTTCTTTGTGTTGTGTAACTATTATATAATTTGTGATTTTATTTTATCTAATTTGTCTTCTGTTGTAATTTTTTACTACTGTAATATACAATTAATTAATAAGAGTAATTATTTTATTAGTAGGTATATAGAAAATTCTCATTTAAGAGTATGTTGAAATTTTCTTAAATGAGACATAAATATCTTAAAGCAAGTATTTTATATGAAATCTGGCGCCAGCTAATAACTATTTCATCCTGTGGTTTGCTTTGGTTCTACCTTTACGGCGCTGGTACTCTGTAATTTCTGACGGCTATAAGGGTGTTTTGTTTGATGTAGTTCACTCAATATCCATAGCACGTCGCACCTTGGTATTGCGTAGCACATAAACTCAAGATTGAAATTGGGATTTCTATTGCTATTAGTAGTCATAGAGTTCCTCTATGCATATGTTTTTGAAAAAAACAAACAGCTTTATACAGAAGTAGTATGGACCCAAGACCTAGCGTAAGTATACGATTCTCACCTTCACCGTATGAGCAAGTACGAAATGACACGAAAAAACATAATTAAAAACTAAATATCGTATCGCAATACAGCGAGGAAATGCTGCCAGCGTTAAAGGTACACTACCACAGGGAACAAACACCCTTTTTAAATTTGTTTTTTTTTTTATTAAAAAACACGTTAATACATTGAATAGATGCAAAATAGTGTCTGCCACATCTCCCATGAAAAAGCTGAATATTAACCATAAAAAACGCTATGAAGTAAAAATTAAATATACAAAAAACCATGAAAATCTAGTCACAAATACCTGTGTTAAATTTTATATGCACTATTCACTTTCGAGACACCCGATTGTGACATTATTATTTATTGAGCGTTGAATCTTATTAAATCGTTTTTTATTATGCAATAAATAAATAAAGCTTAAATCTTAGTTTGCATTAACTGTGAGAAGAATGATATTTAGCCAGATTCCCTACCGTCTTTTATTAGGTTCTATCCTCAGTAATATAGAGCAATTCGCTCGGTATAAACCGGGAGTACAAATCTTCAGAACAATAGGGTAGATAGCTGATAAAACACACGCATCCTTATCTTTATCTTTAATATTAGTTATTGAGTACAGCCCTTACGGTATCTTGAAGATTTATCTCCGGTACATAGATGTTTCATTAATTTGGAGTGGTTTGCCTCCCATTGTTATATCCGTTCGCTTATCGGAAGTGCAGGCTATAAAATATATAGGTAATTCCAAAGCTTATACTATTGTATAAGCACGCTTTTATTTACTTAATTTGGGAATAGTTATGGCCCATAAATGAAGGATTAGGGATTTTCTTTTGTTTTTTATTCGAATTTCGTAACGGTGAGAAACTTAAGTCATGAATATCGGGTCTGATATTATTCTATTGCTCCCTAATCAATATCCAATCAATCGCGTAAGGGTCATTTATTTTGTATTACTAACAAATTTAAAAATAGGAGGTTCTTATCACTCGGTGTTATATTAATAAACATATTTTTGTTTCCTTCTTCGCTGAAAACCTTACTTAATATTTCATTTATTTTTTTATTTAATATTTTTAAATAACCTGCAGCTTGTCGGACAAAATACGAAATTTGACCTGTATCACCTCCACGTCCGTCGTTCCACAACTGAGCGATTTTTAAGGTTCGTTCTATGAGCGTTCTATGTGGAACCAGCTGCCCACCAAAGTATCTCCGAACCAATTCTACTTCCTTCCTTCCTCCAAGAAAAGAGCCCACCAATTCTTAACAGGCCGGCAACGTATGCCTGGACCACCACCTCACCACGCAGACCTCTGGTAATGCGTATGTATCACTCAACATTAGATGAGCCTCCTGCCCCCAGTTATATAAAAATTTAAACGGTTCAATTAAAAATAATTAAAACCAAATAATTAAAGTGCATTTTCAATTACACGCCATATGCGTACACAAAATATTTTATTAGTGGAAAACTTCAAAAAAAATTATACCCTTTTCATTATTCGCGTTCCTTAAACCGAGGCTTACCTACTCATTATCACCTCATTCTCTTTTCAAGTATCATTTATACAATAATCTCCTGTCTATTGTAGAATTCCCTGTCTGGTCCATGGTAATATATGAATAGCCCAAAATAAGATACATTACGCATGACAGGCACTTATAAAATTTGTCCAGGCACATCATAACAGTGTCGCCCAGTGTCTCTTTGAACGTGGGTTTATTTACTTAGGGCAGGTGATGTACGATGATTAATCGCTGTGTTTACAGGTCCTTTCGGTAAGGACATATCAATCACGCATACAGGTGTACCCAAGTTGATAACTTTATGGAGCCAGTAACTTTGTCTTATTGCTTTTATATATCGCCTATTAAGTTAACATTAATGTGCTGTGTTAGGCTAGTGTATGATCCTTAATCCTGTTATCGTGTTCGAAAGGCTGTGCAGCGATTTATTTTCTGTGTATGAAATTAATGCCTAAAATAAAGTAGCCCAAATCAACTATTTTTTTTTCTATAGAACAGGGGGCAAACGGGCAGGAGGCTCCCCTGATTTTAAGTGATACCACCACCCATGGACACTCTCAATGCCAGAAAAAAAAACCGGGTTCGCGTGCTTTACAGCGTGCGTGGTCACGGTGACTCACCGTGAGTCACCGTGAGTCACGGTGAGTCACCGTCACCGTCGGATAAATTTAAAATTATGTTAAATAGTTGTAAATTTATAATAATACCTAACTTCAATCCGGCCAAAATAGTGTTTTATTAAATGAATTAAAGTTATGTTAATCAAAGACGCTCTTTTCTTGGAGGACCTTATTGACCTTAACACTAGTACAATAGAAAACTTATTAATATAAAAATTAAACTAAAAGCATAATATAAATAAAACATGAAAACGTAAACCTTTTTATAACTAATTATAAATAATGTAATTCTTGTGAATTCAGCCAGCAACTAAATATATCCGTCTCACAAGCAACAATATTCAGTGTGCGCAAGACACGCGTAAATGGCGCGTAAAGTTACAATGTATGTATGTATATTATAAAAAATTATGTATTTTTGAATATTAAATTTACATCTAAATACGTATTATACTTTTTATTTCTTAGTTTGTTATTTTTTTATGGCTACAAACTTTTAGATTTGGACCTTAGATATCTGTTCCGTGATCATTTCTAATAGGCAAAGGATCAACCTTCTGTAACTGACACATGCCGTCGACTTTTGGGGTCTGAATCATGCCCGGTTTCCTCATGATGTTTTCCTTCACCGTACGACTGTTATATGCGCACATAGACAGAAAGTCTAATTATGCGCAGCCTATCGAAGCTACGACCCCAGGGCGACCGGCTTTGCACTTTTAGACATAGACATTTATTACTAACAAAAACATACACACACAAACCCACATAATAACAATAATGAAAGAATAAAATAAAAAAAATAATGAGAGATATCAAAAAAAAATCCCTTTTTCCTTTCGGTTCGTTTCAAGTGTGTAATGCGTGTGTGCTGTGGTTGTAATTGGCCCTGGGGTTATGCTGAGGAGCAGAATGCTCCACAGCGCTGGTCATTCTGCCAGAGACCACAGGAGCTAGTTTGCGCCTCAGTCGCAAAAAAAGAGAAAAAAGGAATGTAATAATACTTTTTATACTATTTATCATTTAATTTATAAATAATACTAATTTTTTTACATAATACAATTTTATAATACAGTCTCAAGATAAACAATCCGCGAAAATAGAGGACACCGTGAGCCACTTCTGCCAAAACCCTCCATCTTTTAGTCGATACCAACTCCGGGGAAACAAATACAGATAATACAACTTTTTCTGCAGCTGTGATACTTTTTGACATTTAACACCTTTTGTCTTCAGTCAACGTGACCACGCATGCGAAACGTCGGTTAAATTTAAAATTATGAAAAATAATTGTAAATACATTACTTCAATCCGGTTAAAAATTGTTTTATTAACAATTTTATAAGTAATTTTATATTATTTTTCCCACTGTTACGTCCAAAACAATTCATCTAGATCGCGATTCAAAAATATTTTCGCTAAAGCTTACGTAAGCCTATCTTAATTTACATAAACCTTTGGCAGTGAGATATTTATATCCAGCTATAATTCTCTTTGCAGCCATTTCTCACGTTTTAACGTCAATTAAATACATTTTCGCTATTGTTTATTTACGAAATATTTGCTTGTATAAAATTATTCAAAAGCGAGTTAACGGGTTATTTATGAATATCCGGTCTGTTGTGATGATTTTAATTATAATTCTGTTAAGCTGTGGTGATATCGCAGTTTTTTCAACCGAACAAAATATTGGTTACCAGTTTTACCCATGTATTATTAGTTACGCACAACGGACAAATTAAACGCCTAATTGCGGAAATTAAGTCCATACTTCTACTACTAATACTCATTTATTATTGGAATTGGATAATATTAAGTTTCTAAGCACGTGTATTTTCGCAAGTAGGAACTTTGTTTTTTTTTTTTTTTTGACAATTCACACCAATTGACCTAGTCCCATGCTAAGCTGGTGAAGCTTGTGTTATGGGTACTAGGCAACGGATATACATACATATTTAAACACCCAAGACCTAAGCACAACACCAAATGCTCATCACATCGATGTTCGTCTCAGCCGGTGATCGAACCCGGGACCCATGGATTCGCATTCAGGGGTACTAACCACTAGACCAATGAGTCGTCAAAAAAATTCAACCTGAGGAACTGACATCATCAAAATCGTATCGCATATTAACTAATGTTGACATTGGTGGGCAAATGGTATTTTTTTTAATTGCTTATATAGGTTGATTAATGCAAATTAAATTAATATTTTATTTTTAGGCATTCATCTTTGTTGAACGTTTTCTTTCACGCCGTTCTCCCGTAAGTCTTTACAATACCAGGAAGTTAAATTTCGCACGCAGAAAGAGTTATTGGTGTCCTGATGGATTTCGAATCCATAACCTGAGGTTTGAGAATTAAACGTAACCATTACACTAACATGGCGCAAAATAAGGATAAACTAATTAATAAAAAATAATAAAATCAAGATTGTGTGTGATGTGTTTTTTATTTTCCATTGCTTTTAATTAACGATTATATTAGTTTTTGCAGTAGTTTGATACTTCTTGAGTCTGTTTCATTTATCATTTTTAAGTTTTGGCGGGCTTCGAACCCGGTACCCTTTAATTATATACCATGAATGTTATTAATTCGTCGGCTTACGAAGGCAAAATTATTATATTAAAACGTAAACAGTATTATAACATAAAGTTATTAGTAAATTACGCTCTAAATCCTTATTTCTATGGTTTAATTATATTTAACTAAAAATATTTATATTTATACGAAAATTCCATAGAATTCTATAACAATTAGGTATGATTTTAGTAGAAAATGCATACAATTCAGAATGGCAAAATGTTTAAAACAAGGAAGCGAGCTTAGTGGGAACAACTCTAATGAAAACTGCTTAAACAAAGCAACGTCTACGCATTTCGTAGCGACCATTTTCGTAGAACGTTGCTACGAAACTTTAATTAAATTTATTGTTGTACAAATCAGATGTATATTGTTCAAAAATTATTTTTCGAACAATATAATGTTTCAGTATTTTGTTTTAATGCGTAAATTTAAAACAATATACAAATAACCACTATATGAGAACTTATACCTGTAAGAACTTAACTGTTAATGTAAAATCAGTTACCGGATCTCTGCGATTGTATTTAAGTGATTATAAAACACCCAATGAGCAGTGTTGGCTTAGTAGCTTCAGCATGCGACTCTCATCCCTGAGGTCGTAGGTTCGATCCCCGGCTGTGCACTAATGGACTGTCTCTCTATGTGCGCATTTAATATTTTCTCGAACGGTGAAGGAAAACATCGTGAGGAAACCGACATGTCTTAGACCCAAAAGTCGACGGCATGTGTCAGGCACAGGAGGCTGATCACCTATTTGCCTATTAGATTGAAAAATGATTATGAAACAGATTCAGAAGTCTGAGGCCCAGACTTATAGAGGTTGTAGCGCCACTGATACTTTTTATTTATAAAACACCCAATGGTTTAAAATATTATGGGTCCAGGGTCCAAGGTCCAACTAGCAGGCAATGTATAGTAAAGTACTAGCCGCTATTCAAGAAGGCTAACAATCAAATAAGCAAGGAGGTTTTACGGTTGTTTGTGATGGACACGGTATGTTCATTTACGACGTAAATCGTATCGATATAAAAATATCTCTCATACCAACTGATTCTGCAAAGAGGTGGTGCGGTGATAATTCATTTATGAGTCATGGTAGAAATAACATTGCCACCTTTTGTACCTTATATATTTGAATTTATGTAACATTTTTCTTGTATACTTGTATATGTTTAACCAATCACAATAAGGTAATTAATGTAAAGCTTACAAATGTAGACAAATAATGTTTATTAGTTTTTGGGAAATAGCATTTTTACCATAATCTATAGACGTTGTAGTAAAAATTTATTTTCTGATCATTTAAATTGGGCGAAGCCGCAAACGTGAATATAATTTATGTGAATATGGTAATTAAAATATTAATAAAAATAAATTGAAAAATATGTTGCTAAGCTTCAAACTCCAAGATGGCTGGACCCTTTTCCGGTATATTTTTAATATCTATTCTTGGAACTCTCAGGAATTGGAGCGAGAAAAACACGGAAATATATAAAAAAGGGAAAAATTTAGATTTATTTAGCACTTAGGTTTTTTATTCTAGAAAAGCGAACAGTATCTATGGGTTAGCATATCAAAATGTTATATATGTTGGTATGCAGCTACTAAAAAGGTAGGATAAGTAAGAACTAATGTTCAATTTTATCTCCAAGTTAATGTGGTCGCAGTTTTATAAATATTTGAGGCTTTGCCTAAGCAACATTTATTAAAAGGTTTATGGCCACTAGAAGTCTAATTAAGCTCTTCGTAAATATACAATTGAAGTAATACGTGAGGTCATTATAACATAAGCTGATTATTTACTTGGCTTTATATAACACCTTGTGTTATAAAACTTATGCAGACGGCAAGGACCAGCCTGTGTTTTAAATATAATAATATGTTTTATATTAACTGTAAAGTCAAAATTTACATTTCGAAAAAAGAATGAAATAATATAACTGCCGCAATGATGTTACGGTGTAATATTTTATTTAAAAAGGACAAGGCTATTATGAAAACCTTCGCCAGGTTCAGGTCAATATTAGTACGATCAATTTTTATTAAGTTCAGAATATTTCAAATTAAAAAACATAAATAATAAAGTGGTACATTCCATTTTCTATTTAATATTTATAAACATGAAAAACAATTATTATTTTACATAATTTTAAATTTATAATAAATAATACATAACTTCAATCCGGTAAAAATGTGTTTTCTTTAAATGAAAAAAGAATACATGATTTCAACATATTTTAACCTATTGTAGCGTGGTTACAGCTTTGAATTAAAATATTATAAGGTTTATAACTCTTATGAATAATTACGAAGGAAGAAATAGTATTTATATCTATTGAAGTTATAATTCTCTTCGTTGCTTGAGAAATTATAAAAAAACAGCTAAGTGACTTTAATTTTATCTCTTTAAATTGTGTCTAAAGTTATAACATAACAGCTAACATTGTGACGAGATTATGTGCTGTTGAATTGAGATGGATTTTTGAAAAACATGATTAAGTACAACAAAAGAAATCTTAATTAAAAATAATTACTATATAAACCATAATCAAATTTATCCTACACGAATATAATTTAAAGTTATACTATAACTAACGAATTAGAATACTTTATATTATTTAATTTACCATTTTAAGAAAACGGGCGTTTCAGTATTGATAGCTATTTTATTTAGGAGTTACTATTGGCATTTGTATCGTAAAAAGAGTTGCCAACATATGTAACCAAGCTAGAGGACTTTAAGATGTTGTCATTTGAAAATCGTAGAAAATTAATTGTTATATCGTTTGCGTTTAGTATATTTAAAATCAGGTTAATTGCCCCAACCTTATAACTAAATGTAAATTTCGTGTACACTCTAGATACTGTAGGCATACATCATCCCTATTGTCCCTCCAGATTGAGCATTCTGATAAAAAGCTAGGTCATTGTAATAGTTGCTCCCCTCAAACTTTGAAATCAATTCTCCATTAGTTTTTCTAATTTATGAAACAATGTTGTATTTTCCTTCGTGTTTGTTATGTTTGCCTATAAGTGCTTGTTACTTTCAATCTTATATTTTTTTCTTATGTACCAATGTGCTGAGCGTTGGCAAGGTTTTGACAATAAATAAATTAATACATCGTTTTTTATTATTAGATTTCTAGCGTGGCTTAGATAATAATGTACATCTGTAACTAACTACCGAATAAACTCAAAAACTTTTGAACGAGAACTGATTATTTAATAACTCATTAAATTAAGTATAAATTCCACGATCGATCTGAATTCCTAGTTCAGTCCAAACGGAAAATAACAAATGAATTATCATAATAAAAATAAATTAAAATAATGATCGTGTTATTATAGCATACAAAAGTGTAAACTTTCAGAAAAATTTCAGGCGTTACATGATAAATCATTATAAATTATGACTAAACCCTTGGACGTGTCGATTTTTTAATTATTCAATAAGATATCCAGTCCCTACTCTATTAAATCAACATTCCCTTTTACAGACCGTTAAATTATAGATAATAGTCTAATAGAAAAATTATAATATTAATTTTTGAAGATATCACCAAATCGCATCATTAATATTAACGTAACCACATCTTTACATGCCGGAAACTACGACAGTAAACAAAATAATTAAATTCAATCCATGCCGAAAATTATTAATCACTTTGCTAATAATTTTAAGGACCTTACCGTTCAACACTATCACTAGTTCACAACACTTCACAACACAACAGTCGTATTTCGCGACAAATTCAGACAGACGTGGCCTCACCTTCACGTTAAAATCCTTACTGAAGACCTATCATAGTAAACTCCGGTCGGCGCGCGCAATCGTTGAGGACGTAATTCTAATACATTTATCTTGCTAATTCCGCAAATTGAACTTAATAAACTTATTATTTAACCCTTAAGAGATCAATGTAGAGAGTTTTGTGTTTTAATAGAAGCCTTTTTTGCTGTGTTTTACCGTCTAATTAACAACTTAAGTTCATGTTTTCGAAGCGCGTGGATTATTTACGTGTGGTAACACTTGTTTATAGTAGGGCAAAATATTGTAAGGTTGGCGTATTTCTAAAATTTCTAAAATTTTTTTAGGCCTGGGCTTTAGATTTCTGTATCTGTTCCGTGATCATTTCTAATAGGCGATCAACCTCCTGTGCCTGACACACCGTCGACATTTAAAGACGTCGATGTTTATTGACTGATGTATTTGATAAAAATTTAGCATAGAAATATGATTTCTTAGTTGTGACGGAATCTAAATAATCACATTTTAAGTTTTTGAAATTTTTAGTGATACTTTTTTAGATATTTTTACATAAACACTTATCTCAAAGCATGTACGTACACTTAATTTTTGTCGCCCGCTAACTTGATTTTACATAGTATAATGCAAACTTTGTAATCGAAATGTCGGGACTTTAACATTTGTTAAGGCTGTAAAACGGACTATAAAACTGAGTCTTCGCTGTTACCGCAATAATTTCGTCTATAAGTCGTTTTGTATTTACACATTACGTGGAGAGTGTAGCATATGAAATTACATTTTGAATTTGATTTAAACGTAGATCGCAAACCTTTGTCTCAAGTCAGTAGTGGATACCTAGTGGCATCAACATGCGACTCTCATCCCTAAGGTTGCAGGTTCGATCCCCAGCTGTGCACCAATGGAATTTTTTTCTATGTGTGCGTTTAACATTCGCTCGAACGGTGAAGGAAAACATCGCGAGGAAACCGGCTTGCCTTAAACCCAAAAGTCAACGGCGTGTGTCAGGCATTGGAGGCGGATCATCTACTTGACAAATGATCATGAAACAGAAATCTGAGACCCAGATCTAAAAAGGTTGTAGCACCACTGATTTATTTACTTTTAAGGGGGCATGCAATACCCATGCGTCGTACAGGTAAATGTGGGTGAGCGGGCGGACTTGAATTTGTGTATGCGGTGAAATTAATTTCACCTTGATTTACTAATTTGTTATCACTACCGTGCGTGCTGACCAAGCCCACTAATGATTACTTCTATGCCATAACAAGTTACCCATAATATAAGCAAAACAAAACACTGAGCGATTAATAAATTCACACCTCAAATTGCAAACGGGTTTTAAAGTTGTTAAGAATGGCGTAGAATTTTAGAAAGAAATTCTTTGTAAATTTTTCTGGCTCGTTCTATTCCCTGGATTATAGGCAATTTTTCTGAAGTATTGTGATATCTTCACTTTGAGATAATGATGTTGTTTTCGCACTGACGATGTCCGCCCCGCTCAGGTAATGCTTCTAGTTGATATATTTGATAACTGTATTTAAATTGTACGATCCGTAAGAAATATTTCATAAGTAAAACGTGTTTGCTCCCATTATTACCATAGCAACTAATACTGTACTTAAGTTGATTATAATAAGGTCGATCTTTAGGGCGAATAATAAACGTTTTTCCTTCTTAAATTAAGAAAGATTACGAATAATTGAGATTGAGAGAGATTACTTTGATCGAAAAATATGATACATTTACAGGTCAAAAATCAAATTATATATTATATATTTTTGGGAGACGTTTGACCGCAATCTCGCCTGATGTTAAGTGAGATGCGGCCCGTTGGTGCCACGCGGTGCCAATTTATTCACTATTTGTAAAGGCCGAATATTCTGTGACAAATATTATACGTGGATTTTATTGTAAATTGTGGTGGTACAACGCGTTTGGTCTTTCCACCACATCTTTGAAAATTATCAATACCGGTTGCCTGGAAGAGATCGATCAAAAGCGATAAGACCGTCCGTTGCTCTCCCTAATTATTATAATATGTACTGATTCTATTCAGTGCGTTATTGTGCTATTTCAATGCGTTTCAAAACGTTTATATATATATATATATATTTATTTATATATTCTTGCCTGTTTCTGATATTCTGATATACCTTTCTCGCTTCATCAACTCTCATGACATTCACCATACATGGGTACTTTTGACCTTGACCCTTCTCTAGTCCATCCTGGATTTGGTCCAGGTATGTACCTGATGTAACCATCAATGGCTACCTTGTATATCCTACTTGTTATATATTTATACTAATTAAATTACGTTTCGAACACTATCCCTAAAAAAATATTGAACAGATGAACTCCAGTTCGTGGAACCTTGTAAAGAGTGAAATTTCATTCAAACGGGCGAATTTGGTTCGTACAACCAATTTTCTCTTATTTATATTGAAGTGACTTCGCTAACTTTTGATTGTACAACTTTAAGTAAGTCAATATTGAGCGCATAGACTTTAAACGTTTTAAAAGTTTGTTCAAAAGATAATTGAATGGAGAAAGTTATTGCTCTCTAATTAGTGTTTAATATCAAATAATTCTCTCACAATACTTAAATAAGCATATTGTTTTACAGCTTAATGTTTAATTATGAGTACTTTAATTGCGAAATATATTTTATTTCGACCATACAATGGGCAAAGGCGATGAGTGCTTGGAGAAACTGAACGTGCTTGGTATCACATAACGTGGCCGTTCACCAACCTGATGGACTGATCAATTGAAAGACTCAACGTCCTCAAAACTAAACACTGTTATAAGAGAGGTGCTGGACAGAAACAAGTGGAAACACATTGTCCGTTCCAGACGTTTCTTTGCTGACCACGACGCTCAGAAATGAGCTACCGACTGAAGAGAAAGAGCCTTCTGCCTGATTGACTTTCTACCATATATACGACCTAGATACCAATTATCCGAATGACTTCCGATTTGACGATTTTCCTAAGAGAGATTTTTTCTCTATCTTTCATCATAGTGATGCCGCCATAGATAGTGGCATCACTAGAATAAAATAAGCTGTATCTCGGAATACTTAGAAATATGCACGGCTTTGGAATACAAAATAGATGTGACACAATTGAACTTGATTATGTTCTGAGTAAATGTTTTGTAAATGTACAAAGATTTTTACTGTATAACTATTCTTGAAATTTATTACGACTGCCATAGTTCCTACCTGACTAAGATATAAAATATATATAACAAAATCTTGTACATAATAGTAAAACTAGTTAATGTTCTAAACTCAGCCAGAGTTCAAACAAATAGGTCTACTTCGATTTAAACACTATTTTATTTCACTAAGCCCAATTTTGTGAAACCTTGAATATTATAATTGGTTGGGAAAATTCTAAAGAATATTTCCCCCCGTAATAGACAATAATTGCCGATAGAGGGCGGTGTGTTACCAATTAGTGACAGTCGTAATTAACACTCAAAATGTCAAACAATAACTGAAGTATTCTTCAGCTTCTCTGCGTGCAAATTAATAACAAAGTTGTATATTTTAAATTGATACTTATAAACTGTTAACAATATATATATATATATATATATATATATATATATATATACAACTATTTATTATTCAAAATTTCATCAGTATCATCTTGATGGCTGGAAGTCTTCCATGGTTCGCTTCACAATACATTTTCTTTTGCGAACTAGCGAACTGTGGAATCGACTCCCGGTGGGGTGTCGTCCCTGCGAGATACGACCTCCAATTGTTTAAAGAAAGAGTCTACTTCTCCCTCAAAGAGCAACGCACCCACTAAACTGGGTGTCCATAGACTGCGAGTGCCCTTTTCGGCCAGCTCGTAGGCTCGTTTGGCCCTCTATTCTATATAAAAATATTAACAATAAGTAATAAAAATTATGTATGTATGTAAAAGTATGAAAGAAGTATCAAAGTATGAAAAAAGTAAAAATTATGTAGTCATATAACCTCGCTAATAAGCAATTATCAAAGATATTTGATAATTATGTGCAAGATACTATTAGTATATAATCTACTAACTAAATGATAGCACAAACATACATTGTTCGAATAGTTACTCACTTTATAAACTATTGCGAGGAAATAAGCCTTCAGAAACTTACGTATCGTACCTATTAAAACATGCTTAAGGAACAGTTAATCAGACACAAATGTCTGACTGACGACGACTTTTATTTGTTTTACTTATAGCCGCACCAAGAGGGTCACGCGTAAGAAACAAGTTACATAAACTAGAATAATTAATGTGTGGCCCGATCCGGAAGCCGTCCAGCCCTGCGATTCTGTAACTCACTTTTCGAACTCACAGAGCGGTTTTCGCATCGGCGGTCGCTCTCAAATCAGTCGTGAAGCAGTCATTTTATGATTTGTCATTCTGAAAAGGTGGGAGCTTGAAGTTTATTGTTTATCAGAATGCCAAATCATAAAATGACTGCTTCACGACTGATTTGAGAGCGACCGCCGATGCGAAAACCGCAGTGTGAGTTCGAAAAGTGAGTTACAGAATCGCAAGGCAGTGCGGCGGCCACGGCGTGCACAAGCATAATGCTTATAATATTTCATATATTGTAAGCAGTTTACATAGATAAACAATATTCCAAAATATAGCAAAGGAACTTTTGCAAAGATATTGTTTAACTATAGACAATTTTTGCGCCAAAAGGTCAATTGTCAAAATCGTCTTATAGAAATTAGAATCTCTTCGGGTACGTAAAAAGAGCGTGTTTCGTTCACGTTGTAATTAGGGTTCAAAGAACACGACTTTTATTTTTGTTTTCTAAGTATTTTCATTTTAATGTCAACGTTAAGTGACAACCGAGTGAGCGTCCTTTTAGATAAACGTCTACGACTGTTTTATTACTTTAAACGACTTATAATCTAGCTTAAGAAATAGAGCAGTGTTGGCCTAGTGGCTTCAGCGTGCTACTCTCATACGTTGGTGCACGGCCGGGGGTCGTAGGTTCGATCCCCGGCCGTGCACCAATGGACTTTATTTCTATGTGCGCATTTAACATTTGCTCGAACGGTGAAGGAAAACATCGTGAGGAAACCGACATGTCTTAGATCCAAAAAGTCGACGGCGTGTGTCAAGCACTGGAGGCTAATCACCTACTTGCCTATAAGATTTAAAAATGATCATGAAACAGATTAAGAAATCTGAGGCCAAGACCTAAAGAGGTTGTCTCCTCCACAGATTTTTTTTTTAAGAAATAAAATTATTTGTAATTAATTGCAAATTACAGTGGCTTTATTTATAACATCATAATCATATGGTGCGATCTGGAGCTCCAGACTGCCATGAGGGCTATCTGACATGTTGCTCGTTGCACAGATCACAGCTGGAAAATTCTGCCATAGAATTGTCAAATATGTCCGTAAGATAAAAGCACAAGAGATTCATCTCTCATGCATGCATCACGCATCAGTGCGTCCCGCTGGCCAGCAGGGTCCGACTCACCCTTTTCATAAGGATATTTCCAGAGTAGTTATCGCCCGAGCCCGGCGGGAGACGCGAAGCACTAGACTTATTATGCAAATAAAGTCCTTTTTTAGGAAAAGGAAGACAGTACCCTGCTGCCTAGCTTCTCACAGATCTGCCTGATGAGCTACTATGTAGGGGTGCTATGTGAAAAAAAAGCATACGCAGCTTCTTTTACTGATTAATTTTTATTTAGTTGTTGATGAAGAGCATTTGTCTATCCAAATCATAGACAGTGGCATCATTATAATAAATAACTGTAGAGTAACGTAATATAAAGCTAGATCCACTGGTGTTGCGTAGAGAACTCCTTCTGTATCTCCAATATATCGAAATATATATATGCGAAATTTCATCCGATCCACTGCAGATCGTTTTTTCAGACACTTCTTGCCGCGCACTACCACTTTATATCCAGCTGCCATTCCAGATATTTTCGAACCGTAGGACTAAGGGGCCTTCCAGAGAAGGGTAAACTCTTCCTATCTTAACGCCTACTACTACCTTAAAGGCCAGCAACATACTTACAAACCTGTTGTCGCAGGTGTCCATGGCCAGCGTAAGCACTTGACTCTTAGTATAGTATGCTCTGTCTCCTGTGCTATAAAAAAAATATCTGCATATCAAGATTCTATTTTCGGCTTATTTATTTTAATAATTGTTCTGCAAAGTGAATATTGAATAAATATACAGTTTGATATTTGTTCTTGCTAGCAAATCTACGCTTCTGCAAAACACTACACAAAAATTATTATAACAACGTCTTATGAATTTTACTCATAAAACAACGCGATAACAACAATCTCAGTATTCAAGTCTTGAACGTTATAATCTCAGCGATAACTAGGCGATATCCGGCAATTTGTTATTACTCCCCCGTCCTATACAAACATCCCTAGTTCACGCCTTGCCTTGGAAATATAAATGCTCAAAGACATTTTTATTTATAGGTATACATTTATTATCTGTGCCCCATGGTTGATTCGTTCTCAGTCCAAAGACTTAATAGACATACAAAAACAATATAGTTCGAACAGTTAAGTTTAGCAGGGTCAACCAAACTCTTTTGCCATGGTATCAATCAATAAAAATCTGTGGCGCAACAACCTTTATAGGTCTGGTCCTCAGATTTCTGAATTTGTTTCATGATCGCTTGTCAATCTAATGTTGACATCAAAAGAGACCGAAGATCTGGCAGCTACCTCGGACAAAGAAATAGTCTAGCTATTAAAAGGGGGAACGCTGCCAGTATCTTCGGAACCTTGCCTAAAGGGACTCCTTTTAATAATATATTTTAGTTATTATATATAAATATATTTTATTTATTATATGTTAATGTTAGTTATTTATTTATTAATAAAAGGCATTTTACATAGAAGTTATGAGTTATATCAATTAGTCAATTTTTTTATTATTTGTAGTGATAAAATATCATATTATTTAAATATACCAAATATTCTTAATATGTTAGATACTATCATTAAATGTAGATATAGGCAAGTAGGTGATCAGCCTTCGGTGCCTGACACACGCCGTCGACTTTTTTAGGTCTAAGGCAAGCCGGTTTCCTCACGATGTTATAATACACCGTTCGAGCAAATGTTAACTGCGCGTATAGAAAGTCCATTGGGGCACAGCCGGGGTTCGAAACTACGACCTCAGGCATGAGAGTCGCAAGCTGAAGCCACAAGGCCAATATTGCTTAACAGTGTCAATGGACAGTACAACCTTTTACTGTGAGGAACCTATTATGTTGACTAGACCTCAAAAATTTGTATCGCCACTGGTTACTGACCATTAACTGCGTACTTAGTTTTAAACAAGTTAAATTTCGACTTGAGCGGTCACAAAAGTTCCACTCAGGTTTAAAGTGAATTCTCTTAAGATAAATCTCAGACCATAATTATGAAATCTCTAAGCGGAAGTGTAGGTAGCCCCACTGTCACCGTTTCCTGCGAACTTGCGCAAACTACTTGTTCCTAACAGGCTTTTGTGTTGAATGTCTCGGAAATGTAAATTACATACGAGCTCTTGTTACGTGTTTTACAATTGTTGTACAGCTTTTATTTCTCATAGATTAATTGAAACTTTTTCTGTTAAACAAACTCAACTCAAAACAACTTTATTTATATAGGTAAACAGGTACACCTATGAACGCCAGAAAAGAAGTTAAATTAATTTTTAATTTACATTCAATACCAGTTCACAAGTCAAGGGCGTAGAGCGGGTAAAAAGAACTGGCAAGAATCTTTTCGCCACTCTTTTTAATCGCCAAGTTTTGAGTCATACGAATTGTTTGAACTGGAGCATTATATATATATATTATGTAATTCGTTTTTATTTGTGACGATGTTTAAATAAATACAAATAATCTAACAACTTTGAAGAATTCGCCGTCACATAAAATATGGCTAAAGTACTGTATAACACTGAACGTAGAATGCAGAAAATTCAATAAATAAATGGCGGTGAGCGGGACAAAATATCGTTTCACAACTAAATAACGGGTTCTATCGACGAAAGCTTTTAGAAAATGAGATCGCCACCTTGGATCCGTGTCGTTACACGCATCGGTGAGTGCTTAAACCACTTCACTTTAAATGATTTCCTGAATGTTTTAGTTACTTTTGATAAACTTCGATTATCCGAAGCATAACGTAAAGGATTATTATTATTATTAAACCATTATTGCTGACACCCAGTATAATATTTTAACACTTATTTAAGTAAAATAAAAAAACTTAATTCTAATACATCACTTGACCCGTTTTAGGTAATCAGCGTGTCCTGTGACACATAGGCCTCTTCCAGCTGCTTCCATTATTTTCTGATGTTAGCTCTTCCTGTCCAAGTTGTACCTCCTATTCTATTTATATAGTCTGCCCATCTCTTGCTCTGTCTTCCTCTTTTCCTTTTTCCATCGAGTGGTTGCTATTCTGTAATTATTTTTGTCCGTTTCAACCTGCTATCTCTCGTCATGTGCCCGGTCCAGCGCCATTTTAATTGGCTTATTTTCTTTATAATCTCCTCTACTTTGGTCGATGATCTCTTCTGCTCTTTTTAGATGTCTCAGTATCACACCCACCATGCTTCTTTCCATTCCTCTTTGGCATGTTCTCAACTATAGAAGTTGTTTCTGAGTTAATGTCCAAGTCTTAGAATAGTATAGATTCGATCCTAAGCTAAAGTAAACAGTTACCAAACATATAGAAAAACGTAGCTTTACTTAAAAAAGACCTCAAACGATTATGGAATACGCAACCGAGTATTACTAAATCCAAAGTATTACTAAATACATTTAAAAATTGCCTCTATAAATCGAAAAACCATCATCCAAAAACAGGATGGCGTAAAATTTATGGAGATACAGTATTCCTACATCGAACCACAGGACACGACTTATACATAGACTACAAATAGATAGGGTTTCAAGACGGGGCACTGACGATACATCGGATGTACGCTATGCTGGTTTTAATTAATCATAATAAAGTTTATTTGGGGATTCAATACTTTGTGAGAGGCTGGTTTCTAATAATAGGACTATTGAAGGCCTGTGGTACTAGGTAACCAGTCTTCCATCGCGGAAAGAAAATATACAAAGATATGACTATATATTCATTCAATTGATGTGACAGAGGTGATATTTTTTGATGAAAAAATATTTTTGTTCTGCCCTGCGATTCTGTAACTCACTGTTCGAACTCACACAGCGGTTTTCGCATCGGCGGTCGCTCTCAAATCAGTCATGAAGCAGTCATTTTATGATTTGGCATTGTGAAAAGGTGGGAGCTTGTAGTTTATTGTTTATCAGTGCAGTGAGTTCCTTACCTACGCACTCTGAACCATGAAGTCTTCGCGTTCATTTCTTTTGATATTTTACTCAGTGATAACTTTCTAATAGTGAAAGAATCTAGTTGAGTTTATTCATAACAAATATACTAAAAAACAAATCTTAAATAATTAAGTATTCTTCTTCGCTTGAGTATATATATAACATTTAGAGAAAAAAGCTCATGTCAGAAGCCTTCTATTTTATTTTAAAGAAAAAACATTAAATCATGAAGTTCACTCCAATTTTAGTATTGACCTTGTGACATTAAAAAACGGAGAAAAATAGTTGAAAGCTCACGAATAAAATATGCGAATTGAAAATCGTAAAGTTCCGCTTCGAGTCGGTCTATTGGTTAATAAAATTTCCCGGCCCTGGCGGTTTGAAATGCACTTTTAAACATTTTCAAAGTAACTATAACTAATTGACTCTCGACCGAGTCAGATTATTAACAAGCATTTATCGTATTTTAAAATAAGGATCCGTACACAAAAGAGTAGTTTTAAAAATAAAAATTATTAACGGACTAGCAGACTCCGCCAAGCGTTGCTGTGGCTAAGGTTTTTGTTATATTACATAGTAGTAAACTATTCAAAGGAAACGGCAGGAAAACAACAGCCATGGGGATCACCATGCTTTTTTGGTGGCTCTGCCATTAAATTGTAGCTTATGTGAAACGTTGGTACTTTCAACACAGCGCCATCTGTTAGAATTGTGTCAAATAATAAACAAATAATTTGCAATAAAATTACATTGCGCGTATAAATTGAGATGTAAGCTATCCTATCTTTTAAGTTGGATCAAACTGCACACAGTGTGCAAATTTGATTGATATCGGTTCGGTTGTTTAGGAGTCCATAACGGACCAACAACGTGACACGTAATTTATATATATTAAGATATTATGTATATTTATTAAACTCAAACTCAAAATAACTTCATTCATATAGGTACACTTATGGACGTCAACAGAAAGTATGTTAAATTGATTTTAAAAGTACATTTACTACCAGTTCGCAAGTCAAGGGCGTAGAGCGCGCAGAAAGAACTGGCAAGAAACTCTCCGCCACTCTTTTTAATCGCCAAGTTTTGAGTCACACAAATTGTTTGAACTGGAGCAAATCAATACCAAGGATTGGGATCATTTAAATAATCGTCAAATTGATAAAAAGCTTTATTGATTAATTTACGTTTAACGAGAATTTTGAATTTATTCAGTGATAGTTGTTTAATTTCGCTTGGGAGTTTGTTGTAAAAAACAAATACAATTTCCATATGATGAGTGGTTAATCTTCTGGAGCCTGATCGGCCGTACTTACCGTATGGCCGGCCTGCCATGCTAACCAGTTAAAATTCACAACGATTTTTTATATACAATAGTTTATTTATTTCTAAAACACAACGCTTAGCACACTGATACATTGGTACAAGAAAAATAAAATACAATATTCAATGTGACAAGCACTTATGGTCAAACATAGCAAACACGAAGAGATTAAAATAAAACCAAACAATTATGTTATAAAATCTAAAGGAAAATCGATTTCAAAGTGTAGGCAGAGCATCGATAGATATCCAGACCTAACTCGTTTATCGGAATACTCAATCTGGATATCGGTGAGTTTTGGCCGAAACGCGTTCTTCTGAAAGGAGAGGCAAATTGGATACTGATTTAAACGCTGAAGTGTAAACTCCCCAGCGTATTTAAATATAAAATTTTACACTAAGCACCTAATAAAACCCACTCAAAAGACAATCAGCACAATATCCATTACATAATGTTTTAACCCTTACCCACTAATGAGGCAGCCGTTCATTTAATGATCCAGTTACACAGCGGATAATGAATCTTATTAACATTGTCTAACAGGTGATTAAATCACGTTTCGTTTTAATTTAGGCGTTTTCGCGATTCAATTTAGGTGTATTATCATTCGATAAAAATGATTTTAATAATGAAAATAACTCTTAGAATAAACCAGTGGCGCTACAACCTTTTAGGTTTTGATCAGTGCATGACACACGCCGTCGACTTTTTGGCTTTTTCTTTTCCGAGTATAACACATAGAAAGTCCATCTGCTGAGCTGAAAATTCAGGAAAACAGGGTACAAGAATTCAAATGGCAAGAATTCTATGGTTTTAAACTTGTTTCAGTCAACTTAATGTAACACTGGCAATTACAGCTGTAAAGCACTGGAAGCGTTGAGTAATACAAATAATAAAACAACTTCAATTAAAAAATCCCTCTTTCCAGATTGATGATAACATGTAATCAAACCAAAATTGGTTTTGGTTGGCAGTTCACTTGTCTGAAACCTGATAGGTTAGTAAAAGTTAATACAGTTGCTCAAAAAGTGGCGTATTGCAGGGACGTATAGCGTTCGGGATGTGGGCTATTACACACTCGTGCTTTTTTTTTTACCTTTTCCGAACTAGTGCGTTTTCATTCTCAACTGTCAAAATAATGTATATTAAAAAGAAAAAACCAACCACGAAGATTTTACTAAAAAAAAATTCATAGAAATTTTTATGATTCATGCAAATATTTCTAAAAAGAAGCTACTGCTTTGTTTCAATATAAGATTTAATGATTTGATTCAATGAGTTAGGATAGATTTCATTTCATCTCCTTAAATTTCATTTCATATCAATAAAAAATTGTACTGAAGACTTGGCTGTATGGGCATAGTTCCCTTTGCCTACCCAGAATGGGTGAAGAAAAAAAAAATCTGCTTATATTCTTTTACGGTTGGCGCCATTTTCCAAAAATGTTCTTTGCGCGTTTAGTTGTTTGTTATATTATATATTAAATATACATGAAAAATCATACGAAATAAATAATAGTTTGTCTCAAACAGTAAATAAATATGCAACCTAAAACTTCTCCAGTTAGTATAAAAAACTGTACCAATGTATATGTGAACAATAATTTGTATAAGAAATAAATGATTAGTGAGTTGAGTTTATTGTTTTTTTATTATTTTATTAAATTGCATAATTTTTTCGCAACTGTATTAAAAATAGTTGTTCAGTACACGTGCGGAACCGTCATTGCAACTTGTTCCGACTGTCAATTTGTCGAAACTCTTTGCAATGACAGGCTTTCCGCACTTGTAATGAAATATACTATTTATAGATACCTGTTAGTTGTCTAAAGAAAAATCAACTTCACACAGATGGACTTTTAGTTTTATAAATATTATAATATATCAATGTTCGTTCCCATACTCCTCCGAAACGGCTCGACCGATTCTTATGAAATTTTTTATACATCTTCAGTAATTCTAAGTCATAATCAAAGTATCACAATACAGATAATGCAACTTTTTCTACAGCTGTGATACTTTTTACTGTCACCGTGACCACGCACGCTGTAAAGCACGTGAAACGTCGGTTAAATTTAAAATTATGTTAAATAATTGTAAATTTATAATAATACATAACTTTAATCCGGTTAAAAAGTTTTTTCTTTAAATTAGAAAAATACAAACATGCACAAAAACAAATCTTCCTGTATAATATTTATTTCAAATAACTAAACTAGATTAATGATATTACTGTTCAATGTTCGTGTACGATCTTGCTTGCCAGCCAGAAATTTATATTGAATAAGTGTCAGAAGTGTGTAGTGTGTGCATTAGCAAGCTGCACTAGATATCTAAATATATGAGAGGGTGAGAGTTAAAAACCTAGAATCCCTACAGTTGTACCCTAACATAAAGAAGTGAATATATAAATGAGTACGGGATGTCTGCAGCTGCTGGTGCAGCAGATGCGCGATTTAGCGTTCAAGCTGAATATTCAGCTATAAAAATTTGGAACATCGTCAGCTTTGTTAGCGGTTGACCAATGTTAAAATGAAATCTGAACTCTTTTGTTTCTATATATTACAGATTTGGCTTAATACTATTATATTTATACTAGCTGGCCCCGCGAACTTTGTTTCTCCTTATTGTGATTCAACTTAACCTACCTGTGAAGTACATACCAACACGGAACATTTTGCTATGCTACCCGGCTACGACTGTTCGGTTTTCCGGAATGAAAACTTTTAGGTTTTTCTGTGATTTTTCTCTATATAAACCTCAGAGTTCAAGTTATAAGTTCTTAACAAATAAATAAAAAATAAGGGTTGATTGTAGAGGGTAGATGAAAATTAAGGGTTGTATGTATTTTTGTATGCTGTATTATAAAAAATAAAAAAATTAGAAAGGGGTTTGAAGAAGCCGATTCGCAGACTTACTGAATAAGCATAAAGAATTTCATAAGAATCGGTCGAGCCGTTTCGGAGGAGTATGGGAACGAACATTGAGACGTGAGAATTTTATATATGAGATTTATTTCCAACGCACAATTATATAGTATTTACAATACTCTTAACCTAGATAGTAATAATACTACTAGAAAATTAAAATAAATTTATAAAGTCGGGAGTGTACCTTCAATGCTGACAGCATTTCCTCACTGTATCGAGTTTCTTCGAACATTCATCACATTAAAATCAGAATTCCGACGATTTAATTTCCCAGTCCATGAGCCTTTCTTGTTAAACAGACTGTGAAATTACTCAAAGTACAATAGTTAATGTTTGAATAGTTGATAAAATGCTGTTAAGTGTTTCGAGTTTAGACAGTTATTATTCTGAGCACTTCTAATGACAACATTTCTATTATTACACGGCCTACGCAACCATGGATGTAATCTTTTATATAATTTGTATTACATGCATAGTAGGATTTTTACCTACAAATTTATTTGCAATCGAAGTTAACATTATGTAACTTTTAACACATATATACAGTTCAGTTTTAAATTAGGTTTTTTTTGTACACTGCACCAAACTTTTTAAATTTGTTTTAATTTTCTTTTTATTAAATTTTAATAATTTATATTTTTGTAGGTTAAGAAAATTGTTAAAATGTATGTAAATGTACATATTTAGTTAGTGAATAGAAACTAAATTAAGTTTTTTAATGTGTACAACTGGCTTCAAAGACATTTTTATATTTAAAATGACTTGAAAATACTTCGTTAAATATAAGAAACTGCGTTCGTTTAAAAGTATTTAACAAAAACAGTTATTACGAAGTTACGACGATATAAGATTATTATTAAAATATTTGAATATAAAATCGCGATTACCTATAAACAGTATTCAAAAACAAATGCGGAAATAAAAAAGAAAATCACACAGTTCACTAAATACAATAGACCGAATTCAACCGTGCCTTTAGATTCCCCAAAATAATTGCTGTGCATATATTTACATTTGTTTTGTTTTGTAATCATATAGAATATATGGGACACGGAAATTAAATAAATAAAAGCCATATTAGACCTTATTTAAAGGTCGATTAACTGTATTAAAAATATTCATTTCCACGCAATATCATATCCATTATTTTGTGCACGGAGTTCACTGTCACTATGAACACAGTTCGCTGTGGTCGCCTCGGGCGTCGCCGAAGGATTCCTTGCAAAGTTTATATAGGATTTTTTAATATTCCCCTTTGTTTATTTAGTGCTTTATATTTTACATGATACTGTAATAACAGTTTTGTTTAGGTAACGGTCGTTGAACTTTTAGTAACAAGCGCTTTAATAAATGTTTAAAAATAATTATTTTATAACTTTGTTTAAAAATGAATAGATTTTCCTGTAAATTATTTCCAATTAGTAATATACATAACATAGTACTGGAATAAATTTATTCAATCTACTCATGTTAATCTCTATAACTAACTATTGAGAGCAGTTTTCAGCAGTTGCGTTCTTTTTCACCTCGACCTTTCCTAATGTTCCACACGGCGCTTTTGAAGGCATTTTATACCGCGTATTACCTCTTTGTGGAACTAGCTGCCAGTAGAAGTATTTGCTTCAAGCTTTCAAGTAGAGAGCGTCCGATTCTCTCAAAGTTTGGCAACCATCACTCACTTTCAATAAAGCTAACCGCTACTCGTTCGCATGCTTGTCCCATAAAAAGTATCTAATAGGCAAGCGTTCGAAATTCGGACCCCGGTTAATAAGGGTAAGAATAAGAATCGTGACTAAGCTCTAATAATGTCACCCGTATGTCAAAAACGTATTAGATTCAGGAATCTAACAGTAAGAGAATCATGATCGAGGCATACACACGTCAACATCTATTTGACTGATAATATCACAAACAAAAGACTTGCGCCATCCTTTCGTCATTTGTTTTACGATCTTAAATACTCTGAATAGGATGTTCCATAATCAAATTAATAATGCATACTATACCGTGTAACTGATTACCTACGATTCGGTAAGCTGGTTTAGGATACTGGCGAAAGGAACCGTCACGGCTTGAGACTACCTGTCACCTGTCTACATATTCTCATGTTACAATATTTATTACATGTAATGCATATACAGTAGTGTATGCGGTTATGAGCTCTATAACTTTATGTATAGAGGCTAGATTGCTGTAGAGTGCCCCTGTGATGTGTTATGTTAGAAGAGATTGCGTATATACAAAATAACGACAAAATCAACAATTGAATTTGTTATAAGCTACAACGTAGGTACGGGAACGATTTAGATCTACAAATATCTTTTTCTTATAAAAGCTCCTTATAAAAATTTATTTTAGTTTTGATTGGGTATTTATAAAATAGTCAATATTAAGACAATTCAAACATATATAACGATGACAAAGAGGATTTTTGCATCATATTAGTGTAAAATAAGGAAGCCATCAAGTTATCATATTTATTGAAAAATTCATTGAATCGTAACAAATCCTATCTTAAAATTTAGGAGAGTACTTAAGTAACCCAGGCTTAAATATTTTAAAACTAAATGCCCACTAGGATCGAGGATAGAATCAGGCTTATGATGATGATGAAATGACTACTTCCGATGCTGGGAAAGGCGGTAGTTTATATATATGAAAATAGATATACTACAAAACACAAATAATATGTTTATATAGGTTAACCAATTCAGAAGGGCATTAAAGATACATATCGGAATGAGAGGAGACTAAAATTGGGACGCCTTATGGCGACGTGTATCTCGTTCGTATACATATTAAGTTTTTCATATAAATAAATTTTTGTATTAAGAAATAAATTTTGTCAAACATTTATATTAATATTCCCGTAACTTATACCACAAATGTCTTGAATCTTCTATCGTGAAGCGACGCCTCTGGGAGCGCGGTCTCGAATTCCTCGCACCGCGCCCGCCTGGGACGTTACGGTACAACAGGTAATGGAAAATGGGTTTAGTAGCTTCCTCACCTGAGTACTAAGTAATATAATCGACAAGAGTTAATAATCTGTTAATTATAAACACGAGTGACTTGTTCATATGCTCGTGATAGTGATAATAAACTCGCTGACCCCGCGAACTTCATTTCGCCTTTTTTAAAGTGAAACTTCTTTAGGCGCATGAGGGTAAAATTTTTAAAACGTCACGAAGATGTGCAGCGTTTTTGTCGAAGAAAAGGGAGAGAGCGATTGAAACCGATTGAGAGAGAGTGAGAAAGGGAGATCGCGAAAAAATACACGCTATTGGTTGATGTATTTGTTTAGTAGTAACATATTAGAACTTTAGATAACAATCCTGTCGCATAACGTCTTGTGCAGTAAACACACATTTTTTATTAATTTATATTATCATTAGCGCGTATACAGTGTGTAAACAGTGTGAATATAGATAAGGGAGTGATCATATACTGGAACATGATCATCTATTGGGGCTTTTACCTTAGTAATGATTAATTTACAAAGAAGTTTAACTTCTGACATGTGTCCTTTGTACACACGCACCTTTTTTACTTAGCCTATTCTTTTAGTAGCTACTTACCAAATTATGGAACATTTGCTATGCTGCCCCATAGGTAATGTTTGCTTTTCTGGAATAAAATTATAAGTACTAAATGTAACTATATTTTCTAATTTTTCTCTCCATAAAAACCTTCCCCAAGGAAAAAATAAAATGTAATACTCGAATTGGTCCAGTCGTATTTGAGGTTGGCGCTGATAAACATTTTTGCGATTAGTTTTTTTTATAGATTTGGAAAAATTCATATCAGTCATATTTATTTATTTGACCGGTGACACCTTAGATTTCTGTATCGGATTCCTTATGAATAATCTGTCTTCTGAGCCTGACACGCCATCACATAGTCGAGGTCCGAACGGGCGGCTTGAAGTATGAAGAACTAGCGATTAAGCCAACACACACAGCGATACCTTATGGAAATATAATGGTTCTCGGCTTAATTTAATAGGTTTTGTAATCGACGAAGCGGTCGTATTTGCTTCTTTTACAGGAAAGGTTCATGAGATTCTATTTATTTTTAGCTTTTTGTTTTGAAAACTGCTTCATTTGAGTTTTTAAAGAGTTAGTGAGTTTTAAATTGTTAATGTCAATCAAACTTCTGGTTTCAAGAGCTGTCAGTGTCAATGTCTATCTGTATGAAGTTTGACATATTCATTCTCTGTGCTCAAGACGAGATTGTGACTAGAGATACGAATTAGAATATAGATTTTAGCCTAATATTTGCCAAACCCAATTTTCAAACTAGTAAAAATATTTATCTAAATATAAACGTTTTCAATTCATATATAGAACTAGCAAAATAAAATAAAAAAATCACAGTTAATAAATTGCTATGATACTCAATATACTTTATACAATTTTCATCAAAGGGTTACCTGATAATTTTCTAAGAAAATCGAGTTCTTTTGATGAAAGTCTTGTAATGACGTTCCAAAAGTGTCAGAGCTTGCACAAAGTTCCATTGAAATGTGGCGTTTATAACTTCTAAGAAATATAGAACAAAGATTATACAGTGCCACATACTTTTCTTGGCCGACGGCTGAAAATGTTACTACCGTCGCCATTTCGAAATATCAGACTGACATCATGTCAGTTATCCGTAATTTCTTGGTGCGTAGGTACAATAAATAATTTTACTATCTACCAACATCTAATAAAAATCCAACTAATATGTATTTATTGTTATTCCTTGCATTATTAATTACAATAGCAAAGTTTTAATTATCGAACGGTTCTGACTGCTAGGTATCTTAAAAGATATTATATTAATAGTACAGGTAACAAAAACCTATCATATCAGTTGTTCCTAAGTTGGTATCACATTTATTTACAGTTCTACTGTATTTATTTATTATATATGTTACTGTAAAAGTTCGAACTACGGTTAATCTTAAGATTTAAGTGTAAGTCTTAAGATTTACCGACATGAGTTGGTAAATGTAAGTATTTCTGAAATACGACGTTTTCGAGCTTTTACCATTCGGAAGTAGGTTTTACCACCTCATGGTAGATTTGGTTTTAGGAAAAAACAATGAGGAATTCTTAATTATTACTTTAATGTACTATTAGACAAAACAGCACAAGTATTATAAAGGTATCAAATGATAGTAAAAGTACAAACTCCAACTTATTTAAATTATTTTGAAAAAACACAAAGAACTCTATCCATATTAACTGTCAGAGTTTCTATTTGCAATTTAACAACGAAATACAAAAAACTTACATAAGCCAGTGTAACTTAATAATTATTTATGTTTTCAACATTTACCGTGGCATTAATGAAATCCTAGTTACCACGTGGGAGTGAATCGCAAACCTTTTGGGACATTTACCATTAGGAGTTGGAGATAGGTTTTACTGCAGTTCGAGCTTTTACAGTAACATATACATTGTTTTATTAAGACAATTCAATAAATTATTAACTTAGCCTGCATGACTTTAAATTATTCCCCTTATAATAGTTAATTTTTATTTACTGGCATCCATGACAGCGACGCTCTAACGGTCAAGAAAAGTATGTGGCCCTGTAAGTGCCTGTGCGTTTGCCATTAATTGTCATTGTGTAAACTGGCAGCTTATGACAGACGGCAAATGCGGAAGAAAATGCGCTGAGTTTAATAAACGCGTAGATATGTGTTTGTTCTTTGTCAATGTGACAACTGACAGTCTACGACAAATTGCAACTACAAATATGTGTCAACTATTTTTTACTCCAAATAAACAAAACTAAGGTGAACAAACACAAACATGGAGATGGACTTATGTTTCCAGATTGAAGTGATTCCGTAATATTATTTAAAACGTGAAAACAAGGATTTTGTTTTTACATTTTCCGTCAAAAACTGCGTGCGTATTTTGAGACAGTTGGGATCACAAAAGAAGGGAACGGAATTTTATTTATATTGTTTTTGACACTCCAGAACCAGATAACTACAATTGCTTGAATTTATATTCTAATTCGAATTACAAGTGAAACGCATGGCTGTCTAAAGGGGACTCTTTTATGTTACGATATCGGTTCCCGATAATTGTAATTCTTAGGGTAGACAAGAAATTACCAAATCTGTTCAGATGTTATGATGAATTATAGTTATCTCTTTTGTTTCTAAAGTTATTTATTTAAAAAAATAAGCAATTTATGTGTCGGTGGTATATTCGTAATAATAATATTTAAAGACAAAATGAACTCTCTTAAATTAAATTAAAAAAATTCAAACTAAAACTGTGTTTATTTAAAAAAGAAACAAAAACATCGGTGATCGGAAAATATAACACAGTTTTAGTTTAAAAATCTTTTAATCTTTTGTAAGCGTTTTCTGCATCTGTTACTAATCTGTTTCTATTTCCACAGACGACTGATTTCAGCCTACAATTTACATTGACGAAAACTAGATGGCGCTTTATTTTTATAGACAAATCGTATCGGTGTCGGTATGTGTCAAAACTCACACGCATACCTAATGACCCTTCAAGAGTTATACATAATTGCGCGTCCGACATTCCGGCATTATTAAATACGATAGTTCACATCGAGCAGTAAATTATTTACGCCGACGGCCGCTGACAGCACTCACTAGGAGAACCCTGTAGTGCTTTAGGGGTATTTCACACCGTACATTTCGAGTAGGTTTTGTTGATTTACATAACAATTGAGAGTAAATTAAGTTATTAACCACAATTTATATGTGGTTAAGTGGGTATTGCATTTTCAACTCTAAAATTCGTTGACCCCTGCATTACACATATGGAGTTTTTTATGTTTTATTCTAAAAAACATATGCACATATCTGAGGCCAACTATATAAATGAATGGTATAAAGCATTAACACCACTTGTCAAAAGCTCTTTTGATGTCATTTTTTAGGACACTTAAAATTGACGTTTGTAAATATTCTTACAAAATATTATGTCAAAATACTTTTTGATACTCTTTCTCTAATATGAAAACACTTAAGTCAACATAAATTTATATTAAAACTAGCTGACCCGACAAACGTTGTTTTGCCATTTCTAAGAAACATTATTGTTGTTCAATAAAAATAACTATCTGCTATAATAAAAAATAGGTGCTGATCATTGATAGGTGAACATTAAGAGTTGTATGTATTTTTGTATGCTGTTTCATTTTTTTTTTGGTTTGGACAAAACTAAGGGGTTTGAAAGATAGATAGTAGCCGATTCTCAGGCTTACTAAATATGCATTAAAAATTCATAAGAATTTAGGCTGAAAATGGTAATGAACAAAAAATAGTATTATTGTGAAAAATCGTGGGTTGCTCGATAGACGAAAACTATGGCACAGAGCGCCCCACGCTTTTTCACAATAATACCAGTATTTTTTGTTCATTACCATTTTCAGCCTAAATTAGGAATTATTTTTCACTTTTTAGTTTGATGTGCTTTAAAAGCGTGTCTTTTTGTTTTTTTAAACTATATTTATTTTCCACTTTTTAGTCCTAGCAGCAATACGTGTTGTCTCAATTTAATCGTATTGCTTTGTGGACTTAAAAAAAATTTCATTGTTGTTTCGAGATAAACCTATGAAATTATTATATTGTCGCTGATTCTTTATAAGTGCACAAAGTTTGAATTAAATCTGTCCGTTTAAAGTGGGTCAAAATCGAGTCCGAAGGGGTCGGTTACATACATACATACATACATACATATAGGTGAAGCTAATATTAAGCGTGTAATAAACTCAATGCTCACCAAATTAGTATTTCTAATTCTAATTAGCACATATCTATCTTCCGTCTCGATCTAATACAAAACTGCCAATCTCCCGCACTCCAGCATTAAACATGTATCACTTAAAAGGTTTAAGTTAATGCTAATAATAATAACAACATGTATACGTCACTTAACCCTTTTACAGGAGTATATAACATGGTAAAGCTTTTAAGCCATCGGTCATGGCGGGTATTTCGATGAAAAGTAGCCACTTAACGTCAACTGCCAATCCATGTTAAGAAACGTCATATTCTGTCAAAGATTATTCGAATTATTTATGTTTTTTTCTTAGACTAAGAAAGTTTTAAGTAAGTTGTATGATCTGTATCATAAAATTAGATTTATGTTTTCCGCTACTGTAACATATAGGAACGTTGCTAATCCTAAGCCTAATTATATTATAAATGCAAGTGTGAATCGTTTGTTATGAAATTCTGTTTTGCGCTGTCGGCGGCTATTTGTTGAATTTCTATATAAGTTTTTTTATTCCTAAGTTTTCAAATAATATATTTGCCATTTTCAAATATGAAAAATATCTCATCACAAAATAATTGACAACATATTTCTTCATATTAAATATTACTTATGTCCATATTCTAAGTCGTATCTCAAGTCACAATTTCGTCTGGAACACTGTGAAATATGTCAAACTTCATACAGAGATAATGGTTTGACAGCTCTTGAAACTAGATTTTGGTATGATTGAAGTTCTATTGTTAAGGTAAAATGTTAAATTTTACGGTACTGACAATTTAAAAAAAAACGCGTTTTGACTGCATTAAAATTGGTGTATCTGTGTTCTTGATTTAGTGTTTCCTTACAATTGACTGTTGGAGCGTAAAAAACTGTCTGTTGTTTATGGTATTACCAACATCTGAATATTTGGCCCGTTTTTATTAAATTTGTAAACCCGTTTAAAAAATACAATTTTATAATAAAAATATGCAAGTAAAAAAATCATAGCGTCAGGTCCAGTCTTTGACTAAGGCGTATCTATATTTTTTAAATCTTTATATCACTGTATTGGACAACATTAATCGACATTTATTACTTAACTCTGAACATGATATCACGGAAATGTATTTTATACTTGTGTCTAACTACAGTTCAATGTTTCTCCATCGGAAACGAATTTAGAGTCGGTGAGATGCTCCCCAAAGACTTCTCTCGAGCTATAGTGGATTTAGCTGCCGGATTACCGACCAGAGCCATAACTATTGTTAGAGGGAATTCAACCAATATCAGGTAATGCATTGGGGTTATACCTGGTATGAAATTAACTATATTTACCGCCATTTTATTTATCACGAGAGCAACGCTAGACGAACGTCTTTTAAATTTAGAATAAAACAGAACCAATTGTCAAGGTTATTCTGGTTCTCGACCTCAACAAATAAACAACAATAAATGCGAAATTCGTCTCGAAAGAGATGAAATTGTATAATAATAGACTTTGGTGAAAAGAGGGCAATTAGACTGATTTCGGTTTTAATGGGGGTTTAAAATTTCAATTGAGCTAGTAACCTTGCAAGTGTACAAAATGTTAGTGATATAATATATTTAATAAATAGTAATAATTGTATGTTTGGACATTTAAAACTGGTTTTAAACTTTCGCTCACGTGATTCGGACAAAACCAGCAAAATATTGCAAATTTAAAATTCACGGCAATATTATATAAGGTTCATATGCCACTCTTTAGTTATAATATCAAATAGTATTGTCTTTGATTAACATAACTTTTATTCATTTAATAAAACACTATTTTGACCGGATTGAAGTTATGTATTATTATAAATTTACAACTATGACCACGCACGCTGTAAAGCACGCGAAACGTCGGATAAATTTAAAATTATGTTAAATAGTTGTAAATTTATAATAATACATAACTTCAATCCGGTCAAAATAGTGTTTTATTAATATCAAATAGTTATCTGTCAACTGCAACACATATACGTAAATATTATTACAATCGCATTTATAAAGAAATTAGACTTGTAGTATAAAACTACATATAATTTACACGACCAAATTAAGAAGTATCGTAAATTCATTTTACTTTGTATACATTACACCTTTTTTATAAAGGTAAACATCTAAAAAGTTACATTTCAAAGAAATCAAAGGGACTTTAATGATGACCATTTAAATAAGATCAAAAATATATTATATTCAATGTTTATTTATCAGCACGTTATATAATAAATTTGGAAATATATTAAGTTTAGTTGATGAATAGTTTTGGTGGGATATTTACGAATAAATATTTACAGAAGACAATATTAAACTGTATTAATTTATAGTAGGAGAACGTGAATGATAAAATATATTTTATTAACTCTGTATTTAATTTTTAAACACTTAAAGTTCAACCGTATAAATAAATTTAAAACACTTGCTCAGTTTTAAATTTAATAATAAAAAAAAGAGTGCGTGTACTTATGTACGCGCGTAAGAAGTTATACTTCTTTGGCTTTCTTTATTTTTTTTAAATATTAAATAATACATATTTAACGTTAGTAATTTAATAATATTTAATATATTATTCAATTATTAATGAATATTAATAATTATTATTGATTATTTTATTATATTATTCATTCAATTTAGTAACTAGGTATGTTTCATAACCTTTTAACTAAGTAACAATAGGTCTTTGTGAAAAAGCATTGCTAAATTTCTTTGAAAAAATAATTAAAACTCCATTATTTGTTTAAAAGGTACTACAAAGATCATTATGGTCATTTTGATAATTTTGTGTCACGGTGCGCGCGCATCGTAAAATTTCACTCTCATCAATTTTTCATAACGCGCCTAAAGAAGTATAACTTCAAAAATATTTCATCTTCTCTGTATCGCAAATTTTTTAAATAAAAACTATAATTTATAAATTGTATTTTTCTATAATGAAATAATGTACAAATTTATATTTATTTCATTACGATACTAAGTGTCACCAAACAAGTTTCATCAATTATTTTTAAATTATAGAACGCGTCGGTGCGCAATATGCCATCTTTTAATTGTCTGTGGCAGAATATGCGTGGTGACTTGGCGCCATTATTGTTTTTTTGCACAGAACAGCTAGATACTTTGTTTCTTATTTTTCTGTTTCGTTTTAACTTGTACTGAATTTCATGAGACTTAGATTGCTTTGAAATGTATTATATTTGTGATTGTGAATTATATTACTAATGGTACTAAAATTATCGTATTCCTCTATGATTAGAGTTTAGTGTTCATTACAGAAAATATTTGTTTCTATAGTCTGCCGACCTTTAGACAAGTATTAATTGAGTATATATTATACTCTTTGGTGTTTGTTAATAGATTCTATTAAGAATGCAAACAAACGAAAGTTGAATTACAAATTTTGTAAATGTAATCCTGTACCTTTTAACGTTTAAAAGTTTATTCCAGTACATTGTGTAATCCAGTTAGTGAACTAAAAATCAAACGAATTTTTACAAAGCGGATAACAAACTTATGTTATTGAATAATAAAATAGGATTTACATTTTTCAACCATTACTATAACGTATATTATACCTGGGATTTTAAACTAACATAATATTTCAGATATGTTATTTTAATTAACTCTACAATTATTATTATTTGATGATCGTTCTAAAATATTGTACTACGAATTATTTTCAAAAAATGTTAAACTACAATTTTGTCGAATATGTTAACATTCGTTTTCTTTATAGAATCAAATTTAATCATTATTATTATTAACATATTGTTTTTTTTTTGTTGGATTTTCTCTTTCTTTTGGTTACTTTATAAGTTTTGATTATTAATGAATGGATGATTTATATTGTTGTATTCAAGACATTTTGGGTCGCAGAACCGGTGAAGTGAAATTTTTCTTCATAATTATTTTTATATCATGTAAATTATTACAAAACAAATATTGTACTATAAAAACATGACTTAAACCGGATTGTGACTTATGATACGATCTTTCGTTAGATAACCCATAAGTCGTAGACAAATGCTCATTCAGAGTCTAGTCTTACCTTATCTCAAAACGTTTTTTATTTTTTTTTATTGTGTAAAGCTTTAAAAAACAAGCATTGGTCTTGAGTCTAAGATTTCTGTATCTATTTTTTATAATGTCTTAGGTGAAAGCCTTTGGTACCTGACACACGCCGTCGACTTTTTTGGATGTAAGACTGGTTTTCTCGAGATGTTTTCCTTCACCGTTAGACTGTTTACAGTGTGCGCAGTGGAAAGGTTCTTTGGCCAAGAAGCTTTTTTATGAAAAAAAAAAAACATTACGATGCGAATTAACCGTTCATTTTTTTTTTCAGTACAGAGGTTATAGATAATCTAATATATGCGTTAAGTAAAAACAATATTGGAGTTGTATATATGGACTTCAGAGCAAATAACAGCAAAAGCACCGTAAGAGTAATCTTATATATATCTCTTTATAATTAAAATTATTATCGTGTCACAATGTTTGTTCCCATACTCCTCCGAAACGGCTTGACCGATTCTTATGAAATATTTTATGAATATTCAGTATGCCTAATAATCGGCTACTATCTATTTTTCAAATCCTTAAGTGATAAGGGGTGTGTCCCCCGCACTAATTTTTTTAAAATTTTAGACGAATTTTTTGTTTTTATTTTTTTATGATACAACATACAAAAATACATACAACCCTTATTTTTACCCTTCCACGATCAACCCCTATTTTTTATTATAGCAGATAGTTATTTTTATTGAACTAAAACAATGTTTCTTAGAAATAATATACATGGCAAAACATCGTTTGTCGGGTGAGCTGTACATTTATAATAGTTTTCGAAGCTTTCAAATTAATGTGTCAAAAAAATAATACTATATTTTTACAGTATTATGAACATCAAAGGAAAGGTCTGGACACATCTGAAGAACGAACAAGTTTCATACTTTGTGAGGCTTACGAATGCGAAAATATTATTTCTGAGGTATTTATTTTATAGGCGAGAAATTTGTATTTAAATATATAATATGTAAGAGTTAAATACAATCATTTTCATACGTCAAATATAACTAATAAAATTTATTAACCAAGGCTAAATTCGTAAAAATAATTTACGGCGAAAGGCAAAAAAATTGGCTAAGTAAAAATTGGAAAATTGAGTATCGTTAATACAAACCAAATTGAATTTAATACTCGAACAAATTAATGCAGAGATATCTGTTCAATTATTATTATTATTTCATGTTGTTGTTATGCAGGATTTTCAAAATCCAAAAAAACCAACCTAGGAGTTCAGGCATTTCTCATTCGAATTCTTCGCTAATATAACAGAATAAACACTACTTATCCTAATAGGACTTAATATATTCGGTAGTGGGCTGATCAATTAAACAAAAAATTATTAAGTGCCTATGTGATCCGCTATTTTATAGTAAAATCTAAAATATTATATATATATATATTATATATTATAAATTTATGTTTAATTTTTTGTAATTTTTATGTTTACCATAATTCTCATGAATTGTAGAAAATATAGCTTGTTACATATACTAAAGATATAGAGCGTCTTAAACTCACATAGTTAAAATCATACAATGTTTAACTGAAAAAGTTCTAAAAATAAAAGTTCCGTGTAAAACTGCAATTACTATAAATCGAGGTACACCTTTTTTATATTTTAAAGTTCTAAGATAAAAGTTTGTTGCCAGTTAACAGATATAAATTTCATCCACCGTTCGATGCTATATATTTTCTACTGGGAACACGGGGCAGTTAGTACAAAGTTTTGCGACAGTATCGAAGAAGCCATGAGAGTGGTCGTTGTTACTCGAAGGAAATGTGTGTAAGTATTTTCTTGTATTTTATTACTTTCAGACCATTAAAACCACGATAGATGTAACAAACACACGTAATAATTGGGTGTTACAACCCTTTATTGACAAAGGACTCCTTAAATAATATTGTTTCGTGGCAAGTGGGTGTCAGCCTACTGTGTCTGACAAATGACTATTTTGTTCGAAAACTATTTTATTGTAAAGCAAATGTACTACACCCAAAAAATATAGAAACACAAACTCGTTATAATACTACTTCGACATTATTTAATTTCAAAATCAACCAGTGGCTCTACCACATCTTAGCCTCAGATTTCTGTATCTGTAGATGCTGATCACCTTCTTAGGGTGACACACACCGTCACGTTAAGGTGTATCAGACATGCTGAAGAAGAGTCGCTGAAACCACTAGGCCAACGCTCTCTTATTTCAAAGTAATAAAAGTCAGATTAATTATTGACAAAAGTTATTGTTTCACGTGCAAAAGTATTAAGAAAGTAATTAAAATAGCGAAACATTATCACCTTTAATCATACGAAATAAGTCAAATTGTAATTAAATTATTGCCTCACCTATTTTATTTAATCCAGTTCTCAAATAATAGACAGTACAAACAAAACAAAAGCAACCTTTAAACAACATTCCTAAGTGACTCTTAATTTCTAAAGGCTAAATTTTATACCAATTTGGGACCTAGCATATTCAATAGACCATAAACATCGATACCTAATATTCAGTATAAAAGCCAGATAAATAATGACTTATCAAACCCAAAATACGCCTCCCTCTCTAACATGTTATTTTTCCCATAAGAGTAAAGGAGAAACAAATTAAACGCTAGCGAGTAAACGGCATATAAATCAATAGTATAAACCACATCGTAAATCAACGCAGCCGATACACTAAATTATAATGAATATGTGATTACCATTAAATCAACGACTATTATAATAATTTTAGCTGTTATTAATTATTTAGTTCGCCTATTTGTGTCACAAGTCGAGTTAAGTTCGGTGGCGGTTGTTGGAGGGATGTCCAAATAAATGAAAACTTAGTTCGAAGCTATCTGTCTTTAATGGTTCAGTACAAGATCTTTTTTTTTTTTTTTTAATATTATGGCAATAGTTATAACTGAACAAGATCTTATAACTAACATAAAATTGGGGTAGTGGGGTTGTGAAGCTGGACTAACAAAAACTGTAACTTAATTTTTGGGTTCTTCAAACTAAGTGACACAATCTATAACGTATATAAGTGATGTCGATTTATTGTACATTCTCGGAAACAAGAATGTTATATTAGAATTTATGAAAAACTAAAGGGCACAATTTTTGCTACGAAAACGAACGAAAATAATTTATTCTTAATGTTTATCCAGTGCTTCGCGCATCCAAGTGCTTCCCGCGTCCAATTGCGATCACCAATTGTTTCGAGGTTCTTGACAACTCCATCCCACCAACGCAGCCTCGGTCTACCGGGTTTTCTCTTGCCACCGGGTTGTGAGTTTAATAAGGACCTTGGGGTTCTGTAGTACGCCAGTCGGTGGATATGTCCCAGCCACTTGAGCCTGTTGCATATTTTGAATAGAAAATGAATTCATTGGACCTGCAAATGAGTCTTCATAGAATTCATACCAGCCTGCCGTATAACGTGTATCCTCTGAATCGCCTTCCAATATTCGCACACCTGCATTTATTATGAACTAGCTGGTCTGGCGAACATCGTACCGCCTAACAGTCGATTCTTTATTTTTTTTTAAATACTTATTCTGCTATTCGGGACACCGGTCTAGCTAGTAAGATAAAAAAAGAAAGTTGATAAGACAACAAATACATTATGTCAAAAAATAAAAATGTACCTTCTCGGAACCCCTCCACTAACACTTAAACTTTATGGTATGGTATTAAAGTTCAAATTGACTTTTAAGTATTATTACGAATCTTTTATATGGGAATATAGAAAAGTGTTGTTTTTAGACTTTTTCACTCGATTTTTTTTAATTTTTCTCTCCGTAAGAACCATCCTCGCACTTCAAGGAATTTTATAAAAAAAGAATTGGCCAAATTGGTCCAGGCGTTGTTGAGTTACGCGCTTACCAACACATTTTGCGATTCATTTTTATATTATAGATAACCTTGACCCTGACTCTCAACCCGGTTGGATGGCTATTCACAGCGGTATGAGATTAGAAGATTTTCTTAGAAATTTCACCTATGGCTCAACAAGAAGCCTTTTTTATGTCGGACATACGAACGAACATTATAGAACACTAAGACTATAGTATTGTCTTTTATTAACATAACTTTTACACATTTAAAGAAAACACTTTTTAACGGATTGAAGCTATGTAGGTACCCTTCATCTTTTAGTCGATATCAACTCCGGGGAAATAAATACAGATAATATAACTTTTTCTACAGCTGTGATACTTTTTGACATTCAACACCTTTTGTCTTTAGTCGCCGTGACCACGCACGCTGTAAAGCACGCGAATGGTCGGGAAAAAAAATTAAAATTATGTAAGATAATTATAAGTTTATAATAAGACATAGCTTCAATCCGTTAAAAAAGTGTTTTCTTTAAACACTAAGACTGTTAATGAACATGACCTACGTTTAAGCTATTCACTAGTAGTGATGAAAATTAAGTCAACAAAATATTACTTATTAGCCATAATTATTGTATAGGCTAGATTGTAAAGTCGCACTCTCTTTTGTGAACGTCATTGTAGGAAAAACAAAAAAAAAGTCGGTGGCTCAGCCTCAGAGGCAGTCCGACGCGGGGTAGGTCGACCAAGGCAGAGAGTGAGGTAGTCCCCGGGAAAACATACTACTTTTATTAACTAATATTATTAGTATTTTAATTTTTATTGCTGTACTTCGCTAGCCTTAGTAACCTTTTAACTTATATAAAGAAATTGCTTTAACATGTTCTTGCAATTTGTGTAAATACGCCCACAAAAGGAATTAAAATAATAAGTTACAGTTCATTTAACAAAATCTTAGTAAAAATGTTTCTTCGCAAGCAACACGCTTCGACTGATTGCCGTTCGTTCCGACGTTATTTCTAAAAATTACATTTTTCTCAGAACCCAATACAAAGCTTCGGACAATCACGTATTTTGTAATTCAATTGGACGAAACACCGATTGGGAATTGGCTGGAGTATTTTTTGAGTACCAGCGTCCACCTTTATCACAATATTTACTTATAATAATTATTATTTATTTGCAAGAATAGTCTTTACTCTGTGCACAATGTAATTTTCTTTATATTCCGCCTCACACATTGTCGTGCAAATGTGTCCTATATAATTTGGTACATTTTGAATTATTATTATTACAACGTCATCACATTATTAAACTGTTGTTTGCTTACCATTAATTTTAATTTTGTTTTTATAAAATTTAGTACTATTAAAACTTTATAAACAAAATTAGGACTATTAATGTTTAACGAAAATTACCTTTGTGTAGTTTTTTTGTTTTTTTTTTCAAAAGGTACCTCATAATGTACTTAATATGAGAAAATCTAAGAAATTAATATTAAAAAAAAATTAACAATCACATAATTTGCATTGCACATTGAAGTATTTCTGAACCAATTCTACTTAAGTTCCCTAAGTTCAAGGTTCAAGACTGGCATTCTAACGCATACCTTACAAACTTTAAAAGACGGCGCCCCGCGGCGGGTTTGGGGGCGGGCGCCAGCGAAAACCGCACTGTGAGCCTCGAAAAGTGAGTTACAGAATCGCAGGGCTGCAGGTGAGGTGTCCATGGGCGGCAGTATCACTTTACATCAGATGAGCCCGGGTTCTGTAAAAAAACAATTTTCTGATTCAAAATTCAATTAATAACTGTACTGTCTAGAAAGTGCTTTAAATTAACATAATACATATTAACAGTAACTAATTAAAACAAATTTTGAATAATTATTTATATTTTTTTACATCAAAAAAGTCACTTGTAGCATTTGTGAACGAGCGTCTATGAATTTATTATTATTCATTAGTCACATAATGCCTGTTGTAGCATATTTTTATCGTTTTGTAAAAATATTGTTAGTAACTAATATTTTTATTTTATAAAGTTTATTTTCAAATAATTTCATAACACGATGTACATAATTAACCTACTCTAAATTTTCTCACTAAGTGAATGTAAATGTTTGAGAAATAAAGTATGTTTGAACCGATATTGAAGTAGAACGGAATGAATACTCACGAATATTCACATATAGTTGTTATTTCAGCTACCGCATTTACTATAACCAAGCCACACCAGATCGCCTTAATCACTTATCCCTAGTGAATTGGTGGGCAGGTCGTTTATATAAGAATCCAGTGTTGCCAGCTGCGGATAAAGTGTACAAGAACTTTCGCGGGCGAGTTTTTAATGTTCCTGTGTTACACGTGAGTTTTGTCGTGTGATCATTAATTTTCTAATATCATTTCTGAGATGTCTCGCCGTTAACTATTAAATTTATTATTATTTTTAAAAAAGTGTATTTAAGTCGCTTATGTCAAAGTCTGTGTGTGACAAATTTTTATCTTCATTATACGTATATATATAATGCTACTGTACGTGTGTATGTCACTGAACTCTACTATATACAGTACATAAACTGCTGGTATATATAAATCTTCTGTGTATGTGTTCGTAAGAATCTAAGCGGCTGGACAGATTTGATGATTTTTTTTGTGTGTTCAAGTGGAGTCGAGAATGATTTACATTATTAGTTTTTTTTGTATGTTAGACGTGTGTACAGGACAACGTAAGTCGAATTCGCTAGTATTATATAAGATATCAGCTAAATGTTACTACATAGTCCGGTCAATTTAGACCAAAAAATGAGAGTGAAGTTACATAAAGTCCCAACAAGCTGAATTTCAGTGAAATTGTTCAAAACATAATTATAAACAATGTCTAGAAGTTCCCCATCATTCCCGTGTAAGGAAAAAATTTTATTCAAGGGCAAAGGTCAAAAAAATGAGTTTTTCGCGATTTTCAGCAAAACGGTAAGTTTTATCATAAAATTACTTCAGACACAAATTGTAGATCATACAATTATCTATAAAAAATGTATCAATACTTTTTTTCTTACGAGCCACCGTTACTGAGATATAACGATTCAAAAAGTTATAATGATACTGATGTATTGATTATTATTGAAACAGCAATAGAGCAATTCAATTTGTAGGTGATTGATTAACGTGTCGTAATGAAACAGTGATGTGCTCTGACAAGAACACATCAGAATAGTTACGGTCGTGTGTTCTGAAAAGAACAGTTTCATCGTGTCGTAAGACACGGTAATATGTCCTGAAAAGGACAGTTGTTAGACGTTTAGTCGTGATACGATAATTTGTCCTGAAAAGGACAGTTATTAGCGTTATCGCAAGGCTACGATATCGAAGTGTTCTGAGAAGAACACGTTCGTACTGTTACACCTTTATTCTGTTAGCCTTAAAGCTGACTTCATTCCCTCTTTCCAACTACGTAAACACTTTGCTTCCTATATAATAAACATCCCGCTCAAACCCAGTTAGTTGTTTCCTACTCCTAATTCAAGACGGTTGCTCCGAAATCAAAATTTGTTTTTTTTAAAAAGCCTAATTCAAGTTCAGTTATAACAGTACGCTTTTTTTTTTTTTTTTTTGAAAGGGATCTCGCTGTTGGCCTTTAGGGCCTTGACAGCTCAGCTCGGGCTGTTTTGGCGAGCGTAGCTCGACCAGAATGAGCGTTTTTCCCGCGACTAGCGCAAGGGCGTCTCCTGTGAGACTCGAACCTCGGCTTGGGCCGTCACGGGGTGGTCAATCGCCTGAAGGGCAGGACGGAAACTCACTGGAGTGAGCGAAGTGCGAAATAAAGGTCCTCGCCTTCCCCGGTGAAGGCGGTTTTTAACCCTAATCTGTGTCTGAATACTTTGATTGTTATTATTTGCCGCGCGGGCGGTTTTTAATTTATTGTTTGCTACAGTAATTGGATCATCCGGATCCGTTAGTGTGTGTCGGGGCCTCCTATGACATTTTTTAGCCGGCGGGAAAGGATAATAGTTGATGCTTTTACGCACCAAAGGGTTGGGATGGTGTTTAGCCTTGTCGAAGTGGCGTGCGGACGCCAACTTCATCCATTGGGCTATGGTAGGGAGCTCCAGGTCGTGGTGGAGATCGACGTTTCTCACATAGAGGGGCGCCCGGTCGCAACTCTCATGAATCGCGTTCGTACGCTTAGACGGCTGCGTGCAGAAAAAGGCCAACTTTTTGCCGCGCCGCATTTTTATCGCCTACCCTGGTACCTGCGCAACCAACCAACGCTCCGCATCTTGGCACCACATGTCAATATTAGTTGTAAGTGTAGGATAATTTTTAAGTATAATTGTACACAGTTTTGTAAATAAAGATCATTCATTATTCCATCTTCACCTCTTCTCTACAAGTAATTAGGGAGTTTTATTTTAACATCGACCAAATAATTCTGAACGAGTCAACCTCAAGCAACATCCCTAAAAATTTGACAAATACAACTATGGTTGTTGGTGAAGATGTTGACTTACTTGTATTACTCACTGCTCGAACGCCAACTGAAAAAACTATTTTTTTCTTAAAACCAGGAAAAGCTCAGCATCAATCAGATATATATTCATCAAAAAGTTTATATACTTTTGTAAAGTGTCAAGATCATGTACTATTTTTACACGCAATAACTGGCTGTGATACGATATCTGCATTTTACAGGAGGGGTAAAACAGCAGTTTTCAAAATGTTTGAAAAACAAGATTTACTTCAATGTGCTGAAGTTTTTAAAAAGAGTAATTCAACTCAACAAGAAGTTATTACCAACGGCATCCGCTTTCTTATTTCTATGTACGGAGCTCCTAAAAAAACTACCTGTTTAGATAAGCATCGATATGCATGTTTCGTTAAAAATACTAAAAATTAAAGACAAGTTCAATTAGCTTGTCTTCCTCCAACCTCAGTTGCTGCTCACCAACACCTTTTTCGAGTATATTACCAAGTTCAAGTGTGGCTTGGTTATCAGCTAGACCTTACAGACTGAGGTTGGAAGTTGGTCAACATTATTAGAGCCAGTTCTGCGCCGGAAAAACTGCTGAACACTATTTTTTGCAATATAATATGCAAAAAGGGATGCAGTTCTAAATGTGGTTGCAAAAAAGTCGGACTGTCCTTGTTCTTTGGCATGCACAAATTGTCAAGGCCGGTCGTCGATAACAACTTTTATAACTTTTTGAATCGTTATATCTCAGAAATGGTGGCTCGTAAGAAAAAAAAGTATTGATACATTTTTTATAGATAATTGTATGATCTACAATTTTTGTCTGAAGTACTTTTATGATAAAACTTACCGTTTTGCTGAAAATCGCGAAAAACACATTTTCTTGACCTTTGCCCTTGAATAAAAATTTTTCCTTACACGGGAATGATGGGGAACTTCTAGACATTGTTTATAATTATGTTTTGAACAATTTCACAGAAATTCAGCTTGTTGGGACTTTATGTAACTTCGAATGTCTAAATTGACCGGGCTATACAACAATGTTGAAAAGAATATAAACAAAGTCTATGTCAAGTCAATATTTTAATTAATCAATGTCTATATAAAGTAATAAACCTAGAAACAGCTCTGAATATTTTGTAATAAAGGCCGGAGTTTTAAAGACATGCCGATATTTACGATTTTTCTAAAAAAAGACTAAAGTTTTTATCTGTACTGATATTATAAAGGTATAAAATTACTGAACCTATTTAGAAAATCCTTTAACCAATAGAAAGGCATTTTTTGTGAATGTAATATATAAACGTATGTATCAAGTATGATTTATTCCTAGAGAAAAGTTGTAGAGCTTATAATTCCTACAAAAGTCAGCGACAGCATATGCTATCGAAATGTTTGTATGTGTGTATGAAGACAGATTTATCCACTTTTATATTTGAGTCACAAAAAGTATAGGGCATAGGTCAACTGGAATTATTTTGCGTACTTGTCGGCAGGCTCCTCCATGGCACTTTGTTAATTACAAAAATTCTTCAGTTAACGTAACGGGCGGTAGAGATGACAAGCTACTCGCACTGCTGGCTGGGAAATTAAATTTCAAGTAAAGTCATTTTAGATATACTAATAGTACCACTCAAGCAAATGGTTTAAATATGTGTTTAGACCAATATGTAAATTAATATTCATTAAGTCCACTGGTAGAACAATAAACATAAAAGCAGCATTACAATCTCCATAAGTTTGGATTTAATGTGGTAAATATATTTTTTGTAAAATATACAGCAATCAAGGGGAGGCTATTCGAAAATTTATTAAAATTATTTGTCATTTGAATTTCAGTTTTTCTTGATATGTTTTGAAAATTTTTACTGTGTTTCGTTAACAATTTCTTCCTTATTTCTTAAGTGACTAATTTAATTTTTGAAGTGAAACTTCTTTATCGGGGTTGGAAAAAAATTTAGTGTAACATTTTTGCGTTACGCGTCACATTTTTTCGTTACGCGCCATGTTGCTTTTTGAAGTCAAACTTCTTTATCGGCGTTAAAATATGACATATAGTATGTTTTTGACTTTGAAGTTTGACAACGGATTACATTTTCGACTTGAAATTTGCTAATCGCAATTTGCAGCAATTAATTTGTAAATTGTATGCTAGGCAGTGTATCAAAATTTACTGTGTTTAAAGAAATAGTTTCTAATAAGGTCATAAAGAAGTTTGACTTCTTACGTGTGTACACCTAGTACACGCACACATTTTTTTATTTAATATTAAAAATTATGTATTTTACATATGGGTCATAAGCATTATAGAAAGGCTTACGTGGGGTATGGCACAAAAAAGGTTGGAAAATACTGTGCTACAGACAGCCACATCAAGTTGAAATAACTGTTTGATGTTATGATTTAAATGAATATTTTATTTATGGATGTTTCTATTAAAATCTTGCTATATTATGTTGATTTAATAAATAATAATAATGATAATAAAATTAAAAAAATCATGTTTGTAGTCGTCAAAGAAGCGTAATTACACAAATAAACTTATTTTAATAATTTGAACAACATATCTAATTAATTATTATTAATATTGGACACAACAGTTGTTAATGAAACTAATCAGTCAGCTTTTTGTAGCCCGAATGAAGATATTTAAAACTCATATATTGGTTTGGATATTTTATAACCTTATAAATTTAAAAATATCATCAATCCTTTTACAGTTTAGACTATTTGAAATGAAAATTATTTTAGTGTGCTTCGGTATATTTTTTCATTATATCTACTTTCAGATACAAATATTACGATCCACCAGTGCGAAGTCAGGGCTCAATGATATCCGGTAACGGCACATTCAAAGGAGTTCTTGGACTCATATGGAAACGGGTAACAATTCTTGTAACATTGTACGGAATTTTTGTAGTACTTTGTTTTAAATTTTATATGCTTCATATAACGTCAGACAAATGCGCATAACGTAAAAAATATTCAAATTGCATTAACGAATGGCGGATATTGGTGTTTAATTCAAACGAAACTTATGTGAAATATTTAAAGTGTTTTTGTATGTATAAACTTAAAGTTCTGGACCGATTAATAAAAAATCCCGATTAGAATACAAAAATCCTTGATATTTATTTCCAAGATGTTAAAAAAAATGTCCAGCCTTGTTGGTTTTCTTAGAAAAAATAATAAAATATATTTCAGCAAGCTGATTTCTTCCTTGGAGATGTTACGATTACATGGGAAAGGCTTCAAGCGGTGGAGTTCTCTTTCCTAACCCTAGCAGATTCGGCAGCCTTCCTCACTCACGCTCCAGACAAACTCAGCGAAACTCTTGTTATCATTAGACCCTTTCAATGGCAGGTAAATACGATTCCTATAGTCTCCCTCCTATCATATGTTATTTTTTTGTAATTTGTTATAGAGTGTGTAGAATTAATACAAAACTGTGAAGTATGATTGTGTATGCGTAGTGTTTATTATACAAAGAAAAAAGTATGTGTGAAGCTCCAAAAATATATAAAAGATTACAAAAATAGAACATATGCTGGGAAGACTGTAGGAACTGTACTATTAAGTTAAAACTATTACCATAATATAAAAAAGGGTGCGTGTACTTATGTACGCGCGTAAGAACTTATACTTCTTTGGCTTTCTTTATTTTTTTAAAATATTAAATAATTAATAATAAATTAACGTTGATAATTTAATAATATTTAATATTTAGTATATTATTCAATTATTAATTAATAATTATTATTATTTATTATTTTATTATATTATTCATTCAATTTAATAACTAGGAATGTTTCATAACCTTTTAACTAAGTAACAATAGGTCTTTGTGAAAAAGTCTCCTTTATTTGTTTAAAAGGTAAATGTCATTATGTTCATTTAAAATTCTTGGCATAGCTGCTAACTTCACGCATATTCTATTTCTTTTTACTTGTAGATTGTCTTATTCCCATCTCGATCGCGCACGCTATAATCACACTGACAACTTCGTGTCTCAGGTGCGCGCGCATTGTAAAATTTCACTCTCATCAATTTTTCATAACGCGCCTTAAGAAGTATAACTTCAAAAAGCTGTGCTATTTTTAAAGCAATTTTTTCCGCCACCACTATGTGGAACCAGCTGCCCATTGAAGTATTTCCGAACCAAGTCGCCTTAGTCGCTTTTAAGAGTTCCTTTCTTGAAGGACCCCTTCGGTACTCTTAAAAGGCCGGCAATCACTTAACATCAGGTAAGCTTTGTGCCTGTTTACCCAGTAAAAAAAATAGAGTAAATAATCCAAAAAATTCGCGTTTATAGGTATGGCCCCTGGTATGCGCTACCTTGCTTGTAATAGGCCCAGCTCTTTGGTTTGTGATAGCAACGCCGATGTATTGGCAGCGACGTCAACAAAACATGCTGCAACTATTGGACGAATGTTGTTGGTTCACAACTACGCTGTTCCTGAGACAAAGTAAATGTTATTCTCTTGACAATTATTTTATACGATTTTTTGGCTACCATTGCTTTTTGTCACTCCATTATTGATTGTGTTTTGTTTGTAGCTCGTGTTTTTGTTAACTGGCTAATTAAATTACTCCGCCTATATTATACTGTATTGAAATTGAGCAGTGCAAGTACTTCATTTCCGGTTCGAACTCCGGCTATGCACAAATCTACTTTTGTGTGCGCATTTAAGACTTGTACGGTAAATGAAACATCGTTTCGGGTAACCGGAAATCCATAAACTTAGAAAAAATGACAATAACTTGTACATAGTTTATTTTGTATAAGTTTGGCTTTATTTTTGTTTTTAATATATATATATATTATGTTTATTACATTATTCTTGCTGTAAAAACAACATATTTTACAATAAATAAAAATTTACCGTCGTTACGTACGTCAAAAATCTTTTGTATTTTGACATACACAGATCGCGCTAAATCTGTGAAAATTTTAAACCTTGTTTTTTTTGTTCAAACGAATCAGCCTCCAACAAAGAGCCCTCCCGGTCAAACAAGGCTCGATTGGTTTCTATAATAATATCCCTCGGCGCCACTTACGTCATTGGAGATATGTACTCCGCAAACTTAACTAGTCTAATGGCCAAACCGGCCAAGGAGCAGCCCATCGGCACTTTGGAGGGACTCGAAGAGGCTATGAGGGAGAGGGGATATGAATTAGTCGTGGAAAAACATAGTTCTACGCTGACAATATTACAGGTATAACATATTAAGCTAAAAAATAATAATAATTAAACTTAACTGGATATTATGTGAATTTTTCGAAACAATAAAATAATAAATAAAATAATCATGTTTCTAAATATTTTAGGCCCATATTTAAATATAGCTTAATAATGCACACACATGTGACTTGCTACCATTAGGAAGTAGGTAATCAGATTCACACAACGAATTTCAAAATCAAACTCAAATCTTTATTGCATTCCTTATGTTCATACTTTACAGGTGACATGTTATAATTTTGTTACAATGAGGACCATGGTTGTTGTGTCGTGAGAGAGCATGCTTTATTATACTTAATTCTTATATATTTTTAATCTTATAAGTAGATACGTTATTTATTTATTATATTTGATTTGGCTTCACAATGACAGATTATGTACTTAACATTATTAATAAACTAGCTGGTGCCCACGACCTCGTCTGCGCAGGATTAAAATAATATTTGCGAAAGACATATTTTATCCACTTTAAATACCAGAAGCGATAAAAGTATCTATTTTCATTTAGGAATCAATTTATTACTACCAAATGTGCATTTGAAATACAGTATTAAAATTTTATTGTAGTTATGGTTCACATTTTTGGCTATAATGGCTTGCACATAAGACATAGATATATACTATGGCAGGCTTTTTTGTATGACTATTTAAGATAAACATTTCCATCATACATTACATAATATGTGTAACTCTAAGAGCGCGGCCACACGATGAGTTAACGGTGTGGTGCGGCGCCGGAGCGGTGCCGCAACGTCATCCTACATACAAATCGACTTATCCGTAGAACAGAGTCCGATGTGATCATGGAGCAAAAATGATTTTAATAGCTAAACGAGATAAGGAATACGAACTCTACAGATGTACGTTTTTAGAATTTTCGTATCTTGTTTAGTTTCGGAAATATAGAATCGAATAACGCACCATCTGACATTAATTCCGTATAAAAACGCACGAAGTGATCTAGCGACGGCGCGCGGGAAGCGGGGGAGGCGCGGGCGCCCCGTCCGCTTGTCACTCCGGCCGCTGTTCGTTGGAGAGAGGATGTATTTGTGTCATGCGCTCAGATTTTTTCTGGTTTGATGTACAAAATAAATTAAGTGCTTTGCATGTAATAACATATTTTTAAAGATGTCACGTTCAAAGAAAATATTAGATATGCTACAAAAAACTGATGCAGAAAGGCCTGAGCTTAGTGCACCATTTTCAAATGTTCCTACTGATTATACGAAAAAAAGTGTAAATACTGGTATGTTGACGATTTCAGCTGTATTATTTCGCGATACACACTAATAAATTCTTAAATTAACAAACATCATATCTGTATTGCTTTAATATTGCATTTTTGTCTCATTAAAGCGTTGTGGGCGATTGATTTTAATATAGGACGTTTCATGCCGGAGAGGTATAGAAACGCATTTGTAGTGCGAAAATCATGCGAAAAAGCAATTGGCATAATGTTTAGTCACAGAGTATTCATTCTTTCTGTTATAATAAATAGTAAAAAGTAGAAGTCTTACGAAACATAAGGACGATTTTATACGAACATTATTGGTATTTTAAGCGTGTCATATGAAAATAGGACGTTTTTCTACGGAATCTTTAATATGATTTCTTGGTTTGATATTAAGATGGGACGTTGTTACTGGGATAATGACATCAGTTAGGACGTTGTTCATTTAAAAATATCGTTAAATAATAATATTATAAAGTTTTTTTTTGTTGCATTCATTTCTTAATAATGTTTTATGAATACCTATAATAATACTATCCAGTATTTTTTTATACTTCAGCTCTGAACGTTGATGACAACGACATTAGACAACAAAGCTCACCTTTGCCTTCCGGTGCAGAAGAAATCAGTCAAGAACTAGCTGATATATGGGAAGAAGTTCTGCATGAAGATGGTGGGACCGAAGAAATTACCTGCGATAGCCCAATACCGAATGTGTCTGATCCGTCTGCCAAAGATGTTTACAGCAATCAACCTAGCACATTTTCTTTGGAAGTGCCTTCTAGTTTCGAGAATTCACCATTAATTCAGCTTGAAGAGTTGTTAGAAGTTTCTCACCACAGATCTACCCCAGTTAATTTGGAACTGTCACTGCCAACTCCTATGCCATCTCCTACTAATCTCCATTCGATCTGCGATAGCTCATTCTGCCCTAATCATGCAGACTTATTATCTATGATTTCTTCGTCGTCATTTAGCACCACAAATTCACCTTCTTCTTCGCACGTAAGCTATGCCACCGTGACTCCTAAAACGACTAGAAAACGACAGAGGCGCCCAAAAGAATGGACAGACGTTAAACGCAAATGCCTTAAAAACTTATAGTACGGGAGGTAGCAACGTTTTCGAGAAAGAATTTTAGGTCAGCTGATTTTGTGATATGTCTTCCTTCTTGCACTTTCGGTTAGAGTCTTGGCAATCTGGCTGGCGGTAGCGGTTGCGTTCTTTAGTGCGCATCCTATCTATCCAGGTAATATCCTGGATTTTAAAAGCATTTTAAGAAGCGTAATTTTTAATTTTTCGTTTTTAAATAAGTCTACCTGACATACTTTTTTTATTGCCAGACATTTTTCACATTGCTAACTATGTGCCAGACGCGATTTTAAGTTTTTTTTTATAAAAATTTCAAAGTATTTTAGAAAGTCTGTAATTTTAATATTATGTTATTTAAATATAAGAAAATCTAAAAATGAATTTGCCAGACATTAATTCGGTTGTTAAGTCTTGAATTAAAATGAAAAAGTATTGCAGTATGATGAAGCATTGCATTTTAAGAAGCGCAATTTTTAATTTTTCCTTTTTAAATAAGTCTACCTGACATACTTTTTTATTGCCAGACATTTTTCACATTGCTAACTATGTGCCAGACGCGATTTTAAGTTTTTTTTTATAAAAATTTCAAAGTATTTTAGAATGTGTGTAATTTTAATATTATGTTCTTTAAATATAAGAAAAACTAAAAATGAATTTGCCAGACATTAATTCGGTTGTTAAGTCTTGAATTAAAATGAAAAAGTATTGCAGTATGATGAAGCATTGCATTTTAAGAAGCGCAATTTTTAATTTTTCCTTTTTAAATAAGTCTACCTGACATACTTTTTTATTGCCAGACATTTTTCACATTGCTAACTATGTGCCAGACGCGATTTTAAGTTTTTTTTTTATAAAAATTTCAAAGTATTTTAGAATGTCTGTAATTTTAATATTATGTTCTTTAAATATAAGAAAATCTAAAAATGAATTTGCCAGACATTAATTCGGTTGTTTAGTCTTGAATTAAAATGAAAAAGTATTGCAGTATGATGAAGCATTGCATTTTAAGAAGCGCAATTTTTAATTTTTCCTTTTTAAATAAGTCTACCTGACATACTTTTTTTATTGCCAGACATTTTTCACATTGCTAACTATGTGCCAGACGCGATTTTAATTTTTTTTTTTATAAAAATTTCAAAGTATTTTAGAATGTCTGTAATTTTAATATTATGTTATTTAAATATAATAAAAACTAAAAATGAATTTGCCAGACATAAATTCGATTGTTAAGCCTTGAATTAAAATGCAAAAGTATTGCAGTATGATGAAGCATTGCATTTGAGGAAGCGTTATTTTTAATTTTATTTTTGTTCAGAATCAGAACAGCGTAAAACAACTTCTGCGTCAAAATCGATTTGGCAAATATGAAAAATAATCCTAGAATCAGCTTCTTCGTGTTCTTCACACGATAATTATTCTTCAATAGTTTTAATTACTTAGTTATTTATCACTTTGTATGAATAACATTTATTAAAACTTACGTAAATGTTTTTATTACCAATGAAAGGCATCATACTGACATACTTTTCATGACTTTTTCATTTTAATTCAAGGCTTAACAATCGAATTAATGTCTGGCAAATTCATTTTTAGATTTTCTTATATTTAAATAACATAATATTAAAATTACAGACATTCTAAAATACTTTGAAATTTTTATAAAAAAAAACTTAAAATCGCGTCTGGCACATAGTTAGCAATGTGAAAAATGTCTGGCAATAAAAAAAGTATGTCAGGTAGACTTATTTAAAAAGGAAAAATTAAAAATTGCGCTTCTTAAAATGCAATGCTTCATCATACTGCAATACTTTTTCATTTTAATTCAAGACTTAACAACCGAATTAATGTCTGGCAAATTCATTTTTAGATTTTCTTATATTTAAATAACATAATATTAAAATTACAGACATTCTAAAATACTTTGAAATTTTTATAAAAAAAACTTAAAATCGCGTCTGGCACATAGTTAGCAATGTGAAAAATGTCTGGCAATAAAAAAAGTATGTCAGGTAGACTTATTTAAAAGGAAAAATTAAAAATTGCGCTTCTTAAAATGCAATGCTTCATCATACTGCAATACTTTTGCATTTTAATTCAAGGCTTAACAATCGAATTTATGTCTGGCAAATTCATTTTTAGTTTTTATTATATTTAAATAACATAATATTAAAATTACAGACATTCTAAAATACTTTGAAATTTTTATAAAAAAAAACTTAAAATCGCGTCTGGCACATAGTTAGCAATGTGAAAAATGTCTGGCAATAAAAAAAGTATGTCAGGTAGACTTATTTAAAAAGGAAAAATTAAAAATTGCGCTTCTTAAAATGCAATGCTTCATCATACTGCAATACTTTTTCATTTTAATTCAAGACTTAACAACCGAATTAATGTCTGGCAAATTCATTTTTAGATTTTCTTATATTTAAAGAACATAATATTAAAATTACAGACATTCTAAAATACTTTGAAATTTTTATAAAAAAAAACTTAAAATCGCGTCTGGCACATAGTTAGCAATGTGAAAAATGTCTGGCAATAAAAAAAGTATGTCAGGTAGACTTATTTAAAAACGAAAAATTAAAAATTACGCTTCTTAAAATGCAATGCTTCATCATACTGCAATACTTTTTCATTTTAATTCAAGGCTTAACAATCGAATTTATGTCTGGCAAATTCATTTTTAGTTTTTATTATATTTAAATAACATAATATTAAAATTACAGACATTCTAAAATACTTTGAAATTTTTATAAAAAAAACTTAAAATCGCGTCTGGCACATAGTTAGCAATGTGAAAAATGTCTGGCAATAAAAAAAGTATGTCAGGTAGACTTATTTAAAAAGGAAAAATTAAAAATTGCGCTTCTTAAAATGCAATGCTTCATCATACTGCAATACTTTTTCATTTTAATTCAAGACTTAACAACCGAATTAATGTCTGGCAAATTCATTTTTAGATTTTCTTATATTTAAATAACATAATATTAAAATTACAGACATTCTAAAATACTTTGAAATTTTTATAAAAAAAAACTTAAAATCGCGTCTGGCACATAGTTAGCAATGTGAAAAATGTCTGGCAATAAAAAAAGTATGTCAGGTAGACTTATTTAAAAAGGAAAAATTAAAAATTGCGCTTCTTAAAATGCAATGCTTCATCATACTGCAATACTTTTGCATTTTAATTCAAGGCTTAACAATCGAATTTATGTCTGGCAAATTCATTTTTAGTTTTTATTATATTTAAATAACATAATATTAAAATTACAGACATTCTAAAATACTTTGAAATTTTTATAAAAAAAACTTAAAATCGCGTCTGGCACATAGTTAGCAATGTGAAAAATGTCTGGCAATAAAAAAAGTATGTCAGGTAGACTTATTTAAAAAGGAAAAATTAAAAATTGCGCTTCTTAAAATGCAATGCTTCATCATACTGCAATACTTTTTCATTTTAATTCAAGACTTAACAACCGAATTAATGTCTGGCAAATTCATTTTTAGATTTTCTTATATTTAAAGAACATAATATTAAAATTACAGACATTCTAAAATACTTTGAAATTTTTATAAAAAAAAACTTAAAATCGCGTCTGGCACATAGTTAGCAATGTGAAAAATGTCTGGCAATAAAAAAAGTATGTCAGGTAGACTTATTTAAAAACGAAAAATTAAAAATTACGCTTCTTAAAATGCAATGCTTCATCATACTGCAATACTTTTTCATTTTAATTCAAGGCTTAACAATCGAATTTATGTCTGGCAAATTCATTTTTAGTTTTTCTTATATTTAAATAACATAATATTAAAATTACAGACATTCTAAAATACTTTGAAATTTTTATAAAAAAAAAACTTAAAATCGCGTCTGGCACATAGTTAGCAATGTGAAAAATGTCTGGCAATAAAAAAAGTATGTCAGGTAGACTTATTTAAAAAGGAAAAATTAAAAATTGCGCTTCTTAAAATGCAATGCTTCATCATACTGCAATACTTTTTCATTTTAATTCAAGACTTAACAACCGAATTAATGTCTGGCAAATTCATTTTTAGATTTTCTTATATTTAAATAACATAATATTAAAATTACAGACATTCTAAAATACTTTGAAATTTTTATAAAAAAAAAACTTAAAATCGCGTCTGGCACATAGTTAGCAATGTGAAAAATGTCTGGCAATAAAAAAAGTATGTCAGGTAGACTTATTTAAAAACGAAAAATTAAAAATTACGCTTCTTAAAATGCAATGCTTCATCATACTGCAATACTTTTTCATTTTAATTCAAGACTTAACAATCGAATTAATGTCTGGCAAATTCATTTTTAGTTTTTCTTATATTTAAATAACATAATATTAAAATTACAGACATTCTAAAATACTTTGAAATTTTTATTAAAAAAAACTTAAAATCGCGTCTGGCACATAGTTAGCAATGTGAAAAATGTCTGGCAATAAAAAAAGTATGTCAGGTAGACTTATTTAAAAAGGAAAAATTAAAAATTGCGCTTCTTAAAATGCAATGCTTCATCATACTGCAATACTTTTTCATTTTAATTCAAGACTTAACAACCGAATTAATGTCTGGCAAATTCATTTTTAGTTTTTCTTATATTTAAAGAACATAATATTAAAATTACAGACATTCTAAAATACTTTGAAATTTTTATAAAAAAAAAACTTAAAATCGCGTCTGGCACATAGTTAGCAATGTGAAAAATGTCTGGCAATAAAAAAAGTATGTCAGGTAGACTTATTTAAAAAGGAAAAATTAAAAATTGCGCTTCTTAAAATGCAATGCTTCATCATACTGCAATACTTTTTCATTTTAATTCAAGACTTAACAACCGAATTAATGTCTGGCAAATTCATTTTTAGTTTTTCTTATATTTAAAGAACATAATATTAAAATTACACACATTCTAAAATACTTTGAAATTTTTATAAAAAAAAAACTTAAAATCGCGTCTGGCACATAGTTAGCAATGTGAAAAATGTCTGGCAATAAAAAAAGTATGTCAGGTAGACTTATTTAAAAGGAAAAATTAAAAATTGCGCTTCTTAAAATGCAATGCTTCATCATACTGCAATACTTTTTCATTTTAATTCAAGACTTAACAACCGAATTAATGTCTGGCAAATTCATTTTTAGCTTTTCTTATATTTAAAGAACATAATATTAAAATTACAGACATTCTAAAATAGTTTGAAATTTTTATAAAAAAAAACTTAAAATCGCGTCTGGCACATAGTTAGCAATGTGAAAAATGTCTGGCAATAAAAAAAGTATGTCAGGTAGACTTATTTCAAAACGAAAAATTAAAAATTACGCTTCTTAAAATGCTTTTAAAATCCAGGATTATTACCGGACAGATAGGATGCGCACTAATGAACGCAACCGCTACCGCCAGCCAGATTGCCCAGACTCTAACCGAAAGTGCAAGAAGGAAGACGTATCACAAAATCAGCTGACCTATAATTCTTTCTTTTCAAACGTTGCTACCTCCCGTACTATTAGGTAAGAAATATGTCACGAAAAAAGGAAAAGCCGTAGACGAAAAAACGATGGGACCATCATGTAAATGCCGTTACAAATGTCCTGATAAAATATCTCACCAACAGCGGTTGGAATGCTTCACAAAATTTTGGCAACTGGGAGATCGAGCTATGCAGTGGAATTTTATCATCAAATATTCCGTTAAAATGAAGAAGAAAAGATGCCTGAATCAAGACACTCCTAATAATAGAAAACATACTTTTAAGTATTATCTGCCGCTGATCACAGGTTCTAGCGAGTCTCACTGCGAAAAAACCGAAGTATGCCAAACTATGTTTATTAATACTCTTGCCGTTTCAACTCGTATCTTAAAAACTGCATGGAAGAAGTACGATGGAAGCGCTATTTTGGAAGAGGACAGACGGGGTCGCCACGATAATCATAAGATTGTTATAGATGACGCAATGAAACAAAGTGTTTGTGACCATGTTCGGGCATTTGTCCCTGTTGAATCGCATTATATACGCAAGAATAGCCAAAAGCTCTACCTACAAGGAGACTTAAGCATTGCCAAAATGTTCAAATTGTATCTTGAATGGTTCGACTGCGAGAAATACACCTCTAAGGCTACAAAGGAACGCCAATATCGTGACATTGTCAATTTGAACTTTAATCTAGCTTTTCATATTCCCAAAAAGGATCAGTGCGACGAATGTCACGTTTTTCGATTGAAAAAAAATCCAACAGACCAAGAAAAAGAAACTTTTCAACAACACCAGGCTAATAAAAAGGTCGCAAGGAATTTAAAAAGCCAAGATAAGAAAGACGCTGAGGAGTCAAATGGAAACATGGTTGCTGCTGTGTTTGATTTTGAAAAAGTATTGCAATGTCCTCATGGCAATATAAACATATTTTACTATAAGAGAAAGTTATCTTCATTTAACTTCACAGTTTTTGACATGGGTAAAAGGAAGGCCGTTTGCTATATGTGGGATGAATCTGTGGCAAAACGTGGCGCAAATGAGGTCAGCAGTTGCCTCTTAGATTTTATTCAGACTAATGTTGACCGAGGGGTCAAAGAGTTTCGCTTTTGGTCAGACAATTGTGCTGGCCAAAATCGTAACCGCTTTGTATTTTCAATGTACGTTTACGCAGCAAAAAAGTTCAACATATACATAACACACCGCTTCTTACAGAAAGGACACACCCAAAATGAAGGGGACAGTGTCCATTCTGTCATAGAGAGAGCTTCTCAAACCAAAACTATATATTCCCCGCATGAATGGCGTTTATTAGTAAGATGGGCTAAAAATGAAGGAGAACCCTATGTTGTTCGCAACGTAACCCAGAATGACGTATTTGACTTTAAATGTCTTGTTATTAATAAAGTTTGGATGAAAGACATCAATGGCAAGAAAATTAACTGGAGTAACATTCGAGAAGTTCATGCAGACGGTAGTGATCCAAACAAATTGTTTTTTAAATATGACCTAACTCAATCTGATTACAATATTTTAGTGATTCGCGGTAACACCCGGAACTCAATACAAACTGAACTACAACCTGCTTATTCTGAACCTATTATGGTTCCTCCCGCTAAATATAAAGATTTAATGGATATGTGCCGTTCGGAAGTTATTCCCTTCGAATATCATCCATACTTTAACTCTTTACCACATAACACCTCTGTTGATGTTTCTGAAAAATTTGATGATGATTTATCGGAATAAGAAACATTTTAGACATTTTTTTTTTCCTTTTTTACTATGTTTTTACCGATTTAGAGAAACAATGTTAATCGTAATAAGTACTAAATAAGTTATTTAATGTTTGCCTACGTGCAATTTCATTGCTATTAAATATGTATAAGATCCACGTCTAGGTCACAATGTAAGACTGATTAATAATTATTATTGAGGCTGAATATCTCCATATAAGTATTTCCTGTTGTAATGATAAATATTTAAGTACATTTATAAGTTTGAGACTGCTAATTTAAGACAGTTACCTAGTTACCATGCTGTGATACGAAATGCCATTTAAGTTTTAACTTTTACGCCACCAAAATAGTTTTAGGTATACTTACGTACAATTGTATTGTTATTAAGTATGTTTGTTTGAACATATCGTTGATTTTATAAATGCGAAGTTTAAATTTCTCCATACGCGTCTCCTGTAATGTTCCCGTACCGTACCTAACTGTGATGTGTGAAAAATTATGCTTTCTAATAGTTTTGATATCTATTTTGAGATTTTTTAAACTAACTAATAAATTTTTAATAATAATTTTATTTTTTATTTAGTTACATGGGAGGGTATTCATCATATAGCGAACATTATGTTTAAAAATTGTAAGATGTTTATTTACATAGGACTCATAAGGAATGGGTAATTCCAACAAAAAATTACCCATGTTAATATAGAACGTCATTTAATTCAGACGTCTCCGTAAAACAACGTACAATGTTCATTTCGGACCCTCGCTCTTCCGCCATAAAACGTCCTATGTTTATATGGAACTCACTATCTCGTGAAATAAGAGGATAAGAAATATACACTACATAGCATTTAACTAGGCTGGGGTGTTGTCACAACATACCAAAAAATCAAAATGTCAAGTCTCACTGTTTAAGAATTACACAAGTCAACAACTTCTCTTACCTCTACTGTAAACTATCAATCCTGCAGATGGGACTCTGTTCTACGGATAAGTCGAAATTATTACTATACCATGACACACGACGCGTTGCGCCGCCGGCGTCGCACCGCAAGCGCGCCGGAGTTGTGACCTGCGAGACGAGGCGGGGAGGGGTAAAATATATTGCCACACCGCAACGCCCGTGTGGCAGCGCACGGCAGAATACCTCGCAGATGATAGATTTTTCCTACTTACTTGATATTTTGAACAATTCACACAATATCTTTATAAATTGTAGCATATTTGTTCTGTGTTTATGTATTTTTAGTTTCATTAAAATTCATTCAGTAGTTTTTGTATTATATAACATACTTAAAAACTTTCGCGTTTATAATAGTAGTAGGACATAACTTATATAAAGAAATTAAGTTCTATGAGCCAGATACTCTGTAATGGTGTAATAACATTTCTTATATAATAAGACATGTTCCTTAGATTTTCTTTAAAAAACTGTTAAAATCCACTTCGAGTTTCTAAAACTTAAACGATAGGCTATCCCTGGTTTCATTAGTGAAAGAAATAAGGTATTCGAAATACATTAGTAACAAACACAGACCCCAGCACTCTCAGTAGTTTATAGAAATAGCGAGGTGTTGCCAGTGGAGGTCGTCCCTGGGAGATACGACCTCCAAATTTATAAAGAGAATGCTACCTCCCTTAAAGGTCTTGAACTTAGGTGTTTACGGGCTGCGGTAGCTGCCTTTTATGGCTGTACCTAAGGCTCGTTTGCCCCATATAGCATATAAAATAAGGAATAACATGTATTTATGTTGATAGTAAGTATAATGTCGTTTTACTTTAATTTTATTATAATTTAGTCTAAGCTAGGAACCTATCTAAAATATTATATGGGTAAATTTATTTATGAATCTAATTTCATAGAATGGAACAGGCGTATATGGCTCGTTGGCTCGCCTGATGAAGCGACAACGCATTCAGCGCGTGCGCAGTATAGAAGTAGGTGTTCGTATGGTGTTATCCAGACGCCGCGTTGCTATACTAGGAGGGCGCGAAACATTGTACTATGATTCCGAACGATTTGGTACGTAGACACAATTCAACATAAATTATTTTGCGTATAATTAAGCGTGTGCGCAAGACAAGTGCACTTTCTCTTTCATTACTCTCTTACCACGGTAGCACGGTATGGGCGCAGTATCAAGAGCAGACGCAGGACTTCCATCGTCGAACATAAATTCTAACAAGAATGTTTCATAAACAAATGGAAATTACGGATTTTTAAAATTTTGTCGTCAGCCGGGAATTGACCTCATTTGCAGTCGAACAACCACTTCACTATCTTACGCTTAACAAAATAGGGGTGATTAGCTACTTGGACCATATTCCTAGGAGAGAACCCAATAGTCTTGACAAGCTGGTAATGGTAGGGAGGAGTGATAGCAGGAGAGACTTCTCATCAAGGATCGATCGCCTAGCCGTTGGTAACCAAAGATAGACAATTATGGGTCTCAACATTCCCAATGCACTCAGACAAGCTGAGGATAGAGTTGTGTGGAGGCAGCAAGTCGACGTTACGGTTAGGGCTTTTCAAGACAGACACCACCTTCATTAAGGAAGACTACAAAGAAGAACAGTACTAACCACTAAAGGGTATTGACAAAATATGTATGATCTCTTCTGAATCTGGGATGATTCGATAAGAATGATTTTGCATTTTAATATTAATAAATAAATAAATTTTCGTCGGTGGAATGGATAACAAGTTATCAAGCGAAAAATATGTATTTTCGTAGATACGTACGAGGAAAACGGTCTTCAAAATAATTATTATAAGCACAGGTCACTTGCCAATTTTGATTAAGCGGAAGTAGAAACCTTTAAAACTGTTATCAACGTATTATAATATTTATTTCAGATCATTAATTCATATTTTGTTAGAAACTATGTTAGTATTAGTTAGAAAACAAAAAGACCTGGGATATAATCAGATGTAAAGGGGGCTCATCTGATGTTAAGTGATTTATTTATTTTTAGATTGACAAAAGCTTACCAACGCTCGGCACACTGATATATTGATACAAGAAAAATAAAATACAATTTTTAATGAGGCAAGCACTTATAGGCAAACATAAAAAGCATATGGTTACGAGACTTCAAGAGTTTATTTCTTGAAATCGCATACTAAACTGAACTAATCGTTTGCGTTTCGGCTCGCTTATATATCCCTGGGAATAATCTTGAACGATGTTCGAGAACTATCTAGGCAGGAGCGCTACTGAGTAGCGATCGCACAATTCTAGAACGTACGTACTTTCTATCTCTTTCGCACATTGCTCCGTCCTTGTCGCACGACGTTCTAGAGTGCTCGATCTAGCTTCGAGAAGGTTCCGATATTCCCTCTCTCTCGCGTATCGTTCCGTCCTTGTCCCACACCTAGAAAAATCGGTCTAGAATATTCCTTCATCAAAGGGATATAACCAGGCTTGAAAACGGGTTGTCTAAAAAGTGTACCACTCGACTACACTTGTTCTGAAACTGCCTGAAAAAAAATGTTTCAACCTCCTGAAAACTAGGGTAACATTCTGTAAATTATTATTTTTTAATATATGATTGACCCTCTCTTGAAACGCTCAGAAATCACATTTCAGCCTGCTGAAAAGTTCTCTAACTAGTGGAAAAATCTAGAAACATTGCAGTCAACCCGTCTTCGTAACAATATAATAAAAAGAAATTAAGCAAAACAATAATATAATTTATATAAAAACTAAAGGAAAATCGATCTTAGAGTGAGAGGAGCAACTATGATATGAGATATCTAGACCCAGCTCGTTTAACAGAATGCTCAATCTGGACATCGGTGAGTTTTGGCCAAAAGGCGTTCTTCGGAAAGGAGGGGCAAATGGAATGATGGGATGCCTGGGATATCTACATCTACAGGGTACACGAAATTATAATTTTGTTAAAAGGTTAGGACAATCAACCTGATTGTTAAGTATCTTAAATGCAAACGATACATCAATTAATTTTCTGCGATTCTTCAATGACAACATCTTAAAGTGCACTAGCTTGGTTTCGTATGTTGGGTTTTTTTCGAGATGCCACTGGAGAAAAGCATGCATGTGATACCCATAGACACTCTCAATGTCAGAGGGCTCTGCGTTGCTAGCATTTTCAGCTTGGTACGCTCATTTATAGAAGGACCCTAAGTCAAATTGGTTCGAAAATACTGGCTCCGCATAGTGATGGTGCGTGACAAAAACTGCTTTAAATAACGCTCAATCCTCGACCGAAGGATGTCGAGGTAATACGGAATTTCGTGTCTTGACGTCCGATTATAAAACTCAGCTGAGGGAATCGGAATAACTCCTCTGAACACTCTCCATGGTAAATGTTATAAATTAAGGTAAAAATGTACTAATAAAGTTGCAAATAAAGGGTGTTATTTGCAACCCATACCCATATGATGACCATTATAGATTACACTACGATTCAATAAATATTTATTTTTTTATAGAAAATACAATAACTGTGTATATAATAGTCTAAGCGTATACTTTGCTTCAGGCTCCCAGAATTTCCACTTGAGTGAAAAACTTTATACACGATACTCGGCAATCGCTCTACAAATCGGCTGTCCCTATTTGGAAACATTCAACAATGTGTAAGGATAAGCTTTTTTATTCTGATACCACATACATATATAATATAAAGAGGAAAAAATTTGTAACGAATAAATTCAAAAAGTACTGGGCCGATTTTCAAAACAATTAAGTATTGGGTACTGCTTGCTAGAATATTTAAAAAATAATTATAATTATAATTAATAAATAAAGGGACAAATTTTATTTCATATTTATTATTTAAGATTATTGTTAGCAAATTATATAGAACAGGGGGCAAACGAGCTCCTGCTCGTGGAGGAGGCTCATCTGATGTTCAGTGGTACTGCCTGCCCATGCACACTCTCAATGCCAGAGGTTTTTGGTACTAGTCTTGAAGGACTTAATTAATTTTTACCTAGATAGCTATATTACAAATTTCCCGAAATGCGTATACTCATGTCTCAAAAACGACTGAACTGATATTGATGAAACTTGTACTGTTTGTAAGATGGAATATACCTGATTTAAATCTTGACTATCACCTGGATCTAGATTTCCAGAAATTAATCTAATTTCGGAATATAGATCATTTATATTTTTTTATTTGAGATTTTTATAGTAACTCAATGGCAATAATATTTTTCAGGGTAATGACGCTCTTTGAAGCAGGTATTCTCTCTAAAATGACGACTGATGAGTACAAGAATCTTCCAGAAGCTTCTAGACGCTCCGAGAAAGTAACAGAGAGTGAGAATAAAGAAAGTATTGAATCAGGAGAGAGTGGTGCTACGTCACAGGTTGAATTAATTAATATCATAATTATAAATTAATTAATCATAATAAAATTTGTTTAATATATTTTATTAAACAAATTTTTAAATCACGATTTATTTTATAACTATTCATTTACACTGCAGTTAATATATAATATATTACTAGCTGATCCGGCAAACGTCGTTTTGCCATGTATATCATTTATAATAAAAAATTGGGGTTGATCGTAGAGGGGAGAAAATATTAAGTTTGTATGTTATTTTTGAATGCCGTATCATAAAAAAAAACTAAAAATTAAAAAAAAAAATTTTAGAGGTGGATTACCCTTAACATTTAGGGGGATGAAAGAGATGTTGTCCGATTCTCAGAGATACCCAATATGCACACAAAATTTCAGGAGAATCGGTCAAGCCGTTTCCGCGACACGAGAATTTTATATATTAGATATATTTCTATGCTTTTTCCTTCAGATATTTAATGACGAAAGAATGTTTGTCGGTAGGTCAACTAACCACATTTTTGAACCCTTTTTTTTGTAACAGGCGTAATACAATAAAACAGTTCCCTTTCTTACTTTATTTATTTACAAAAAACACAATCTTGCCTTAACAGCGACCCTAAGAATTGCATGCAAATCTAATTAAAATTCATACACGAAATAAATACATATATAATAAATTAGGAAAAACTATAAAGATTATTTACAAAATAAAAAAAAACTAATTATTATTATAATATAGCCAAAAACGTGTTTTCACCCCTTTTTCCAAGATGGCGGGGGACAAGGGCGCCAACCCCACAAACTTCGGTTTAAGTTTGTATTGACCTCCTCTACATGTTCCATAAATAAAATTGCGTCCTCTAACAAAATATGTTCAGCAAATGTAACATTTCAATGGACTATATAGGTACTAACAAATACTAAAACTTTTGTCCGTTATCTTAACGGACAATAAAAAAAGATCCTCTAACCGATGTAATTATTTGACTAACGTCATACATGCTAGCCGTGGACCGATATAGTAACGGCGGACTATGTCGCATCCTGACGGCCAAAAGGCACACTGAGACTAAGGCACTGTAGTACTGACGAATTGCTGCCTTCCCATGTCACAATTTTATTAAGTACATCGCAATTCTCGGCGTACTCTGACCTCGTTGTAACCCACATATATTATTTTCAAGTCATTGTCATTAATATCTTCTGAGGCTTAGGTCTTGTTTCTTTAATAATTTTGAAGTGATAACTTCTTATGGAAGGGTAAACCGCTTCGTTACGTAACGCGTTACGGCGCCAATCTGTCCAGCTTCCCTTTCTCTCACGTATACGGCAGCGGTAGGCAGGCTCCTCCTCTCTCACTCTAACCCGCAGTGCTATACAGAATTAAATAGTTCAACTTAGATTAGTTTAAGTTATCACTTCGGTCGGGCGTCCCGTGGGCGCACAGTTTTTTTATTTCATAGACTGGTCAGCCTTCTGTCTGACACGTCGTCGAATTTTTTGGCTTGAGACGTGCTGATTTTCTCCCAATGTTTGCCTTTACCGTACGCACATAGAAAGTTCATTTGTGCACGGCCGGGGATTGAACCTACGAGTCGCACCTTGATCCCTCTAGGCCTACACAGCTCTAAACGTACTATTTACCCTACACATTTCAATAGGGTAAACTATATGTATGAGACAATCTTGAAGCCTTATTAAGAATGTAAAATATATTTTTTTAAACGACAAAAATACAAATGAATTTAGTAGAAACAAAATTTTATAAGTGCATGAATATTTTCAAATTTTTAGTTGTTTGTATAACGAAGTCTCTTGTCAACGTTTGAAATTAAACAACATTCTTTTGGAGTACACTTTTACAGTAAAAGAATTTTGTGTTTAATTAAATAAAAAATTTCAAGGAGCAATGATAGAAATGTTCTAAATTAATTAAGTTATAAAGTTTTACTGACATAGTTTTTCAAGTGTATCATGAACTAATATTATAACACGGGGTTGCCGCTGAGTATAGTGATCAATTTGGGTATAGAAATACAACAGACGAATTTTATGGTGTTGAAACAATAGGGAATTTAAAGCGCCAGTGAATGGAACAGTGGGGGAGACCTTTGCCACTTGGCAAGTGGATGAGGAGCTGGTGCTAGAAATCAGGCATTGACTTCGAAAGCGCAATATACAGGCAAACTAATTCTACAATAAAATAAAAAGGCTGTTCAATATCTACCCGTTCGCCGTCTACAATTAAAAAAACGGTTAAAGGACGGGCTTCTGAATATACCTTACGCAGACTTGGACATGATACTGAGACATTACACTCACTCATTCACTCACATGCACCTACACACTTACTCATGCACTCACGCGTGTTACGCTTTGCGTAATGCTTTTTATTGGAAAAAATTTGGAAAAATTGGTGGAAACGGTTTTAAAAAATTTCAAAATTGTATGTAATATAATTGTATTCAAAAAAGCAATGATTAACTTTGTTATGAAGTTAACTGAGACTTGTTTTTTTTTTTTGTATGGCTCTGGCACGATTTGTGCATTAGCCAGCGTCAAGTATAGGATTTTTTATAATTCGTGTGTCTTTAGAAATTCGACCGTGTCCTCCATGTACGGTTTAAGCACTCGCCCGGTACCCCACAACCCTCCTAAAGGCCGAGAACAAATTTAAATTAAATTAAAACTTGCCCTCGAACCGGGAATCGAACCCGGTACCCCTCACCTAGCTGCCACTTACTGAGACTTGTTATTGAGCAGCTGGGATCCCTAACACAGTTATTGTTTACTTAAAAGGGTTCCCAAATCTTATATGTAACGCATCGTTATAATGAATGAACACATATTTTTTATACCATTAGAATAAAGGTATTATTTTAAAAAGTATATTATCGGAATCAAAAGCTTTGAAATGTAAGCAACTGTTAAAAATTCATTAATTATCTAATGCATATATTGAAACTCCAAAGTGTTGTTGTCATAATTATAAATTTATTCTAACATTAGTTCTTAAACAAAAAGTCTTAAAACTAATACGTGAAACACTGAAAATGTTTAGAATTGGCAGCAACTTTGCTATGAAAATTTTTTTTTATTTGAATTTTAGAACTCTTTGGTAACCTAATGTAGTATACATTGCATTCATTTGTCACTTGTTTTTGTGAATTGGCGGCAAATCTAAAACTCTTGTGACACGTGAAAATGAACCTAACGCGAGAAAATTTTCGGTCAATGATTTATGATGACTTTCGTTGTGGGCTTACTCAACAACAAAGCTATGATGGGCTGCGATTAGCATTTCTTAATTAAGCCCCATCTCGTGCCACTATTTACAATTGGTTTAACGAGTTTAAGCGTGGATGTAGCAATCTCAATGATGATGAGCGTGAGGGACGTCCTTTAACAGCGACTACTGAAGATAACATCAGTGCAGTGCGACGCATGATAGAGGAAGATAAGAGAGTGACCTATCAGCAGATACGGGCAAGCCTAGGCATTGGTATGAGTCAAGTTCAAATTTTACACGAACATTTAGGCGTCAGGAAGCTTTGTACCAGATGGTTTCCCCATACTTTAACCGACGACCAGAAACACCTTCCCATGGACTGGTGTCGCCAAATGTTAGATAAGTTCAACGGCGGTGACTCAAATGCTGTATTTGACATCGTCACAGGTGATGAAAGCTGGATATATTGGTACGAACCCAAACCTAAACATAAAATTCGAAGTATTCGCTTTACGTGCCTGAAGATGTGGTGAAAGCTTACGAAATGGCTATAGGAGAGACCCCTAAGGAAGAATGGGCCCACTGCTTTTCTCAGTGGTTCCATCGAATGCGACGATGTGTAGAGAGGAACGGAGGTTACTTCGAAAAACAATAAAAGTATTGACAACTATCTACATTAAGCCGTTTTTCATTTTCTAAACATTTTCAGTGTTACCTAGGTAATTACCCAAAAACTAAACATATATGAACGGAATTAATGAATTTAATCAAATACGAGTACCTAAAATAATTATAAAAACAACATTTAGAGTGTGTTAGTTCATAAAAGCTCAAAACAATTATTTTATCTAATTCCTAAAATGTGAAAATGTTCTAACAAAAATTGGCTTTCATTCTATTTAGAAGAATATTCTAAAAATTCAAATGACAAGCCAACGTCTTGTTCCACAGACTAACAAACTCACAATATTACAATTAAATAAAACGTCAGTTTTGACACGTCACAGATAATGAACACTCTAAGAAATATAATTATTAAGTTACAGATATATATAATATAAAGAAATATACCTAGATTAAAGAGCAAACCCACAGAAACTAGTTATAAATATCTAACTTGGTAATTTCAGACACAAAGTGAATCTACAATCGGCTTAGAACCAGTTTCACTCAGAATACTGCGAGGTGCCTTTTGTCTCCTCGGTGTTGGATATTTATCTGCTGGTAAGCCTACTCTACAGTTTATTTTTATGGAGCAGAATAAAATCTAATACTTCCACACAATATTAGGACCAGAAAAGAGTGTATAATATCACTAGTGCTATGAATTAATGCATCTAAAATAGGTAGTATTTTGTAAATCTTACTAGCTGACCCGGCAAAAGTCGTTTTGCCATGTATATTATTTCTAGGAAAAATTTTTTAGTTCAATAAAAAGAACTTATCTACTATAGTAAAAAATAGGGCTTGATCGTAGAGGGGTGAATATTAAGGGTTGTAACTTGTTGCTGTATCATAAAAAAATAAAAACAAAAATTTTGGTGTACCACCCTTAACATTTAGGGGGATGAAAAATGGATGTTGTCCGATTCGCAGACCTAATCAATATGCTCACAAAATTTCACGAAAATCGGTCGAGCCATTTCCGAGGAGTTTAATTACAAACACCGTGACACGAGAATTTTATATATTAGTTAAAAATGTCTTTCAAAGACAATAAAAATCACTAAAAAATTCAGAGTCGAATAAGAGTATATTATCTCCCGTATGACAAAATCCAATACGGTTTGACATATGAGGCTCGTACAGTCCCATAACCACGTAACAGATAATTAAAGTTGTAGCCTTTGTTCGATTTCGTACTAGAATTCCCAAAATTTAATTTCATACATATGCAAGATCCAACTATGATTGTTCAAGTGGATCGCTTTTGAGTTGCTCGCCTGTGTAATTTTCCTTCCTAATATCTAAATAAAGACTTTAAATTTCATACAAAAAGTCAAACCAATCAATCGCTTCTGAAATGCGAATTTATATTATTTTTGTTTGAATAATATAATATTACCTCTCAATACTTTGTGCGTGAAACAAAGCGAAAGAAGTAACATTAATATTAAAGTCTTGACCCAGATTGAATCCGTTTCTTTGATAATTTTTATTTCAAAGACAATTAGGTGATTAGCCTTCTGTCTGACACGTCATCAATTTTTGGATTTCACATGCCGGTTTCCTTACGATGATTTTCTTTGACGGAGGGTGTTAGATGTACATGTAGATAAAAGTTTATTGTTGCATAATCGGGGATCGAACCTACGACAGGGATGAGAGTTACACTGAAGTCACTAGGCCAAAGCTGCTTCTAAAGAAGTTGTTAGTTCAATAATAGGTCCTAAATTTTGCAAATATTTTGACGGCAGATCATAATATTCTTAGAGCATTCCACTTCCATTCCAGAATAATGATCCCTCATTAAGTAGAAATGAAGCATCCGTAACACCGGATATTGGATCGACAATTTTCGCGGCCGACCAGAACTAATGAAATTAATAAACAATCTTGAATGTTCATAACTCATCGCTGTATTTGGATTTATAATCGTAATTTAACAAATTAGTACGGCAATCTTTTTCTTTACAAGTTTTTAACGTGTTTTAGATTTTTAAGTTCTCTAAAAACATCGTAAATTTAGTATTTCTTTATCATATCAATCATCATTTTTTTTTTTCTTAAAACGCCGGCAGCGCGCTTGCGAGTGTTCTGGCAGTGCGAGTGTCGATGGGCGGCGGTATCACTTAACATCAGGTGAGCCTCCTGCCTGTTTGCCCCCTTTTCTATAAAAAATAAATAAATTGTGCGTGTACTAGGTGTACACACGTAAGAAGTGAAACTTCTTTATGATCTTATTTTTCGAAAAATTATCTACTATATGCAACTTTACAGAAATTCGTTAAATTAGATAAAGTTTAACAAAAGGCTTTTATTATCAAAGTCATGAATACAAATATTTCATTTTACCTTATTACTACGAAGATTATTATAAAATTTCATTAATTGTAATAGAATTATTACTATCATTGAAAAACGTGACGATTTGCTACAAAATTTCTCCCATACGTCGATAAAGAAGTTTCATTACAACGCCGATAAAGAAGTTTGACTCCAAAAAGCAACATGGCGCGTAACCGAAAAATGTGACGCGTAACGAAAAAATGTTACACTACATTTTTTTCCAACCTCGATAAAGAAGTTTCACTTCAAAAATATTTAAAGAAGCATAAATTAAGTTTTACACTCTTAAATATAAGTTTAAACCCAACCTTTTTTTGGCCATGCCCCACCTTACCTATCTAAAATTCTTATACCACCCCATTCAATGAATGATTTACTTAAACCATTTAAATGATAGGTTTTAGGAAGAAATTACTAGCAAATTGTTAACGAATAACAGTAAGTAAATTTTCAAAACAAATAATGAAAAGTGAAATTCAAATTCCAAATAATTTTTATAACTTGTTGAATAGCCCATCTTGATAATAGAATTCCCCTATGGGGCTTGGACCCCACGTTGGGAAACACTGGTTTAAAACCAAAATTAACAGTCAATATTAATAATAAACGTAAACGAAATACTAGGACTACTTAAGAAAAGTTCATTAATTCTATATATATTTTAGCACATATTTTTATAATAACTTTCAAAGACACGTACAAATAATCCTTTATATAAATGAAACTTTATCGAAAAATATGTAGCTATACGATAAACGCGAAGACGGCTTCATCAATTCGAGTTATTTTTATTTATTTTTAGAACTCTGAGAAAGGTTTTTATGGAGATAAAAATTGGAGTTGGAGTATTTATAATATTCTTAATCTACACAGTAATAATAATAATTAAAATACCTTTGTACCATTAATGCTAGTACCATTTCATATAACTTTTTTTGAAAACTGACAGTAAATTTAAAATTAGAAGCAAAATTTGACGTTCATAAGTGTACATTGTGTTACCAATATTAATAAATGATTTTGATTGATTGATTAACTGACCAATATTTTTACATTCCTATGAACCATAATATAGTTAGTAATACCAAATATTACTTAATATAATAAACGTTTCTTTTCAGCACTGGTTTTATCCATAGAGATCCAAGTATACAAACGTAAATCTACCAAACCCGAGGTTTTAGAAACTAAAAAGTGCAGAGCGTTAAGAAGAATAAAAATCCTCTTGAGACGACAGATGAGAAGAATGATCAGGGCCTTTTACAGATATATCGACAATGCCCTCGCACCAATGGTTTAGTAATCAGTTAATCATTATTTTTATAATTTGTACTGCTTTCTTTAAAAAAAACATGGCGATTAAAAAGAGTGGCGGAGAGTTTATTGCCAGTTCTTCTCTTCCGTTCTACGCCCTTGATTTGAGAACTGGCACTAAATGTAAAGTTAGAAGCATTTCATATGCATTTCTTTTTTTGACGATCATAAGTGTACAATGTGGTACCTATATGATTAATGAATTGAATTTTGCTGTATTTAATAATTACAATTTTATTGTTTTAACCAGACAGAAATTGGCTAGATTTAAATTCTTCCGGGGGGTGGTGAGCAACCCAAGTGTTCTCCAAGAACTCGGTTTCTTTGTACCTAAGGGGGGTTTTTGGGACGAGGAAGGCTAAGAGCGGCTGCGATACCAAGGGCCAGAACCAGTATGTTGCACAGATCCCAGTTCCCAGATCCCAACGACGTTGCGCTTATTGAATGCTCTCTCCGACACTATCGACATCATTATAATATGTTCGCGATCTATGTATGTAGTAGCGATTTTCTGTATCTTATATATTTTAATATATTTTTTTTTTTTCAACATTACCGTATGGCTTAGCACTGTAATAGTGTATGTATTTTGTGAATAAATAAATAGGATTAATAAAAAGTGAATGTAATAATTATTAAGTCACTTTTAGCGTTTTTGTAGTCATATAAAATGAAAGTTTTTTTTAATACTGTTTTCACTGAGTTTAATTACATATAAGGTTTTAGAGAACACAATATTATATATAATTTCTTAACCTACATAGTAATAATAAAAATAATTAAAAATTAAATCAAATTTAAAAAGTTTGGTAACTTTAACGCTGGCAGCATTTCCTCGCTGTATGGCGATACTTATTCGTTGAAGCCAGGAAAGCATCAGCTCTGGGGTCACCGGTACTATCTACCAGATGCCAACTTAAATCTTTAATTATCGCCTGTGCACTGAACACCACGGCTCAAGAGTCTCTACTCCAAAGGGAAGAAAATTGAAGTTGAAGGAAAGACTATTCCTTTATATATTAAGATTATATATTATTATAAGATGATATATTTTAAGATATTTGAGCCGTTTATTAAATTGTATATTTGATTGTTATCTTTGGGTAAACGATACATAATATATTATTCTAAGACTAAAGAGAGTGGTTGGCTAATCGCAGAAACTACGGAAGTGAATGTTGTTAAACCAATTGTTTGACCTAGGCTATACAAGTAAGATAATGGCTACTTCACTATATTTGTATAACAAACTTGGATTCTGTTAGTAACACAACAGAGAAGTGAGGGCCTAGTGGCTCCAGCGTGCGACTCTCCTTGAGGTCGTGGGCTCGATTCCGGCTGTGCACAATGGACTTTCCTTTTATGTCCACATTTAATATTCGCTGGAACGGTGAAGGAAGAAAACATTGTGAGGAAACCGGCTTGCCTTAGACCCAAAAAGTCGACAGCGTGCGTCGGGCACAGGAGTCTGATCACCTACTTGCCTATTAGATTGACAAATGATCATGAAACAGATACAGAAGTCTGAGGCCCAGGCTTGAAAATCTTGTAGCGCCACTGTTTTTTTTATTTTTGTAATAGCACAACACTAAAGGTGTGTCTGATTTTAGGATGTTTTTAATATCAGCTTGAACTTGGCCTTCGGAAACTATTATACTAAAGTGTCAAATGTAATGTTAAATACTTTATTCAGTTTCAACTTTGAACTTTTCTTTATATTCTTATTTATATGTTATAAAATCGATACGGGCTTTCACGCTATGCCATACTTCTGTTTTTGACAGGTTTGTTTGTGCAACGGTTCACTTTAGCACAACTTTCGGTTACGTGATAAATTCAGAAACGATAGTTTGTTACAATTTTACGCTCGGTGTCGGTTTAAAATGGTATTTACTTATATTTATTATATGTATGAGGTGAAAGTGTATTCATTGTGTATAGTGTATAAATTGAATTTCTAAAATACGTTTGATTAGGTACACCGCTATATACAGGATGTCCCATAAATCTACGCCAAGTCTAAATCGTGTGGTAAGGCAAGTAGTGGTTAATCCTAGAAAAAATCTGTCACGTATTTTTTAAATTAAGAAAGCCTAATAATACCTAACATTAATTTCAACATATTTTGTTATGTACATGAAAAAGGAAAGTCATATTAACTCATAATATGAGCGAAAGAGACGGAAAGCACCTACACAAAAGTAAAGGACGTAATTTAAGTTAAAACCCTCAATAATTTGCAGTCACGTACATCTTTCATCTTTATTCAACTTATGTCGCCAAGTTACGAAAGATGCACTAAAGATATATAGTTATAGTTACCATGGTTACCATTTATGGAAATGTCGTTGTCATCTGTAATTATGTAAGATTTAATAATACACTTATAATTATTATCATAGTATTAAATCAACTTGAAATGTTTCAATACAATTTATTTAGAGCAAGCTAACCAATTATAATATATATATATGATATATATTCTACAAACTCGAGCAGTGTTGGCCTAGTGACTTAAACGTGCTACTCTACGTCGTAGGTTCGATCCCCAGCTGTGCACCAATGGACTTTCTTTCTATGTGCGCATTTAACATTTGCTCGAATGGTGAAGGAAAACATCGTGAGGAAACTGACATGTCTTAGACCCAAAAAGTCGACGGCGTGTGTCAAGCACTGCAGACTGATCATCTACTTGCGTATTATATTTAAAAATGATCATGAAACAGCTCCACTGATTTATTTTATTTTTATTTAAAACATCCTACATTCGTCAGTCTCAGTCTTTCTAAACCAGTCGGAAATATATCCAGAGCTGATTCTAGAATTTGAACTAAAAATTTGGAGACTGTTGGCGGAGGAGAGTTCGTGAGCAGTTAGACAGCAGGACATGCTTTCGAGGTCTTTAATACTTTTCCACATACAGCCTAAGCAATACTATATATCCTATGTTCCCTCAACTTATTAATTATTTTTTAGCTATACAAATATTCTCTCTACGTACCAATTTAAACACAAACATCTTAAGTTACTTGTCGCGAGAGAAGTCCGTCTCTTCGAGTATCAAGGATACGAAATTTAATCTGCATCACCTCGATGTCCATCGTTCCACGACCGAATGTTTTACACTTTCGCCACGCACTATTACTCTATAGAACCACCATCCACCTCTATAGAACCTTTAAAATATTATGAATTATGTCAATTTCTCTTCAAATACAATTGTGTGAAATGATTGTTCAAATTAGATAACAAATTAATTTCCGAGATGTTATGTTTTCAAAAATTAACGAGGGAAATGTTTCCGACTTAAACTGAGGTATATTGTAAACAAAAATATTACCGATGTAGCCTGGGCGTATTTTGCGAGACGTGTGTTGTGAAGTTTAGAGATAGAAAAAGTCCCTGGACACAATGGCAGGGGAGTAGAAAAGGTATTATTTATATTTAAAAAAACTGAGGTATAGTTTGGCCTATTTGTATCTGAGAGCATTATTAAAATTAAGAAAACCTCAATACTAAATCTCTTTAATTGGCAGCTCATGTCTGAGCGTCGTGGTCAGCAAGGAAGTATCTGGAGCGGACTATCTGTTTCCACCGGTTTCTGTCCAGCGCCTCTTATGACAGTGAGAGTTTTGAGGACGAGGAGTCTTTCACTTGATCGGTCCATCTGGATGGTGAACGGCCACGGGATCTTTAGCCTTCTGTGTTACCAACCACGATCACTTTCTCCAAGTTCTCATCGCCTCTGCCCATTGTATGGCCAATACTAAATAAGATTGGATAAAGATGTGCCCATTTTACAGTCATAGGCTCAGTGGAAAAGCGTCACCCACGCTGGTTTTCCACTGAGCCTAAAGTGAGGATCCTCGACCAGTCTAGTCTAGTCCTATTGGCTAGGGTCGAGAAGTGGTTGATCCTTAGCGGTCGGAGTGACTTTATTAGGGCTCCACTGTCATCAGTAAATCTTCTGCTTTTTGCTCTACATCGTAATAAAGATAGAGTTCTTAGAACTAAAGTTAATTACTAACAGCACATATTTAAAAAAATACAAATAATTTATAAATGTTTGATTGTATAGCATAATTAATTTTTGTATGCTTTAACGCTACATGGTCATTTTTTAAGTAACAGGAGGCAAACGAGCAGTATGCTCAGTAAAGTTTCTGCTGGAGATACAGGCTTTATTGGTGATACCAGAGCGTGACGATTTTCATAAATAAAAAATCCCGAATATGATTAGATAATCGATCTAGAAATATATTAATTAACCAATTAGACTCAAAGAGAACAGAAGAGAGAGAGTCAAATAAAATATATATACAAACATGAGAGAACGGTGAAACATGTAAGGCCAATTCCCTTCTAGCAATGTCCATTGTTGCATTTACCCCTTTTTCCTCAGTTCAAATAATGTTATAAAAACTTTTATATATATATACCAGCTTAATTAACCATACATCGTACGTACCATAAATTAGTGAAGGCCCCATTTGCGGGGTAAGTTATCAAAACCTCATTAAGCATGGGAACAAACTGCTCTCAATTAAGTCGATTCGGAAACCCCAATAAAACGAATGTCCTACAGTATAGACATAATAAGACGCAGCACCAAGTTTCACTTGACACACCCACTTCTGAATCGTCAAACTTAAACTTAGGTGTATTATTTTTACGAGGTGACTTTAGTATTCTCTTGGATATATGCAAAATTCGTTTGTTTTGAACGAAGAATTATCATCCTCAACAAATCGATACGATTCGATATGTAAGCACAAAAGTAGAAGAGTCTTTTGCCTACTACAAATGGTAATGCGAAGATAAATTTATATATTTAACTTCGCATTACCATTTGTTGTTCACTCGGCCAAGCGTTGCTGTGGCTAAGGTTTTTGTTATATTACATAGTAGTAAACTATTCAAGAGAAACGGTAGGAGAACTTATGTGAAACGTTAACACAGCGCCATCTGTGAGAATTGTATCAAATAATAAACAAATATTTTGCAACAAAATAATATTGTGGGTATAAATTGAGATGTAAGCTATCCTATCTTTTAAGTTGGATCAAACTGCACTCGGTGTGCAAATTTGATTGATATCGATTCGGTAGTTTAGGAGTCCATAGCGGACAAACAACGTGACACATAATTTATATATATATTGCTTTGTGAGTATTGATTGCGCGTTCTTAATTATAACGATTAAAGATATTAAATAATGATTTACCGAAAACTTAATAGAGTCTAGAGATAGAGAGAATAATAAATAGGTCTAAATGTCATCTAGTCCAATAGAATTTCTTGTTTATACGATGATATAGCTGAAGTGTTTTATATGGTATAAAATCAAATTGGGTGATGGCGCACGTTGGTGCACCGCGAAACGAGGGGGCGGACGCTCTCGCGAAAAAGGCATGACGCGTATCCGCTTTTCTTCTAGCGGCGACTGACAAGACTCGAGACGCTATGTGGGGAGCGAAACAGCCTCAGTCACAAAAATATTTTTCTTTAATTAAGTTGCAAATGCAGCATACAATAAAGTCAAAACAAGGCACTTCGCACCTCAAATGGCGCAGATCCTTACTGGCCACGGGGCTATTGGACACTATTTGAAGACAAGCCCCGCGTGTGACTGTGACAAAAGAACAAACCAATCGGTCGTTTATTTACTTGTTGACTGTCCGACTTTCGAAAGAGCCAGGTGCAATATGAAACCCACCAGACTAAGTTTTAGTAAATAAAGTTATTTTAAAAAAAACTTAACTTCTCAGCCTACAAATTAAGCCTATTAATTAATTAAATTAAATTATTAATTCTTCTCAACATAAATTAAGTTCTTTAGGAATATATAATAAACCCTTATAAATGGTTAAATCTACCAAACAACATGCTACACGAACAGAATTTCAGTGTGTCTCGAAGGCGGCAGAATCAACCTCATTGAATTAGAAAGGCGGCGAGAACTCCGTAATGAAGTTAATCTTAGACGGGTCTTATGCCGTCACCATCACGCTCGCTAATTCTGCCTAATCAACTTATCGTGCTGTTTAAATCAAACGAATAAAATACAAGTATCAGATGTCCTTGATTTATAGATACAAACACGACTACTTATCATTTACAATACGTATACAAACATAACAACAAGAAAACAAAAAAAGTGGAAAATAAACATAGTTTAAAAAAACTATAAAACACGCTTTTAAAGTGAAAAATAATTCCTAATTTAGGCTGAAAATGGTAATGAACAAAAAATACTGGTATTATTGTGAAAACGCGTGGGGCGCTCTGTGCCATATTTTTCGTCTATCGAGCAACCCACGCTTTATAGTTTTTTTAAACTATATTTATTATCCACTTTTTAGTCCTAGCAGCAATACGTGTTGTCTCAATTTAATCGTATTGCTTTGTGGACTTAAAAAAAATTAAAAAAATTTCATTGTTTTTTCGAGATAAACCTATGATATTATTATATTGTCGCGGATTCATTATAAGTGTACAAAGTTTGAATTAAATCTGTCCGTTTAAAGTGGGTCAAAATCGAGTCCGAAGGAGTCGGTTACATACATACGAGTACATACATACAGGTGAAGCTAATATAAAGCGTGTAAAAACAAAAAGCATTTTATATTACTCAGTACGATGTTTAGTATCCATTGCACTTCCTTTGCCTTGCATAACCAATACCTGTACCCCTCTGACGCAAGACCATTATAAAAGGTAACGGACAACAGACGGCCAATAGGAAATACACAATGTATTCTAAGTATAATGGAACACGTGTTAATGCAATTAACAATAACAAACCCGAGACGGCTGTTAATGACCTCAGGTGTCTATTTAAAAATTTTGTCACCTCAATAGGTTAGTTTCGTAAACTGATTATAAAAACAAATATACTTAAGTATGTGGTGATGTCTAAATATGAAAATATTTCTTCGTAATAGAGAATGTTTGTTGCGTTATAAGTGTATATTAATGTATGGCTTTTGTGTTAAACCAAAGAAATTTTATTCATTTTTACGTTACAGAGAGTTTTATATTGATTGCTTTGCGAGCATAGTTCATAGCATAGTGAATTCACAGTAGCGATATTGTGTATATTATGTGTTTAAAATAAAATATGTTTATTTGGAACATAAGATACATGTATCACTTATTCCACGTCATTAAATTTGAATTTGTAGGCATCTCTACTCATCGGCAAAGAAGACAGTTTAATATTATATACTTTATTTTATTTTTCTAGACATTATCGTATTGGCAGTCTGTAAGGATAATCTTTGTATTTCTGTAAACAAATAAATAATATATTGAGAACGAATACAAATATTGCGTATCAACTAAAACATTTAATTATTCTAGTATTCGTAGATTATTTCTTTTATATATCATAGATACTATTCTATAATACAGATAATAAACAGTTCGAACATTAAGTCAACAGTCATAAAGGCTACAGAGCTTTTGAAAATCCCGTTTGCGTTGATAGGTTGAAACTCTAATACAAATACTGTCAGAGGTTATTTTGGCCATTCCATCAATATTTATAGAGAAATATCAATTCGCGCTTAGATCGTTATAGACCGAATATATCATGCAATGTTCGATAAACATTAATACACCATCGTGTTTATTTTAAATAGGATATGTAACTTGCATTTTGTTTGCATAAAATTGAATTATCTTTATTATTATATTATAGTTTTATTAATGTTCGAGACTCTAAAACTCCGTAGTTATTTAAAATATAATTAAATTCAAACCTTAAATATAAGCCTTCCGATAATACATAATGAAAAACAAACTATAATGCCTATTATGTTTAAATTAATAAATTATTGAATATTATTAAAAGCTGACTGAATAAATAATTTGCCAATTAAGGGTGCGTAATAATTTAATGAAGCTGAAAGTTACGTCTATTGTTTCCTAAAAAAAAATTATACCAATAATTTTTTCTTACTAATTACTTCATTGTATATTGTAAATATTGTGTACTTAAAAGAACGTTTATTTTCAGCACACAAAATACTGAACAAAGGCTTTACTAGAAAAAAAATGTTTGTAAATTGTTTTGTGTTCATTGTTCAACTAAATTTTGTGAAGTTATAATTCTTTTGGCGCGATGGAGAAAAATGATGAGAGTGAATTTTTACAATGCGCCCTCACACCGACACCTAAATTATACATCGTTAAGTTAGTTCTAGGTGGCATGAAAATCGATAATAACTATGTTCAAGTTGTATATTCTAGTATTTTTATATTTAGAACACGTGTTTCGTAACAGTACAATTAAGGCGGGGAGGGGGGGGGGGGGGGGGGGGGGGGATTGGGGGGGGAAGAAAACCAAAAAAAAAAGGGGGGGGGGAAAAAAAAAAAACCCGGGGGGGGGGGGCCCCCCCCCACTTTGGTATTGGTGTGGGTGTTTGTAATGTGCGCGTGGGCACCGGGTTTCGACGGTGCGGCGCTGCGTTTTAGTAGGCCTTAAACAGTGTGAATAAATAAATATTATTTTGGTGTTTTTATTAAATCAATTTCATATACGACGGTGATAGTATTTACTAATAATAATTTATTATTTATTAGTATATCTATATATTTTGAATATTAGTGATAAAACTGTTTTGAGTGCATTTATAGATTTGAGGTTAATTGTCGGTATGTATAATTTTTAATTATTGCTTCTGTTGATTCCAACTATGTTGTTCCAAAGAAATATAACTTCTAACGCGTACATAAGGACACACACTCTTTTTAATTTTGATTCTTTTTATAAATATCCCCCCCCCCCACCGGTGTAGGTGGCTCCCGCAGCCCCGGCGGGGGGGGTTAAGTGACTTCAATGTAATTGATGAACGAGATTTATCTCTAGGAATGTCTCCTTCTTCTTCAGTCTCAATCCTCATTTCTGAAGGTTGTACTAGTGGCGCTGCACAACTTCCTGCACTCTCCAGTCTTCGGAAAGCCTCTGCGCTTGGGTGATGGTAAAACCTGTAAGTGCCTTTACTTGATCGGTCCAGCGAGTAGGGGATAGGCCTCGAGGTCTCCTGGTGCCCTCCACTCTGCCTTTCTGAATCTCTGCGTGTTACATGTCCAAAAAAACTGAGGATGCGTTGGTAAGGAAGTGTCGAAAGACGATGTTTTACCTGTAACCGTATTAGAATGTACACGTTTGTTTACTTAGCGTCTAGTGTAAGGTTTCCTTCGTATAAATAAGTGGGTACTAACTCTAAATCTTATTTATTTCGTAATCCTACAGCTAACATAAATTATATATGAACTAAAAAGGTTCAAACATTTACGAAAGGAAACAATTAATAAAACTTATTAAATACATTTTACTAAGTAATACCTAATTCGGTTGTGTTGTGTGATAGTGTAAAAGTTAGATATTCGAAGAAATGTCGCAAGCCCTACCCTTATTATGCAATTAAGGTGCCACAAGATAACCTAATGACCTAATTCAATTCTCTAAAATCATTAAAACTTTTTTTATTGAAAGTTGGAAACTAAATTCGAAAACATTAAGCCGTTAATTAATACGAAATTCTCCAGATAAAAAATGTCACAAACAATATGCAAACTTCGTTGGACGGCTTTAATCCACACAAGAAATATTTTCAGTTTTGCTTCAGTATTAAATATTTTTTACACTCAGTGCGAAATTTAACGATGTTATCTTCATTAGTGTAGATTAAAGAGGAAATCAAACATAATAAGAAAATTTAACAAATCGCCAAAGTAACCGAATACATTCTCAGAACATCACCCTCCCCCGCCCTACTTTTTCAATGCCTGTTTATAATTTTTATTATTTATTAGTAATCATAACAATAAAAAAAAAAGTATTAAAAATTTTCTTAAACTACAAAGAATTAATTAAAATAATTAAAATTAATAAAAAGGCAGTGTACCTTTAACGCTGGCAGCATTTCCTCGCTGTGTTGCGATACTTATTCGTTGAGCGAGGAAAGCATCAGCTCTGGGGTCACCGGTACTATCTACCAGGTTCAACCCCACGGCCTAAGAGTCTCTACTCCAAGGGAACAAAATTGAAGTTGAAGGAAAGACTTATATTTTTTGCCTGTTATGCGGCCGCCCCAGCTTTTTTGCTAGTCCGAGGTGAGACTGGACAAATATGCCACACAAGTTATAGCATCTTGTCTGTATTGTATTTGCCATAGCTATAAGACATAAATTCTTTTTATTTTCTAACGTATTGTAAAAGAATCTTAAGTTTTACAATTGTAACACTAAAACAGGACAAGAAATAAAAAAAGGTCCCTAAAAGCCTAGTGGCTCGAGTACGATTCTCTACCTTGAGGTTGAATGATGAAATGAAACTTTTCTTTCTATTAGCACATTAAATACTCGCTCGTGAAGGTAAACATCGTAAGGAAACATTTAGACCTAAATCTATGACGTGTGTTAGGCACAGAAGGCTGATACATAAATCTGAGACCCTAGTGGTTGTATCGGCACTGGTATATTTTCGTTTTATCGCGAAATACAAATTATTTATTTAAATCCAAGTTGTACCTTGTGCAATATATTTCTTTACGGGTTAATACTGGACAAACATAAAGAAATAGTTTTAATGTCCTGTCTAAATGAGTTATTATTCTTAAAGCCACAGCCAGCATCAGAATACTTGGCGTTGACATATCGAACGACGTTCAGTTTCGTGGTCATTTGAAGGGAAAGGTTAAATTAGCCTCCAAAAAGCTTGGTGTGCTCAGCAAGGCAAGACGGTACACTCCGAGCAATTGCTTGCAACTGTATAAAGCGCAAATTCGGCCCCACACGGAGTACTGTTCTCACCTCTGAGCGGGAACTTGATCCCTCGGCCTTGCGTAGAGATGTGGGGTCACTCTGCATCTTCTACCGCATTTACCATGGAGAGTGTTCAGAGGAGTTGTTCTGATTAATACCTGCAGCTGAGTTTCATCATCGGACGTCGCGGCAGAATACAAAACTCCACCCGTATCATCTCGACGTCCGTCGTTCCACAACTGAGTGTTTTATAAGGCAGTTTTTGCCGCGCACCACCACTAAGTGGAACCAGCTGCCCACTGAAGTATTTCCGAACCCATTTGACCTAGGGTACTAAGTCTTCAAAAGAAGAAAGATCATACCCATTCTTAAAAAAAAGAGATGCCGGAAACTTATTAAGCCATCCCCTGGTCGAAATTAACAATGTCATGCATGGGTAAATTCGGTATACACTGGCATTTAATTTACAATTCGTCAGTTGAGCCTCCATGCCCGTAGCTATAGTTCAATAAAAAGAAATTTAAAAAGAATTGTCATTAATCTAAATCATAAAGCATAAAAACACTTTTAATAAAAACTGAAACTTTTAATATTATTATGGTGTTTATGTATCTATCACGTTTCTCTTCAACGTATTTCATTACTAAATAAAAACTAACCTTAGTACTATAGTTCGACCTATAATTCCTACGTAGTGTTCGCAAGTGTGGATGTATAATCGTTATGTATCGGCCAACTAAGCTCACGCAAAATCTCTCTAAGCTGTTAAAATGATGGCCATATATGGGCGTAGATTGTTATGGTGGAAACACGTGGCGATACTATTGTTTTGAGTTGAAATGTCTAAAAGCCAGCTGCTACAGTTTTCAACTACGAAATTAGGTTAGAGAATCGTTTTTGTCGAAATATTGCCTATTGTGAAGTTAGTTTGGCTAACTATTGGGTGACATCGGAGTTTGTTTTCAGCACGTTTGTTATGTAACAAATGTATGATATCTCGTTAGGAGTTATGGTTATACTCGTAGCAATGTTAGTTAAACACTATAGTAATCAATACACGATTAATTAAAAATTGTTTTTTTCTTTTTATTATTGCTTAATATATTATAAATAAACTAAAAGTATAGAAAACACCAAAGAACCACTAAGAGGTTTATTTAATTTTGGTGAAGAGGCCGCAGTATAAATTTATATTCCTTAGAAACTAGAGTTAAACAAAATACAATTAAAACAAAAAACGAAACAGAGAAAAAAATACATACCTTATAAATAATATTACATCTACGTAGGTATATAAAACATACGTTTCTCTAAAAACTTATGCAACCTTTGATGATTTTAATTTATCTAATAACATTCCTGCTTAGTGTTTGTAACTAGTACCGAAAATCTTTAATGAGGGTACATATATATTTGCGTACATTTAATCATTTCTTCGGAATGTTTCACCGGGAACCAAATCCAGCTTATATACCACGATCGTCAACCATTACGTCAGGTCATTAACCCTTCTAAAATATTGTCACTAAAAATCCAATAATAAAATTTAATCTAATCTAGCTTTGTAACCTAATAAATTATGATATTACATAGTTCAGATTTTACGGTAACATATTTTGTTTCACCTAATTATTTTAATGAGTTCGAGAATAATATTCTAAAAGGGTAATGTAGGCTTAATACAAAAAGCTCATTACCAAAATCTTTATAAACTGTAATGAAGAATTCATTTTAACCTTTACGTTTTATACTATTCAAAGTACATTTACAAAGATTACAAAAGCATCAGAACGAATGCTTTGTCTATTCAAGTTAAAATACTTTGAAAATGGAACATTCATAAACCAGCTTATATTTAAACTTAAAGCTTAATTTCAGTTTTATCGGGTGATTAAATAAAATATTCAGGTAAATTAATCCACTTAGGAACAATACAAAGCTTTATGATTTAATTTCGGTTTAGGGACGATCGCATTGTTACAACATCAAAACAAGGATAAATTGGACGGTAATTTCCTTTAAGATTGATGGATATTTAATATTATCTGTGGCTTAAAAGCTGTAGTTATAAAATTCTTAAAACTCATCACAGTAATTATTATTTAAGTATTTTTGTTAAAAGAGTCCTATTGTCACTTTTTTGATCGGTAATTTTGTGTAAAAGTATCATAAAAAATAATATCATGACGAATTTTCCTAATTAAATTAAATCCTCAATCCTCTTCTCGTAGTTTGTGAAACTAAAGGCAGGCCTCAAAATATTTCTCTGACAAGCAAGCAAATCAAACAATACCAAAATCTATTTTGTCGTTTTAAGACAAACAAAAAGAACATCTAACTTAATTCTCATAAATATTATTTATTGTTACGACAACGAAATTCTCTTTAAAAAAGAAAAAGACAGATATAGAATTTCTTAAATACAAAAATGATTTTAGAAGAACAAGTAACGCTAAGTTCTAATTCTGTTGCTACTCACGACGGAGCTCATGTCCAGACTGCATTTCTTTAACGTGCCAAATGGCATATGCCGGACATGTAAGTCGTGGCTGACCATGTCGCCACCAACATTAAAAGGCGAAAGCAACGACATGCCCTGTCGTTGGTGCCCCCTTAGATCTCTCTAGATAGAAACTCCTATCACACCTGAGTTACATAATTTTTTTATATATGTCTCTACTAAGACATCATGGAATGTCACGATCTAGCCTAACTTAAGACCAATAAGTAATTTCAGTCTAACTTAATTTTCTAAAAAGGATATTTAACATTAGAAAATAACACTATTAACAGTCTCTATGAAAGGGAAGACAATCGTTTCTTGTGTTCTATTTTTTTCACTCACTGTTTAGCACTTAATACTAAGACTACACTTATTCAAATTCATGCAAGAATACCTCGACATGGCCAACCATTTTATAGGGTGAGTTACATAGATGAAATCAAAGAAAATCCTAATATAAAATTATTATATATTTTAATAAAAATATTAACTTGTTATGAAATTAGATTTTCTTTTATTGAACAGAGGTCAAACGGGCAGGTGACTCCCCTGATCACACCCATACTGCCAGAAGACTCGCAAGCGCGTTACTGTGTTTTAAGAATTGTTACGTTATCTTGAACGACCCTAAATCTAATTAGTTGAGCATTTCAATACTTAAGTCTGGGGTTGGTTCCACATAGTGGTGGCGGCCAAAACTCAAAAAACGCTCAGTTGTGGACGAACGTCGGTTATACGGGTGGAATTTCGTATTTTGCCTCGATGTTCGATGCTGAAATTCAGCTGCAAGTATTACTCCGAACACTCTTTGAGTTAGATTGTTGAAACGGTGCAATTAAATTTATTTTATTTTATAAATAATGAAGTAAGATTTTTTTACTGGATTTAATTGAACAATTAATTTTGTATCATTTATCAGGCATAGAAAAATTACGTAATGCAGGTAAACCGGATAAAGCTATTTTTTTATGCAACAGGCGGCAAACGGGCAGGAGGCTCACCTGATATTAAGTGATGGCTCTCAAGTGCGTGGCCGGCCTTTTAAGAAATGTTACGCGTACGGTACAAACGTTAAGGTAAGGGAAAAAGTCCTTGAAAGACCCTAAGTCGAATTGGTTCGGAAATACTTCAGTGGGCAGCTGATTCAAAATAGTATTGGTGCGCGGCAAAAACTGCCTTAAGAAACGCTCAGTTGTGAAACGACGGACATCGAGGTGATACGGATGGTATTTTTTATTCTGCCTTGACGCACGACGATAAAACTTAGCTGCCGGCATTAGTCCGAACAAAATAAACTAATCTAAAGTTTTAATTCTGAAGACTATTCTAATAGCTAGTAGAATAGTCTATGAATGCGGTGTGAAAGATATAATTCGTTTTATCAGGGACAGCTGTCCCCAAAGTTTTGTGAATACATCAAAACTTTTGCGTCGCCATGTTGACGTGTCTAACTATTTACCGATGAACTTCATAAAGCAAGCGAAAAATTCTGGAAGCCACTCCAAAGTTATGAGAGAATAGCGTTTTATTTTGTGAAGTGAATATTGAATCAGTTAACTGTCATTTTATTTACACGTCTTGACATGTGAACCGTTCTGTTCGAAATTATTACATTTATTGATACAATTTATTCCAGGGTCGTGATATAGTGAGAAGTGTAAAATACACATTTTTCTTAAACGGGCAGGGGTCTCATCTGATGTTAAGTGATACCGCCTATAGACACTTCTAGAAGGCTCGGAAGTGCATTGCCGGCCTTTTAAGAAATGGTACGCTCTTTTTTGAAGGACCCCGAATACTTCTGTGGGTAGCTGGTTCCACAGAGTGGTGGTGCGCGCCAAAAACTGCCTTTAAAACCTCAGTTGTGGAACGACGGACGTCGAGGTAATACGTATAGTATTTTGTATTCTGCCTTAACGTCCGGTGATGGAACTCCATAGGGTGGCAACGCACTCGCGAGCTCTCTGGCATTGAGTGTCCATGGGTGGCGGAATCACTTAACATGAGGTGAGCCTCCTGCCCGTTTGCCCCCAGTTCAATAAAAAAAAAAGTGAAGGTATTAATCTGAACAACTCCTATGAACTCTCACATTTATACGCAACGCCAGGGGATCAAGTCTTTTATGTGTGTCCAGTTACATGAATAAAATTAATTAATCATAAACAATTTCTCAGTATTTTTTAGGATTCAGGCAGGATACCAACCCTAGTTATTTAAAAGTCCTAAAACAACATGCTTGCTTAAAAATACAAGAAAGTATGACGTCACAAATTTCACACCTTCACGTCAATTATAATAAAACAGAAATTACAACAAGCAAGGAAAAAAACACAGGCAAACATCAAAAACTAAAACTAAATAGATTTTAATCGATACATTTTCCTACACCTTTGTTAATCTTGCCCTCACAAAAGAATATTATAACATTGAACCAAAATCATAGAAAACAGTGAAAAACAAGGACATAATTAGTTATATTTATCGTGGAATATTTCAAATTTCGCGGCAATAGACGTTAATATAGCTTTTTCTGCATTTAATGAATTTAAATGCATTAAATTCATTAAATGCAGAAAAAGGAGCTATTTTTATCAAAAAATGTGCTCAAACTATCACAGAACCACTGTACATAATACTGAACTTATCCGTGAACACATTTGGCATTTATCCTGATGTATGGAAGATAGCTAAAATAATACCGATTCATAAGAGTGGCTCGCGGTTGAGTATTGAAAATTACCGCCCAATATCGATACTTAATACTTTCAGTAAAGTCTTTGAAAAGATAATTTATAAAGCCATCCACAATATAATAAGTAATTCACTTCCCGATGAACAGCATGGTTTTATCAATAAACGTTCTACGATAACCAACTTAACCGTGTTTACGAACTATGTACTGCAAAGTATGGATGGTGGTGCACAGGTTGATGTAATTTACACAGACTTTGAGAAGGCTTTCGACAGAGTGGATCACACCATCCTATTGCATAAGCTTCAACTTCTAGGGATACGTGGTGACCTTCATCGCTGGTTTTGTTCATATATAACAAATCGTAGACAGGCGGTTGCGGTGGGCAGTGCTAGAAGTGACTTTGTTCATATAAGTTCTGGAGTTCCTCAAGGATCTATATTGGGTCCCCTGTTATACAATGCATATCTTTATGACATAAATAGTAGCATTAAAGATTCAAATTACCTTATGTTCGCTGATGATAAAAAGATATACTTAAAAATAAACAAAGAAGGAGACTGTCAAAAAATTCAGGCTGACTTAAATAACCTTTCCAATTATTATAGACAGAATCGAATATCGGTTAATACTTCTAAATGTGTCAAAATAACATTCACCAGAAAAAAAAACAAAATTGACTTTAGCTATCATATTAATAACAAATCCGTAAAAGAAGTAGATTGTGTTCGTGACTTAGGTATATGGTTAGACTATAAAATGACGTATAATAACCATATTGACACCATAGTTGACAAGGCCTATAAGCAGCTTGGTGTTGTAAGACGTGTTAGTGAACATTTTCATGATGTCGACTGTATGAAAGTGCTATACTATACATATGTAAGAAGTATTCTCGAATATGGTTGCTCGGTTTGGTCACCTAGTTACACTGTACACAAAGAAAAAATTGAAAAGACTTCATAAAATTTATCTCCTATAAGACCTACAATAAGTTTAATACATATAATGACGCGTGTGAACATTTTAAAATTAATACTTTAGACTCTCGACGAAAACAATATGATTTATTGCTACTACATGACATTATCTCAAATAAAATTAATTGCAGCTTCTAGAAAAATTGCCCTTCCTTGTTCCTGCCTACCAGACTCGTAATCGTGCTTTGTTTCATGTTCCTCACATTAACACTAACTATGCAAAAAACTCAGTTTTATATCGCGCAGCCCGGACATACAACGACCAATATTTAAGCCTTGACCTGTTTAAGCTGTCGCGGAATATGATTAAAAGGAGTATTAAGAATATCCATAGCGCAAAATCACCTGCATCATAAGCATACCCCACATACACACCTTCACGTACTTACACTCACTCTTACACCATCACACAACACAGCCAAATTAGGTATTATTTAGTTGAATGTATTGAATATTTTTTTTTTTGTTGTTTGTTTGATTCTGTAATTTTTTTAACCTTTTTGTAGTAAAATGTATTATGTATTCCATCTCTGGCTATATTTTCATGATGGCACTTGAAAGCTCCGGTGTGACAATTACAGCTGATTCTGTGAAGACTAAGCTTCTGCAAGAAGTGAGAAGCTCTGAGTCTAGTGCATTGTATGTCAAAAGCAAGGGAAATCAGTTTGTCAAACAAGCTCAAGATAAAAATAAAACAAGTAAAGGTCCAAGGTGCTATGTGTGCAATCAATATGGGCATATAAGCAGATATTGCCGAAGTAAGAAAAAGGAACAGAAGTCTAAGGAGAACACAGATTCTGGGTATGTTGCTGTGTTATCTGCAACAATAAACAACGACAATAATTGGTATATTGATTCTGGAGCATCAATGCATATGACAATGAATCGTAACTTGATTTACGATGAAATAACACCTCCAATTTCCACAATAAGAGTAGCTAATGACAAGAAGCTAATTGTGAAGGCCTGTGGAAAAGTAAATCTTAATGTTGTCAATACACAAGGTCAGTTGGAAACTATCAAGGTACAGAATGTTCTCTATATTCCTGAGTTGGCTACGAATCTTCTCTCTGTCAGTCAGATAATAAATAGTGGCTGTCAAGTACAATTTGACAAACAAGGTTGTAAAATTTTGAATGAAACAAACAAGCAAGTTGCGGCTGCTAAAATGATAAATAATATGTACAGGCAACTTACACATAGTATTCCAGCATATATATCTGCTTCAACAGAAAATGATGACTTTTACTTATGGCATCAGCGTATGGGTCATTTGAACTACACTGACCTGAAGAAGCTGGAGACCTGTGCTGAAGGTGTGCAAATGTCCCTGAGCAGTAATGTGACCTGTATCTCCTGTATAGAAGGTAAACAAACAAGCTTGCCATTCAAAAGTGAAGGTTTCCGAGCAACAAAATTGCTAGAACTTGTTCACTCCGACATATGCGGGCCCATGGAAGTGAAGTCACTCGGAAATGCAAGGTATTTTCTTACCTTTACTGATGATTATTCTAGAAAAGTGACTGTTTTCATTTTAAAATCAAAGTCTGAATGTCTTAATAAATTTAAAGAATACAAATGTCTTGTAGAGAACCAACTTGACACTAAAATTAAAGTATTAAGAACCGATAATGGAACTGAGTATATAAATAATGATTTTGCTGAATTTTTGAAGTCATCCGGCATACAACATCAAACATCAATTCCATACACGCCTCAACAAAATGGCTTATCTGAACGTTCATACGTTCAGATAAGCCATTCAGATTCAACAGGACACTGCTTGAAAAAGCCAGATGTATGTTAATCAATGCTAACTTACAGAAAAACTTGTGGGCTGAAGCAATAATGACAGCAGCATACATAGTGAACCGTTCACCAACACGAGCACTAAATTATATAACACCTGAGGAGATGTGGAGTGGAATGAAACCTGATGTAAGTCACATGAAAATATTTGGTTGTTATGCAATGGCTCAAATACCTAAAGAGAAAATTAAGAAATGGGACTCTAAATCACAGAAACTTATTTTTGTTGGTTATTGTGAAAATAGTAAAGGATATAGATTATTAGATTCCAAAACCAAAATTGTCATTAAAAGTAGAAATGTAATTTTCCTAGAGAATAGTATAACAAGAAATGTGGTTCCTCTCTCATTGTCAGAATCAGAAAATAAAGAAACCGATCATGTAATTGAAAGTTTTTCAAACCATGAAGATAACACCACAGATTTATCGTCTCATACAGCCGTGGATCACAGCGATGGTTCTAATGACCCTGAGTATGTACCGGAGATGTCAGTGAAGTATCCTCAGAGTTCTAATATAACACTTCGTCCTCGAAATAAAATTAATAAGAACACAGAAGCTAAGACTTACCAATGCTCAAGTAATGTACCACTCTCTGTCACACCACAAACATATGCAGAAGCATTGTCATCAAAAGACTCTAACTTGTGGATGAAGTCGATTAAAGAAGAGCTGAAAGCACATAGTGATAATGGTACATGGCAGTTAGTGGAACAGCCACCTGAAGCTAGAGTTATAGGATGTAAATGGGTGTTTCGTATAAAGGATGAAACTGAAGGACTAAGGTACAAAGCAAGGCTATGCGCTAAAGGATTCACACAGAAAAGCGGTATTGACTATACTGAGACATTTGCACCAACTGTCAGATCAACTCAAAGTAACATACTTGAATGTTACTCTGATGCCGACTATGCCAATGATCCTGACACCAGAAGGTCTATCACTGGTTACATCTTCATGAAAAATGGAGCAGCAGTGACGTGGAGCACTCAACGACAATCGACCGTCGCTCTGTCTACCACTGAGGCAGAGTTTATGGCATCCTGCTGTGCTACAAAAGAAGCTCTCTGGGTTCGGCAGTTAATGCTTGATATTAACGAATATAAACAGAGTTGTATTAATCTTCATATAGATAATCAAAGTGCTATTTGTTTGATCAAGAATAATGATTTTCATAAACGATGTAAACATATCGATATTAAGTATAACTTTGTAAAAGAAAAATATGCACAAAAATTGATAGATTTGAAATATGTTAGTACTAATAGTCAGTTAGCTGATATATTTACAAAAGCTCTATGTAAAGTAAAATTTCAATATTTCAGAGAGAAACTTGGTGTGATTGAGAAACCAAAAATGTAAAGCTATCATATTACTGTGTTGTTCAAGTATGTTTATATAAAGTTTTTATAACTAAGCTATTTAATGTTTGGTTTTCATTTGTTAGCTTTAATAGAAGGCTCAAATTTAGTAGGAGTGTTAGTCTATAAAATGTAAATTTGACGCCTTCAGCAATTATAGAATACATCACTTGTTGTCGATGTCATATCTGGTATCTATGATTTGCTCTGTGTATAAGCTTACTTCCTTTTACGCCTTTGTCTGGTTAACAATAAAATATAATTAACACAGTGATTAATAAAATACCCGTTTCATTTAACAAACATCGTGGAATATTGCTAATTTCGCGGCAATAGACGTTAATATCGCTATTTTCTAGATTAATCTTGCTGAATTTCTATATATTCTAATGAAAATATCAAATATTTATCTGTCTTGGCAATCTCTCGCTGACCACGATTGTTGAAAAGCACTCGAACTGTCGAGCAATGTAAATTTTAAAAAGAAGTTTTATTTGAAAAAGACGAATTGTGCGATTCTCAACCCTGAGACGGTTGCGCGGTAAAGCGAGTACCTACGCATTAGGCTTTGGTAACTCGCGTTGTAAGAAATACGAGGTCTGATTGAAGTGTACATATGCAAACGCGCGCTTCGAGCCAAGCGCACGTTTACAGATTTTGGTTGAAACGCGCGTAGCGCACGTGTTAGCCGCGCGCTTCAAGATACATTTTGTTGAACGAACGCACGCTTTCGTGGAAACACGATGACGAGAATGGAGAACATTCATTTTGATTAGGATCTCTATCAATGAAATACAAGCGACCAACTATGTGGGATATGGAAATTTCCGAACTGTGACAGATGTATATAGTATATTCGCCCTACTTACGCTCGTCGAGCGCTTGAAAAAATTTACGTGTGAATACTTTTGTAACAAAGTGTAACAAGCTTCTTTTGCGTAACGAGATAAAAATCTTTTCAAAAATTTTATCTTTCGCCTTGTTCTACGTTTGTAGAAAAAAGGACACTAGCAATAGAAAAAACTAAAATGTTGACTATAGCTAACTTCAGGGTGACGGATTTTTATGACGGTGTAACAAAACGTGGCGGTTTGTGTGGTTTTGTTTATAAATTTACTCTCATCATTTTTCCCTAACGCGCCAAAAGAAGCATAACTTTAGAAAAAAAAGTTAAGTCTCGGGCGTGCTCTAGAGCTTTGTACATATGTTTAAAATACTTGTACGGTAAAAGATCAGCATACTGAGGTCACTGGCTTATTTGACTGTGTCAATTATAAATGGCCAAAACCTATAACAGAAACAATTGCAAAATCTAATGTATAAATATCTGCTCCACGGACTTAATTCGGTACTTCATACATGTTAAGTGGCTGTATTTAAACGTTTCGATTATAGTTTTATCTATATTCAAATCTAAATTGTCGTTTAATGAGGGATAAAAATATTTATCAGATTCAAACTCATAAAACTCCTTATCTATAACCGTTTAAAAGTAACTAGTTTGTAACAAATTAAATGCCTGAAATAAAAATATATAATAACTTTTAACATTAATATAAGCTCCTGTTATTAGACATAGGGCACGTTGGTTAGGATATTTGTAAATGAGTATAGCTGTTATTCGTAATTATACAATCGAAGTGGTTTTACTTATTTATTTAGTAATCCTACAACTAATAAAAATTATATATAAAAACAAACAGTTACACTAAAAATATAGCCAAAGATGGAATACATAATATTTTATTTACAAATAATATGTGGAATTTTAATTAGCCACTCGTTGTTTAATAATTTAATATACTATTTTTCATAAAACATAAAATAAAAATATATCATAAATTCTCTTTTCTTAATTTTAAATTCAAAAACAAAATTTAATTATTAAAAAGACTTAAAAATTAGTTTTCCAAAGAAGTTCCACTTCTGACATGTGTACTTTGTACGCACGCACTTTTTCTATTATATTTTATCTTTAACTTTTTATAATAATTCTGTACCTAACACTAGGTAAATGTTTAGGTAATAGATTGATAGTTTCCTCGCAATATTTTTCTTCATCACGCAACTATTAACAGAGAGTCGCATTTGAGAGTCTAGCACCCACCCACTTTCGTTAATGTTATAAATTAAATACATTATTATTCGTCTATAATGTTACTTAATAATACATAGACCCAGTGGCGCTACAACCTTTACGGTCTGAGCCTAAGATTTCTGTATCTGCTCCGTGATCATTTCTTATAGACAAGTCAACCTTCTGTGCCTGGTTTCCTCACCACGATTATGGAACACTCCTTAATAGTACGAGCGATAAATGCGCACATAGACTCAGTCCATTGGTGCGGAGATCGAACCTACGACCTCATGATGAAAGTCTCACGCTGAAGCCACGAGGCCAACACTGCTCAGTAACACATAATGCATACAATTCACAGGTTCAAATAGCTGTTAATTTAAAGTACAGAAATCATACCGGCCATCGTCATTAACTATAAACTATTGTAAGGATCTTTGTATACAGCCAATATACAAACATATACAACCTTCGTAGTCAAAAACAATCGAAATAAAAAGTAAAACATTATGTAATAATGCTTTAGCGCAACAATACACGGCAGCGCGGAAAAATAATTACGAAAAGATTGTAAACGAAATAAAACATCATTAAAACAAAACCTTGCGCTCTTCAGATGTAAGGTCACATTTTAATGAACTTTCATTTTCATGTAAGAAGTTTCAGAGTAACTGTATACAGGGACATTCTTGTTTAATTCTTCAGCGCAAGGTGATTTTTTCAGGCAGTTTTCGCGCCAAAACTATGTGGAACCAGCTGCCCACCGACAGCCATGTACGAATTTTCATACAAATTGAATGAACGAAATCTGATTAGGGCTAAGGTCACGTGGAAACATAAACTGTCTCGTTTATTCGATGTCATGGTATGTATAAGCGATGCATTTCAGTTGAAAGTTGTCAATAGGCTCGCAATCATCGCTCATGGTAGACCCACAGAAGGCTAATAACCTACTTGATTATTATGAGATAAAAATATCAAGAAACAGACACAGAAGACTGACCTAGACCAAGGGTTGTAGCGATGTTCATTTAATACGTCTTGTTTAGTAATAATTTTATTTAAAAGCGCAGCGATACTTATTACTCAAAATAACATATTTGCTGTGTAAAAATTACTAGTCTGCAAAAAAAATTGACATCATGAAGCTGTATACAGATGATTTAGAAGTAACGGAATAATTTACAATAAACCTTGACAAAGAGGTAAGAAAAAAGGGTAATATTTTGCTTATTATTTAAAAAAACCACTAGCGCTTTTAGGACTGGACCACTGATTTCTGAATCTGCCCTGGTGATAATTTATTTTGTAATTTTCAATACGAATTTTCCCTTTTGTCGAACTCAAAAACAGGGCGGTTTATGCCAGTGAGGTGGTCGCGCTCAAATCAGTCGTGCAAGCAGTCATTTTATGATTCTGTACATATCTGATAAGAAGGGAGCTTGTAGTTTATTGTTTATTAGAATGCCAAAACGTAAAATGACTGCTTTACGACTGATTTGAGCGCGACCACCGCTGTGAAAACCGCTGAGTGAGTTCGAAAAGTGAGTTACAGAATCGCAAAGGCAGATCTGTGATCATTTATTTTTATTTTTCAACCTTTTGTACTGCCTAATGATTTTTCGGTCTAAAGCTTGCCGGTTTCCTCACAATATAATCTTTTACTATAAGCGAATGGTAAATACGCACTCAGTTAAAGGCGCAAGATCAAGTCACTAGGGCAACACTATTCTAATATCTGGTGCCTTCCTGTAAATGTGAATCAAAGCACGTTACCATGGTAACCGTTCTTTTTACATAATCATAGTGTACTGCTTGCTAGTCTGTGGACTGTGAAATGTGTGTTTAAAATTTATATGTATTGAATGTCAGGAGTATGTGTATAGTATGTTGATGAGCAAGCTGCACTAGATAACTAAATATATGAGAGGGTGAGATTGAACACATAGTATTACCTCAAGACAATTTTAATTCTAAGGCTTTACACGTATGTTACCTATACCGATTTTTTTTATAAGTCCTCGAAGGCGTCAATTATTTCAGACTTAACTCGTTCTTTTTACCTAAAGACATTTAAACAAAACGGATTTCTAATCTCAATCCTATCAGTGTGTCTGTTTGATTGATGGATGTTCCCCGCCTTCGAAATAATTTGGCAATCTGTCACTCGAGAAGACACCTTAGGGAATAAATGTAGATTTACGTTTTGTCAAATACTTTGAATATAGACAGTCAACTATTAAGCGTTATGCGCATTTCCACGACAGTTTCTCTTATTTTATGAAAGCCCATGACTTCTCTGTTTATTAAGGTATTTTATTAATAATTCAATACTATTCAAAATTATAAGTAACTATATTTCTTTAGCCACTTACCAACATAAATACAAGCTGACATACAGATAAACCAAGATCTTTGACAATATACAACAGTAGGAGATTTTGGAACGACTATCAAGAAGCTCAGTGAATAGTGGAGTGGTGAATGGTGAATGACACATTACGGAAAGCGTGTCAGAGGGCAAGATAAGCGATGGGAAGACATATTCACAAACATGATGGAAAATTTAAGGCGCAATGAAAGCGAATGGAGAAGAGTAGGGGAGGCCTTTGCCTTTTGGCAAGTGTATGATGAGGAGGATTGGATATTATTATAATAAGACCTTATTAAAATCCTCTATTATCTGAATAAAAGGCTGTCGTCGTTACACTTTGTATGTAGAATACACATATATTCTTAAGTAGTGCAATGTAGACATAGCAAAGAAAAAACATTCAGTACGGTAGTAGATACATTATTAATTTATTTCTGTAATATATAATAATAAGTCTCAGTTTTTCTATTTTTCTTTATATAGTGTTTTGGTAACAATTGTTAAGTTACAATTTCATTAGACCGTTGGAAGAGCGGAGAACCCTGATGTAGGTCAATGTAACTTGTTATTGAATAAAGAAATTTGGAATTTGAATTATCGAGCAAAAAACACAAGTAGGTACTAATGATTTTACACTACTTTTAAAACTCACTCCAGCCCTGCGATTCTGTAACTCACTTTTCGAACTCACACAGCGGTTTTCGCATCGGCGGTCGCTTTCAAACCAGTCGTGAAGCAGTCATTTTATGATTTGGCATTCTGAAAAGGTGGGAGCTTGTAGTTTATTGTTTATCGTCGTTTTGTTATTGTTTATTGTCGAAAAGTGAGTTACAGAATCGCAGGGCTGTTAATAGAAAAAGGAGTTGCCTCCAAAATTATAACCTATTGACTCATTTGTACTAAAGTAAATTTCAACATCAGATAATTTACAATTCCAATCACACAATCTACCGTAATAAGCTATGTAAGTTTTATAAGTCTAGGTTTTATAACCTCCTCTGAATACATAATAATGCAGTCAATACACAAAGAGCACGGAAAGACGATTTGCATATACTTAAAGTGCACTTAAAATATCTTGGGGCAACGGGTTTATAGACGTTTAAATTTTTACATGGAATTGTTAAAGTTTCAGAAAAACCGAGTGGAATAAAATTTGCATATGCAATTTCGAAGATAAAAAGCTGTTGAACTTAAGTGTTTCTAAATGCAGATTATAGGTTCCTGTAATGTACAATGTGTTAAAAAAAAAAAATTTGACATTAAAGTCAAAAATACCAGCTTATAGCTTTTATATGAGAAAGTTGTTTTATCTCTAAAAATTTTAGTCGTTGCTCTCTGTAAATATCTAGTATTAATTTAGTTTTTTTATAGGACAAAAGGAAAAAATTAAAACAACAAACAAAATAAAAGAAACCGACAAAAAACAAAAGGAGTATGGCAGAAGGCTCACGATTGCGTTTCCGCGCTTTAAATAATAAATTAGAATGCTTCATGATATGAGGGCATCCTAAGTTATAAGTTCGGAAATATCGCAACGAGCAACGCGGTGTTAGGTGTGCAATTTTATATTATAAATCAATCAAAACTCCTTAAATTATATTTATTTAACATAGACAAAAACAAAACACCATATTTTCTTTTAAATATATTTATATTATTTGCAAGGACCAAATGAAGCTTTTTTATTGTTCACTATCCTATATGTGTCAATCTTAATCTAAGCTGTCATTTTATTGGTACGAAGATAGCGCCAACATGTCACTGACATATTGACAGATGGTCTGTGGATGAAAAGAAAACTGTCTCATTGAACATTGGTATAACTTACTTATGTGGTTAACCATTGTAATGTGTCCTTGAATAAAAGATCAAAGATCTCGTTAAACGTAAATTTATCAGTAAACCTTTTTATAAGTTTGAAGATAATTTAAGTGATCCTAATCCTTGGGATTGATTTGCTCCAACTCAAACAATTTGTTTGACTCAAAACTTAGCAATTAAAAAGAGTAGCGGGGAGTTTCTTGCCAGTTCTTCTCGCCCGCTCTACGCCCTTGACTTGCGAATTGGTAGTAAATGTAAATTTGGAATCAATTTAACTTCTTTTCTGACGTTCTTAAGTGTACTTGGTTACCTATATGAATAAAGTTATTTTGAGTTTGAGTTTGAGTTGGACGCTATAAAATATACTAAAATATGCATGGATTAAAGTATACCATTGATGACGTCATTAAATCACGTATCATGGCATGTCAGGTACCATTTGTCATAAGCTCGGTGCAGTAATGAAGTAAACGTAAAAGGAGCGGCTTACAAGTAGGATATCCAAGGCAATAAAGTTTGTGGGTGTAGGTCTTGTCGGACCTGGACCAAATCCAGGAGGTACTAGAGAAGGGACAAGTTAAAAGTTCCCAGGCGAGCATGCACGGTGAATTCCATGCTAGTGGATTAAGCAAGAGAGGTATGTAGTAAGTGGAGATCCATGGTCTTTTCACAGGATCCACGCCTTTTTTCTAAAGCCGGGTATCCACTATGTTCGCGAACCTCTTGCGCTCCGCGCTCCCGTAACCGCTCTGATGGAGACGGTAACGCGTATCTCCATAGCTCCACAGTCCTCTTGTCCACGAACAGACTGAGCTCCCTTTTGTGTTCGCCCAATTTACCGCCACCCATTGGAGCGCGGAGCGCGCACCGTTCACGCTCCACGTTCGCAAACGTATCCACTCGTTGCAAGTGCGCGGAGCGCAAGAGGTTCGCGAACATAGTGGATACCCGGCTTTAAGCAATAGGCCCTTTAGAAAAAAGACGTAAATACAAAAATAAATATTAAAATAAATGCAGGTAAAAAGTTCATTTTTGTCCTAAGACGCTAGTTAGAGAAAAAAATATGATATTTAAACCGATTTCTTTTTTATAAATTTCAGGAAAATGTAGAAAATTTTATATCCTACGTGTTTTCTATAGGATACAAAATCAAAAATACTCTTTTTTGAAACAAGAATGAATCACGGCCTTTTAAGAAGTGGTAGGTTATTTTTTTGACGCTAAGTCAAATTGGTTCGGAATTACTTCAGTGGGCAGCTAGTTCCACATAGTTGTGGCGGCAAAAACTGCCTTAAACGCTCAGATATGGAACGACGGACGTCGAGGTGATACTAGTAGAATTTCGTACTCTGTCGCGACGTCCGATTATGAAACTCAGCTACTGGTATTAATCCGAACGACTCCTCTGAACACACTTTATGATAAATGCGATAGAAGATGCAGAGAGACCGCACAAATATTTGTCAAGACCGCTTAAGTGCGATTATACTTCTTACTTAATTCACATGTGATAATTATAAGTTCTTAATTACAGGAACACATTCAAATTATCCTCAAAATCGTCTAAACTTGTACAAGAGATTCGGATTAAACTTTTCGTCGTAGTTTAACGCTTGAGGCCTGAAATTCGGAATGAAGGAGTCCAATTAGCGAAAACGACCTCCACATATGAGCCTTTAACATTTCCTACTGTGTTTAAGTGTTGAGGGCCACATTACTTGAAGAGTTGTAAGACAAGTTCTCTGTGTAAATATTAAATACCTTTTGGAAAACATTTATCGTCAGAAATAGTTCACTGATATTTATTATTTCAGCTTGCTTGTTAGACTGTTATTAAGTCTATTTATACTTTATCACAGCCTAAGGAAGGAAGGATTCACTACAGGAATAATCTCCCGCTTATGTAACATGTATGGTCCTTCAAGAAAAGAGCGTACCAATTCTTAAAAGGCCGGCAACGCACTCGCGAGCCCTCTGGCATTGAGAGTGTCCATGGGTGGCGGTATCACTTAACATCGGGTGAACCTCCTGCCCGTTTGCCCCCTGTTCTATAAAAAAAAGTTAACAGAAAAATAGATTGAATTTCTGGGTTAACTTTCGAAAATTTTAATATACGTGCTTAGCTAATAATAATTGTTGCAAACTAAAAAGCTGTGTTGGCTTAGTGGTTTCATTGATGAAATGAGAAGGTTCGTTCCCCAGCCGTGCATCAATTCGCATCTAACACTTGCTCATACAGTAAAGGAAAACATCGTGAGGAAACCGGAATGTCTTAAGTCCAAAAATCGAAGGCTTACACAACCCTTTTCTCTGATATCAGACAAAAGGCTAATCACCTACTTGTCTTTAAAACAAAAATGATCAAATAAAAGGATTTAATCGTAGGCCCTTTTAGGGTTGTATCGCCACTAGATTATCTAATATAAAAAATTCTCGTGTCGCGGTGTTTGTGGTTAAACTCCTCCGAAACGGCTCGACCGATTCTCATGAAATTTTGTGTGCATATTGGGTATAACTGAGAATCGGACAACATCTATTTTTCATCCCCCTAAATGTTATGGGTATTCCTTACCTTATTTTTTATTATTTTTTTATTTTTGATACAGCATTAAAAAATACATACAACCCCAAATTTTCACCCCTCTACGATCAACCCCTATTTTTTATTATAAATGATAAACATGGCAAGACGACGTTTGCCGGATCAGCTAGTTATTATTGTGGCTAAAGTTGTTTGGTTGTGCACCAATCAAACACTTTTATCTATGGATATAGAAGAAAAATTGATTGGTGAGAAAATCATTGCTACGTTTGCTCTGCCTTAGATCCTAAAATCAATAACTTGTGTGTAAATACAGAAGGCTGATCATATAAGTATCAATAAAAGTTATAAAAAAAAATTCAGAATTACCCGGTTACGGCAGATTCAAGGGTTGCAGAAGTTCTTAATTATTTTATAATTAACAATTTATTGAATAAAACATGTCCAATCAGCTTCTAATTTGTTACGTAAATTTTTATTTTCTTTTTCTCCTGTTTCGTGTTATTGTAATGTAAATAAAGAGTTATTATTATCACATCGCCGTTCATGCTTCGTAAGGTCTACGTCGTAGCTCCGTGCTACGTAGCCTGTTTGAGTGTCTTGTTGATGAACGCGCCGCTGTAGCTGTAGGAAAAAAATATGGTCGTGAGATTTTAGGTTGTAGCAATGCGAAGTTACCTTTTTTGTTATGTTAATACTGTTACGTCATAACTCTTAGTTTATGTTAGTCTTTTACTTATATTGAATAAGACTAAGTTTATATGAAAAATATAAAAGTATTTAATTTTTGTACAGAAATTAAGAGACGCGTAGGAAATACGAATTATTAGTACACAGACCGCCATGCCAATTCCGCCAAAAATCATGAAAGAGTTAATTATAGCATAATACCTGCTCGTTACCGCTAAATCTAATATATAAAATTCTCGTGTCACAATGTTCGTTCCTATACTCCTCCGAAACGGCTCGACCGATTCTAATGAAATTTTTATGCATAATCAGTCTGAGAATCGGCTACTACCTATCTTTCATACCCCTTAATGTTAAGGGGACCACCCTAAATTTTTATTTTTATTTTTTAGATAAAATTTATACATACAAAAATACATACAACCCTTAATTTTCACCCCTCTACGATCAACCCGTATATTTGTTAATTAAAATCATATGACTTGAACTCCGAGGTTTTTATAGAGAAAAATTCGCCGAAAAACCTAAAAAGTTTTCATTCCAGAAAACTGAACATTCTCTGGGGTAGCATAGCAAAATGTTCCATGTTGGTATGTACTAAAAAGGTAGGCTAAATAAAATCACATTAAGGAGAAACGAAGTTCGCGGGGGAAGCTAGTACTATTCTAAAAATATAAATTTTTCAAGTGAGAAGATATAGTATATTTTGAATACAAATATTTTTAAAACGTGAACGAAAACTAGGAGGGTTTACGAAGCCCTCGGGCGTGGCTATTCCTCGGGGCGTGATTCTTTCAATTGTTTCGCGTTTTCCCGACATCCGCGGCTTGAAAATGAATATAAAATTAAACTTTGCTTTAACAACTTGAATAGAGTTCACTTTAATACATCTTGATCTTGGAGTAGATTTAAACATTTTTTTTTAATTAGTGCTGAATGCCAAGTGAATATTCTTGATGTTACAAGGGGTATGAGGGGGGGTACAAGGTGGAGGAAACAGTTATCATTTTAACACTTATTCATAAAAACTATGTCAATAAGTCTAATTGCACTCTTAACTAGAGTACTCTTCACTCCTTCTCTCAAATTGTGTTTACGCTGTGATGAAAAGGGACAAATTAGTACTTTACTCAAAACAGTGCAATTAGACTGATATTAATGAATTTTTTTTTTATAAGACATATGTAGTCCGTTGCAACCAAGATGGATCTTCGTTTTTTTAAATAAATAAATAATTATTCTAAACCAATATAAATATTTTCTAAAATAATTATGTACGTTTACAAGATTATTTTACAACCAAGCTATTTAACAAAAAAATATATCCAAGTCCCTGATAATTAAAATAATAATAAAATACTAGGTGGAAACTCAGTAGTAACATCATTATAAAGAAAATAATTCTATATATTCTACTAATATTTAAAATTTTGGAGTCATTTCCCTCGTATCTAACTTTAATAATACCCACTAACTGACGTGAGACTGATCTTAAATTAAATTCTTAAATTAAATTATAATGATTCATTGCACTTTTTATTAATGATTTTTTTTTTTATGTGTCCTTTATTAGTTTTTTTTTGTCTGTTTAGTTTTTTTTTTTTTTTTCTCACAGTGGTTGCCTGGAAGAGATCGCTCGAAAGCGATAAGGCCGCCAGGTTGCTCTCCTTTTATTTAATTATGTCAATTGTACTATATTTATGTATATGCAACGAAGTGTTAATAAATAAATATAAATAAATAAATACTTAATATATACACGCAAACAGTAAAAAAGCTAGAATTTCAAGACCGCTACAGAAATATTAATTTCAACTATTAAATCACCAATAAAAACCGTAATTCCAAATTCAAAATGTAAAACATACCTTCACCAAATCATGTAAAAGAGGAATTGCTGACGGAAGGATTGGTTAACAAATTGGATAACTTGTGGAAAAAATCTCCAGGGATATGGAAATTTCGAGAACCCTTGAGCGAGGTAAGGGTCAGCTTTCCTTAGCACCCTTAATTAGCTGAAAGCCGGAAGATTATTTTTATTTTCGGAACTTTATATGTTATAAAGATTTTGTTTATTATCTACTAAATTCCTGTAATATGTTTAAAATAGGGACTTTATATGTTTATAAAGAATATTAAAATTCATTGTATATCTATATTTTGATTATTATTCAGTTTTGTCAATGTTAGTAAAGATTATAATAATAATTTTATGATAATTGAATTTGATGCTACAAAATTTTAACATAAATACAATATAAATTCTTTTTTAATAAATCGGGCATATTTCGTTTATGAATTATTCTTAAAATCAATAATAATAACAATAAAGCCTCATTTATTCCTTGAAAAATTCATCCACATTATAAAAAAGATACATAAACATTTTTATTAAGACCTCTTATAGAGTACTGACCTCCTCCTGGCTCAATGTTTCCTTTTTACTACCTTACTTATTGATAATATAAAAGTATTAATATAATAACATAATATTATAGTTTTAAGACGTTTAAAAATTATAATGAAACAGAAGAAGTTTCCCCACCAACTTCTTTAGTAGTTGGCCCACTGTGCAAGAAAGCCATCTCTCTTTCTTTTCCCAGGTGGCCCTTTTCACCTTGTTACTCTGTTTGTGCATCTGCCATTTACTATAATTTTTTAACGTCTTTTTAAAAAACTATAATATTATGTTTTTTATAGCTTAGTTCAGGTAACAAATATATCATTAGGATAAATATTAAAAATAAATAAGTGGCGTTGCAACCTTTTTAGGTTTGGGCCTCAGATTTCTGTATCTAATAGGCAAGTAGGTGATCAGCTTCCTGTGCCTAGGATAAATATTGCAGAACATAAAATACTTTTCCATATAAACGAAATACATTACCATAATTCGTTCATTAATAAGTGGCGTAAAGTTCGATACGTCACTAAGATTAATTGTCCGAATATCCATTATGCTCTGTTGTCCACGCTTTGGGCCCTTTTATATTGTCGACTATTGTTTTGCTTGGGATCAACAAAAAGTTTTAAAAGTTCTTACACCGACCATAATCTGGTTATATACAAATCCACAATTTAAACCCTGTCGCCCAGACATAAAACCTAAAAGCAAGACAATGATAATTCCGAACGAAAACATAATTATGTCGTCTAAATAACGAGGTCACGAATAATTTTTTGTTTTTGTCGGTCATTTAAAACTTTCATTAGTGAATTCGTGCGCGCTAAAAATTCCACTTTATTTTTCTTTAAGTTGTTTAATTAAATCGTCGCTCGGCTGAATGGGTTGCAACATGAATGTTTTCTCTGTAAACGACGGCGGAACTTTTCAAAATTTACGCTAACGTTTTAAAATCTAGGTAGATAGTAACTGGCCTTTGAGTCGAGGAGCTCGTTTAGCACTAAATTGTGGTTTTAAAAGTTACGCAATTAATGTTCGGGCAGACCTTAACGACGCCTGAAATTTTTCCGTTTACCTTAAATGGAGTTCTAGCAAAGCAAACCGATATTGCTAATTGGTCACGAATTTTATCACTACAATTATGGCTATAAATCTGCTCTAAATTTTGTGAGCCAAAGCTTATTAAATAAAATATATATTATATATTTTAAATATATTATATAATATTGAACTATTATAATACCTGTACCTCGATACTTCGCACGGGTGTCAAATACAGCTTCCTACATTCGCACTTTGTACCACTTTATAATTGTAAACCAATTATAATAGACCAGACCAGGGTCGATAGTTTTTGAAAACAAAAAATAATAGTTGGAGGATAACCATTGCAAAAGGAGGAGAATATTATTAAAATGAAAGGAAAAATAATTAACGGGCGATCTGAGTTCGGGGAGGGGAAGGGGTGAGTTTTTAAGGGTAAAAACGGTTTACCTCGATTTCCGGCGAAACTCAAAGTCCTATGGAAAAAAGTCAAATCAAAAAATCAAGTTTTTATCTTTTACAAAAAAAAATCCACGAAGTTGGGTGAAAAGTTACCTTTTTATGTCCGAAATACGCTGTAATTTATTTGATTTGAAATATTTATGTTTTCAGCTTATTTTGAATTAATATCGAAAAAGCACCCTAATTTTCAATCGAAAATTCACCCGTCAAAATATCAGCTTTTTTCAAAAAATTCTTCTACCCTGATCTATAAGTATTAGTTTGAAGTATTAATTTTTTTAATTTCATTCATAGAAATTTGTAAATTCTAGTAGTGAGTTTCGTTTTTTTTATTATTATTGTAATGAATGAACACTTCGGTGGACGATAAACTTGTGACCAATTTATGTTTCAGCGTCCCATAACACAGTTCTTTTTTTTAAATAAATAATTAACAAAAGGTTTCAGTACTTTTCACATCGTAATTTTTCGTACCGGTTTTGTATTGCATATTTTTTTTCTGTCATATGATAGCTATATGTTACAGAAAAGAATATAAAAAACCTAATGTACAAACAGCGGGTGCAGGTGAATTAATTTTGACCCAAATAATAGGTGAAAAGTTATTTTAATACTTCGATTAGACAAAGGTGTGTGGAATGTGAGCAAAGGCAGAGATTAAACATTCTTGTAAAGGCCAGACCGCATTCCGTTACCTGAGTGAAAATCGTACTACATTGCGTGCTACGTGCTTGGGCTAATGATATGTTTCTTCATGTCTTTTACGTACATTTAACGGATTTAATGGTATATTGGAGGTCAATGAACTTTTAAATGAACAAAAGCATATTCATTCTAAATAAAAAATAATAAATCTCAGGCAACTAACCCAATAGGACTACAAAAAAGTATATTATTTCAATGTTAGACACTAACATGATGATGATGAAAATAATATAAAATGTAACTAAAACTAAAATCAGCCAACTTTCGCCGAAAAACCCAGAACAATATCAGAGCGGTGAAAAACCTCTCTTGAGATTTATGAAGAGAATTCTAACTAACCAGTGCTCAGGTTGTCTTCAGAGAATTCAGAGTTGTACACAAAAATTCAGTCTCGTCATTACATTCATTTTTCCAAAAACTTATGTTATTTATTAGCCAGTTTTATTCAATTTGGATAAGTTTGAATTATAGTAAAAAAGTGTTACTTTTCACAATGATTTATCTGGCCACGCAAGAATACAATATTTATTTATTTATTTACAAAAGCTTGCTGATACTGGTAGTTAAGAAAAATAAAATACAATATTTAATGTGTACACGAAGAGAAAAAATTATATCGATTCACTAATTATAAAAACTAAAGGAAAATTAATTTTAAAGTGTGAGGGGAGCAACTATGTATATCCAGACCTAGCTCGTTTATAAGAATTCTCAATCTGGATATCGGTGAGTTTAGGCCAAAACGGGGTTTTCATGGGGGATGCTTGCGGTATCTCGAGGGTACACGAAGTTAAAAAGTTGGAGCAATGAACCTGATTCTTAAATATCTTAAACGAAAACGATATATCACTTAATTTTCTACGATCCTCCAATGACAACATCTTAAAGTGCTTTAGCTTGGTTTCGTATGTTGGCAATTCTTTTTCGAAATTCCACTGGAGAAAAGTAGATGCCATATTTTTTTTTGTATGATATATTGTTACATTGATGAATAGCAAAAACCTTATTCGAATAAGACATCATTGCCATTTTGCGTGATGCATAATGATATGATGAATTAAAAGTATATTTAACTATACTATTTAAAGATATCTTTATCTTGCACAGCGTTGGTTCTGTGGTTTCAGCGTGCGACTGACATTCCTGAGGTCGTAGTTTCGATCGCCGGCTGCACCAATGGACTTTATTTCTATGTGCGCATTTTACATTCGCTCGAACGGTGAAGGAAAACATTGTGAGGGAACCGGCTTGCATTAGAACGAAAACATCAACGGCTTGTCAGGCAAAGGAGGTTGATAACCTACTTGCCCATTAGATTAACAAATGATCATGAAACAAATACATAAATCTGAGGTTCAGACCTAAAAATCGCCACTGATATATTTTTTATTTAAAGATATTAACGCTATTGGCCTATAAGTATAAGTCCTAGGCCTAAATGAAATTATAAAATACACGACGTGTAATATAAACCGATTGAACTTGAAATATCTTAAAATATTTAAGAAATATCTCTATTAATAAAACTAATGGCACTACAACCCATTAGGTCTGGCCTCAGAGTTCTGTATCTATTTCTATAATAGGCAAGATTAGCCTGTACCTGACACATGCTACACACATTTTTGGGTCTAAGATTTGCTGGTTTCCTCAATATGTTTTCTTTCATCGAGCCAGTACTAAATACGCATTTAGACAGATAATCCTTTGGTGCACAGCCGAGGACCGTACCTACAACCTCAGGTATAAAAGTAGCACGCTGAAGCCAACACGAAAATATCTCTATGCACTCTAAATCTATTCTTTATTGTACTTAACAAAATTATTACCAAATACGCAAATGAAGCGCTACGAAGGTTCAATTATGTATACTAAGAATCTAACAAAATTCATTCTATAAGCATTAAAAACGAAATTAGATGAACGCTACAGTAATAAAACAAATTTGGTACGTGTTTAAGTTCGTGATGCTTAATTCAAATAAAGTTTTCAAACTATTCGGGGGAGAGATGAAGTAGAATTCCTTTTGGTACTCGAGAGGAACCATGGACTAGGAGATGAATATATTTTAACCAGTATTTTATATTATAAACCTGAAGTGTTTGTTGGAATTTAAACAATGATTGATGTGTTGGTTAGTGCTTTTATCACATTATGACCGATTTAATACACGAAACTCTTCTTACAGAATAGGAAAAAATGAAGCTAACAAATCGCTCTTTCGCTGATGCGTAAAAAAATGTGTGGAAATTGGCGCCTGCTAGATAGTACCGGTGACCCCAGAGCTGGTACTTTCCTCGCTCAACGAAATATCGCAACACAGCGAGAAAATGCTATGAAGGTACACTGCCACAGGGAGCAAACTTTTTAAATTTGTTTTAATTATAATTTATCCAATTTTAATTATTATTATTATGTAGGTTAATATTGTAAATACTGAATATTTTGTGTTGGAAATAAATAGTCTCAAATAGTGAGATATCGACATATCCCCGACGATTAGACTTTCAGGATTTTATAATTAATAATTTTTTTACGTAAAAAGTACACAAGCTCTCACTGCATCAGGTAATATTAGGTAAAAGACGGCGATTTTAATTACGCTCCATCGACATTCCGCAGTCGGATCGGATCGCTGTCGTCCGGAATCCGGCCGATTAGCTTTGACTTCCTACAAGGAAACTTTGCAGATTCTTGCAAACTTATTACGAAGTCGATTGTGGATGTGATATTCAATATTATATTTACTAATATTCTTCGCTTTGTGTAATAGTTTTATTAAATAATAATAATTTTTCACGACCAACCCCGGATTTAGAGCAGCGGAACCGGGGCTACAAAAAAGAGGACACAATAGAGACTTTAATAATAAAAGAAACTTGATTTCACAATAAATTATTTATTGGAAAATTCAACTGAAATTCATATAGTAATAATTTGGGGCTCCTTTGTTGCCCCGAGGCGTCCAAACCTCTAAATTCGGCATTGTTCACGACTTTCGCTTTCAGTGAATTACCGGAATTATTTTTTTTTGTAGAAATCACTATAATATGGAACAAAAATTACCCCTACTCGTTTAATAGTTAACTTAATTAATAAGTTTTTCTATTATAGTAGTTATATTATCGAAATATATATATAATAATATTATCTATTTATCACGTAGAATGAAAAAATAACGTTAAAATTTTATCCGTAGCTGTTTATAAGAGATTTAATTAACTGAATTAACTGTGTTAGTTAACTGTAAAACAACTAACAACTATCCAACTTACAAACACCTTCCGCTCAACATAAACAAAACATCACTATTGTGAAAGAAAGTACAATCCCTGAGATACAGTGTACTAACTTGTAGTGTATCACTTTAATAACCCTAAAAGTAGGGAGACAAGGTGTATTCTCGTCTCGCAAATTTCCAACCATTCCACCTTGACGTCTAGCGTTTCACGACAGAGCGCTTAATAAAACACCTTTTGCCGCGCACCACCACTCTCTAGGTATTTCAGAACCATTACGACTTAAGAGTATTCAAGAAACGATCGTATCACTACCTTATATGCCTTATAGGCCGTGTTGCAAGTGTCTATAGGCGGCTGTAAACACTTAGCTATAACTTCCTGTCGCGAAAATGTTCGCAATTAACTTAAATTAACACTTTTTCTGTTCCTTATTTACTTAAGAATTTAAGAGATAAAACAGGGTTTGCTGACGTTGCATATATAACAAAAGAACTAAAATGGAAATGGGCTGGATATACCATAAGAGGAGCAGATAAATGGAGCAAAATTGTAACACTATGGCAACTAAGAGGGCATAAAAGAAACAGAGATGGGCAATCTAAAAGGTGGGCCGATGAAATCATGGAAATGGCTTAAAGAATAAAACCTGGACGAGATAGGTATACAATGAGGAAAAATGGAGGACAATGGGGGAGGCCTTTGCCTGTAGGCACGCAGAATCGGTTATCGTAGATTAAGAAAAACAATAGTCATAATGTATATATTTTGTATTTCTAATAAAAGGCTATAAATAAATAAATAAATAAATAAACACTTTTTCTGACTATTCTAGACCCAAAACACGTGATATGCTAGGCACAGATTATCAACTTGTCCATAAACAACATGTTTAAATAAACTGATGGAATGTGTTGCCAGAATGTACCTCTGTAAATTACGGAGTCACAAATGTCGAAAAACAATTTTATGTCAAAATTAAGCAATTTAAAGTAACAAGTTTTATGGCCTCGAGTCCCACTGTCCGTTAAACAGTGTTTAAACAAATAAAGAGAAACGCTTCGAAGCAAAACTGCAGAACTAAGATTACACGTTTGAATTCCTTTGTAATGTCCGCCATCCCGTATAACTTGTCCTGAAAACTTGACATTTTTAAAGTTCTCCACCGCGTCTTGCTTTTATATTAACTGATGAACGTGACTTTTAGAATTGAGAAACTGTTCTAGTAAACGCAATGTCGTAAACGTATCATTTTGCAAAGGAACTCACAAAATATGCGTTATTTGAGGTTTATATAAGAACTCCGTCACTAAATTCAACTGGCGGGCCTCATCGAATTATATGAATATTTGCTAATTTATTTGCATCAGGCTTATACTTATTTCCAACACACAAATACAAATATATTTAATAAATATACAAGGTAATAATAATACATATAAATGGATAAATAAAAAATTAAAACAAATTTTAAAAGATCCCTGTGATCTGTACCTTTAACGCTGGCAGCATTTCCCCGCTGTGTTCCGATACTTATTCGTTGAGTGAGGAAAGCACCAGTTCCGGGGTCACCGATACTACCTACCAGGCGCCAACTTAAATCTTTAATTAACGCCTGTACACCAATAATTTCTACTCCAAAGGGAACATGATTTGATTTGATGATATGATTACTTGAAATTAGTTTTTTTAATAATTCTATTAAGCAAATATGCGCCAATAAAAAATCTTTACTTAAACAAGTATTTAATAATTATAAGTCAACGTTTACATCAGTTTAGCCACAGACTTGTCTGGGACTCGATTTCTGGTTACAATGTTTTGACGTGACAACGTCTTATAATTCGATGGAGCCGGCTGCACGCACGAAAAAACATGACGCATGCGGTGTAACCTCGCTCTGAGGCGTTCCATTTAAGGCTTGAAGTGCAAGTGAGAGCGCGGAACGAGCGACAAAGAGGCACAATAAACCTCCGCGTTCGGCAGTGTTCTCAAAAATTACCTCCTTCTCTATATCCATACAAAATATCTATCAAACAAATAAAATTAAAGTTTCTTTTGAAAAATGCAACCATTCTATCTGTATTTTCTTATGACGTTATCACGTTCAATTATCGTCAGTAAACCGACTTTACAGACAACCGATTTTTAACTAAGTTCGCATTACGCACACGGTTGGGGCGCAATAAAAAAATTATGGCGGATTTAATTTGACTTAAGGTCGCCATAGACGGACCGCATGTTGACTCTTTTATCCAATATTCTTCATTGCGCGTGTCAATGAATTGACTTTAAAAATGTCTTTCAATGTGGCAATAATCTGTGCGAAAGCGTATGCTGTCTTTTTTAGTTTTTGTTAACAGTTATAACATTCAGGGTCTAGAATTGCACGCCTAACCAACAACCTACAATAACTGTCGTGCTACTTCTTAATGGTACTGCATTTCTATCATATCTTTACGTTTCCACCTAAGCTACCTACTTTTCTGACCATACAACTGGTTCGTAAAGTAAAAATGTTTTTTTTTCACTAATATTTTTTTTACACATTACACAATTCATGTGGAAATAGGTCAAGTTTACCCACTCTTCCATTTTTATTCAGACGAAATTAGAAACGGCTAAAGGAAAACCTAAAGAAAATTTTTAAAGTAAAGAGTCCGGCTAACTTTTATGAAGATATATCTTGTTAGTTATCCCTCTTAACAGCAAATGAGTCACGGGAGAATCCCCAAGTTTTTAATGAGGCTTACAGGCTAATCAACAAACTTTCACTAAGCTGCAACGCGACTCCTTGACGAGATAAACACGGCTTTTTATACGTACAATTTACTTGTCATTTATATTTTGTATTGAAATATTACGTAAAAAAAAGAAGAACTGGCAATAAAATTTCCGCCACTCTTTTTAATCGACTACTTAAATTCCTGTGGCAAAACACGATAATTTTCTCGTTATAAGCAAAGCCACAGTAACTAGGATATACATAGGTCAGAAGGGGCAGATCGCTTGTAATAAAAAACTTAACTCTGGAATAGCGTTGCGCTTTATTTTATTAAGCCCATAATTGTCTGTTGTTGAGGCACTTAACAGTTTTATGTTATGAAAAAACTGGAATGGGAAGCCAGGAGCAGTTCGTTCTTTTTGTTTATCCACAAGATGGGATGAACAACATAAAGTTTAGTATTTTACGTAATTAACATTAAATGCACTGTGTATAAGAACTGTTTAGCTGTTGTTTTAGTGACGAAAAATAACCCCTTTAAACGGAAAATTAAAACGAATTTAAAAAGTTTGATCCCTTTAATTTACTCCTTCCAAAATGGTAAAATACGAAATTAAGCGAAAAAACTGGCCTACTACTATGTATAACAAAATAAAAGCAAGCTAGGATGGGAACCTTCCCTCTTTAGTGGAATTTTAATTTGGTTACATGTTACTAGTATGGATTTTCATTTTAAATATAAATATACGAATAATAACATAATTACAAGAATCAGTATCAAATAAAACGAATGAATGCTATCCTAAACCAAGAAACTGACTTAAATCAGTTCAAATAATGCACCACTAGATGGCGCTGACGGACTAATAAAACGCGCTATCGTATTATTTTAAATAGCGGAAACTACGTCTAAGCGTTACTTCCGTCAGAAAAAAATTTTTGTTATTCCCTAGTCGCGCCTAAAGAAGTTTTACTTCAAAATTAATAATGGTTTGGTCGTTAATTAGAAATTAGAAATTTTTTTTTTATATTAACGTTAGTCAGGCTTTAAAGTTTAGGCTTCAATATATTATTTAGTTATAATTTAAATAAGTATTTGGACTTTGGAGTTGTACTAAATTTTAGAATCGTAGCCAGTGGTGTAACTATACCATCTGGGACCCGTGGCAAATTCTTTTGATGGGACCCTATCAGTAAAAATGGTCACGTTGTACTCAGTTTAATTCTAATAAACTTCGAGATTTTCAGCGTCCTCAATTACACGTTGTATATGTCCCACTAATGACCATAGGCCTCCTCTCTTAGGCGAGAGGGAATGGTCAGTATATAGTCCCCACGCTAGCCCAATGCGTATTGGAGACTTCACATTCATCCACAGAACATACTATCTCATGGGCAGGGGCCCTCTTGGGTCGGGGGCCCGTGGCATTTTGTCAGCCTATTGTTACGCCACTGATTGTGGCTGAAAATCTATTTTAAAATAATATTAATTATTCTAGCTATCAATAAATTTCAAGATTAGCTACTGACCTTTTTTAGGATCACCTGATGTGACACCGCTGCCCTTGGACACTCAATGCTAGAGCGGTCGCGAGTGCGTTGCTGGTCTTTTAAGAATTGGTACGCTTTTTTCTTTTGACTGAATTCAAACCATATTTAACTGGTGGCTCTCATGTAATATTTAATAATCTAAGCATCCCTCCCGTGTGTAAGAATCATAATTGATCTAGTTACTGGTTTAAAAGAAAATCATAGAAAATTTAAATTTTTATAATCAAAATCAAAATTTCGAATTTCTATGATTGCAAACCGCACATAATTTCGTAATAGACAAATATTTATGATTTTTAATGTAGAACAGAGAGCTTTAAACTCTGACAAACGTAAACTCGTGTATAGAAAAAGTCTTCACGTAAAATTTAAGTTTTATAAAATAAATATAGCTTGAAAAACTGTTGGTTTAAATGTTAAATACAGGCGAGTAGCCACAACTCTGTGGTCGGCGTGGCTGCTTTCGACTCGTTGAAGCAAAAAATCGTGTAAAAATACGTGAACAGTTATTACTTAAATCTCTGTTCATTTACTTGTTTTCAGTTCAGTGACCAGTTCTTTGCTTAGATATGATTAAACGTAGGTTAAAGTGTCTGTATTTGTTTTAAATATATGTGAATGTATTTATTACAATGTACTCATGTACTTCATTAACTGCCCTGGGGCCTGGACGAGATTTCGTTGTTTAAATATCGTTACTAAATATATTATTAATATATTTTATGGATATTTACAGATGTATAAAGACCATTAAACATTTTCCTTTACAAAGGCAAAGGTGGGAAACGGGGGCTCGCGTGATGTTAAATGACACCGCCGGCCATGGACTAATTCTTACTCTGACGCCGGTCTTATAAGAATTGGACTCTTTACTTGAAGAACCCTAAGTCGAATTGGTTCGGAAATACTCCAGTGGACAGCCGGTTCCACAGCCATGGTGCGCGGCAAAAAGATCCTTAGAAGCTTTCAGTCACCATTGACGGCGACGTAAATTTGTACTTTTTTTAATAAAATACTTTACAATTCTGAAAATGTGGTATTATTTATCTGATAGGTATTTAAAGTTTTCTAGGCCTGTCGTATAAATCAATACGATATTAACAGGGCAAGTATAAGAGGTTCGTCAAAGGAAGGCTCATCCAATCAGCAGAACAATGAAGAGCCCTCGAGAGGTTATTCGTTATCCCCAACGCTTCATATAAACTAATGCATATTGAGAAATTGCTTGGTCCTTCAAGAGACAAGAATTAAATTTTAGATGAAAAGCATTGTATCAACAAGTATGATTCCATCATTCCACTGATGGAAATTTTTAGTACAAAATTCCAATCTTAGGTTATTCTATATAATGTTTTTGACATTATATATATTCTCGTTTAAGTTGATGTGTTAATACTAATGTCAAAAATTGCTGTCATTAATTGTTCATAAAGGCATTTTTCGACTTTTCACATCTATAATGTCTGGGAAAATGTATCTCTCGATAACTAATAAAGTTAAAAACTACTGGACTGATTTAGAAAATTCTTTCATCATAAGAATGTCCCCTGAGTTAGGTTGCCTATGTTAGATTATATTTAATTCTAGAATATTTAAAAGTATAAATGTTCAACCATTAGTGGTCGGCATAAAGCAAATGGAATGATATGTATACGTTTGTTTTAAATATATTAAATATTTGGATATTCACTTTAATTAAAGTGCCTGGAGCTCGGTTTCCCGGTAAACACAACTGATTCGTACGTGTCCATTCCTGTTACTAGGCAATACTATATTATAGTCCATGTTGTCCGAATGTGTATTCGCATATACACGACATATTTTTTTCCGTAAAACATGTCGAAGCAATGGCGGATTCTGTCAGCTGCCACTTTCAATGTATACCACAAAACATATAAATTAACGTCAACGTCAAATCAGTTTAAAAGTAGTTGTGTTTTTTTTTCTATTAGCCAACATTGCAAAATCTACAAATTAACGACTATTCGATCGTCGATAGTGATTCCATAGTCATTATAAGTATCAAAAGTATTTAATTATGTCGAAGCAAAGGCGTAACTGTCAGCTGCCATTGTCATTATATGTCACAGAGCTTAAAAATTTAAAACGTAAAAGTCAAATCAGTTCAAACCCCTTAGTATTTTAATTAATTTACCAATATTGCTAGATCTATAAATTAACAACTATTCAATGGTCTATACTCTATGGTAATAGTGATTATGATAAAAGTAATTATGATGTCAGAACAACGACGTTACTGTCAGGCGTCATGTTTTTGTTAATATTCAGATCGTGCTTTCTCGCTTGCTTTGTTTGTTACTTTGTTGCATACAGAAATGTAATTAAGATGACATTAATAAATGAAAAGGAGGGCAACTACCATCTGGTGGCCTTATAACATTCGAGCGATCTCTTCCAGGCTACCATAATGTGAGAAAAAAAAATAGATAATGTAAGCGCAAGAAGTGCAAAAATATATAGGACATATAGTACAAAACTAATAGAACAAAACAAAGCAATTAAAACATGTAAACAGTGAATAGGACAATTAAAAAAAGGACACACGAAAAAGAAAAAGTGCACATCAATCACGATAATTTTAAATCAGTTTCACTTCACACCAGTTAGTATGAAAGTTAGTTCTATAGTTCATTGTAAATTACTCTACTTTTCGATAGTGATTCCATAGTCATTATAAGTATCAAAAGTATTTAATTATGTCGAAGCAAAGGCGTAACTGTCAGCTGCCATTGTCATTATATGTCACAGAGCTTAAAAATTTACAACGTAAAAGTCAAATCAGTTCAAACCCCTTAGTATTTAATTAATTTACCAATATTGCCAGATCTATAAATTAACAACTATTCAATGGTCTATACTCTATGGTAATAGTGATAATGATAAAAGTAATTATTATGTCAGAACAACGACGTTACTGTCAGGCGTCATGTTAATATTCAGATCGTGCTTTCTCGCTTGCTTTGTTTGTTACTTTGTTGCATACAGAAATATAATACAGTTAACATTAATAAATGAAAAGGAGGGCAACTGCCATCTGGTGGCCTTATAACATTCGAGCGATCTCTTCCAGGCTACCATAATGTGAGAAAAAAAATAGATTATGCAAGCGCAAGAAGTGCAAAAATACATAGGACATATAGTACAAAACGAATAGAACAAAACAAAGCAATTAAAACATGTAAATAGTGAACAGGGTAATATTTAAAAAAAGGACACACGAAAAAGAAAAAAAAATGTGAGCCGTCACGGGACGCCTGGCAGATGTGAAACATCGACATTATTTTGTAAAAGTAATATGCAGAAAAGAACAGATTTTGATAGGAACTAAATATGTCATAATGATAATATAATATAAAATATTACGATTTTTTTTCCAGATAACGATGACTATTTATTGAATAAACATTTATTTTCATTAAATACAATAATTTACGAATTTATTTCAAAACGTGACTAGTTAATTAGTTT